>VWZZ01002003.1:53531-103789 GCA_013399095.1 Psophia crepitans | reverse complement strand
GAGCGCCTTCAGCTGGCGGGAGCGTCCCTGGCGGCTGCGGGTTGCTCTCCCCGCCGGAGCGGTCTGCGCATGCGCGGCGCGGGGCCGGGCCGCCTCAGCCAGCGGCCTGCGGGCCCCTGGTGGCCGCCATTGCGCCTGTGGGGGCGTCCATTAGTCCCGCACTGCGCCTTCGCGGGCCCCTCCGCTGGGGCTGCCTGTTTGGTGGTGAGGCCGCCTCGCAGCCGTGCGGGAACGGTGCTTGGGTTTGTGGGCGTGCTGGCACCGAGAAACTCGGAGTAAGCGTCGCCTTAGCCCTTTTTGTGTTCGCTCCTCTGGTGAGAGGTGCCAGAGTCGCAGCTGTGGGGTCTCACTCATTGCGCTACTGTACGAATAAGCCTGTGGCAGTGGTGAGGGCGTTCTGGGGGAAGGGCTGTTTCACCGGCCGCCTCTGGCCCTGAGGAGAGTCAGTAGGTCGTGCTGGAAGGTGTTAGGCTTTTTGGCTGATCAGAGGGGGAGAATTTGGTGATGCTGGCTGGTAGCTGGGCCGGTAGCAGTTAACGTTGGCCATATTTGAAGTTGTGCTTAATGTGAGGCTGGTTTCAGCTGCTGGGAGCTGCGGTGGCAGAGCTTGCTGTAGGACCCCGGTGCTGCCATCCTGTCGCTCGTTTTCAGCTGAAGCTGCATTGGTCTTGCTGTTTAGTACCAGTTTGCTTCAACACGTGGCTTAGGTGAGAATTACAGGAGCATGTGTTTATACCTGTAGTTGGGAGCAAAAACGGATTGATTTCACTATTCATAGAGGCGATTTACTGCTTGCCATAAGTAATGGTATTGTTTGCTGTGGTGTTGAATGCTACATTTTTTAAAGCTACCCACATTCAGTTAAGTAATTCCTATCATGCTTTCCTCAGGGAGACATGCTGAAGTTATATGGATGCAGAGGAATAGGCTTACTGGATGCAGCACAGTACATCTTTAGCAGAACTAGAAAACTTAGAGATTTCTAGATCCTTCTGGCTCTAGAATTATGAATCAGTAGTCTGTCCTTATGCTGTGTCACGTTGAAACTTTGCCAGAAGGTTGTTAAGGGCTCGTTCACTGAATTGTGTAGTCTAAGCTGGAAGCTGGAAAGGACAGAGCTGTGCTACCTATAATTATAAAATATAGTGGGTTGTGTTAAAATACTTGCAGGAAGCCAGGATTCACAGTTTTTATGTATGTCTGTAAGCATGGTAGGCAGCTTTTGTATTTTAATCGCAATTGTGAGAGGGAGAGGCAAGATTCACTTATGGCATTAAGAGGATTTCTAGTTTTGCGCTGGATGGCAACTTTTGCAAATGAGCTGTGAGAGTTGAGATCTAAGTGACTAGCTCAGTGAAGGGCTGACATGTGTGTGGTGTGTGTGTGGAGACTTGAATGCTATTCTTCTCCCATGCCAACAATTGAGATCTTCTGAGGCTATAGGTTAGATCCCAGAGGTCAAGGACAGGAATTTAACTCTTTGGTGGGACTTGTGCTGAGGTTCCTGATGCTTGTCCTTTGCAATACTGGTAGCTGTTGCTCTAAATGTACTGCAAAACTCCAGTGTGTGCTGTTGCAAAGACCTCTTTTGGCTGTTTATTCTTGACCATGCAATAACAACCTTATCTTTTGCTTTCACTTGATAGGAATAATGTTTCCAACATGTCTGTGCAGTCGCTGCTTTGTGAAAGAATTGCTGTTGCCAAAGAATTGATCAAGAGAGCGGAAGCCCTTTCCAAATCCCAGAAAAGGAGAATAGAAGGTGGGGCAAAACTATGTGGCAAACTGAAGGCTGAGCTAAACTTCTTACACAAAGTGGAGGCAGGCAAGGTGGCCGTTAAAGAATCCCATCTTCAGAGTACAAATCTTACCCATCTCCAAGCCATCATTCAGTCAGCAGAGAACCTGGAGGATGTTGTCAGTGTCCTCCATGTCTTTGCTTATGAGGACAGGTTTGGTGACAAACAGACACTGGTGGTAGACGTTGTTGCAAACGGAGGTCACACGTGGGTGAAGGCCATCGGTCGGAAAGCTGAGGCCCTGCATAACATCTGGCTGGGGAGAGGCCAGTATGGCGACAAAAGCGTTATTGAGCAGGCAGAGGACTTCCTGCAAGCGAGCCGTCAGCAGCCAGTGGAGTACAGCAATCCCCACATAATCTTTGCGTTCTACAATAGTGTGTCCAGCCCCATGGCAGAGAGACTGAAGGAAATGGGAATATCTGTGCGAGGAGATGTTGTTGCTGTGAACTTACTGGCAGAGCCATCTGCAGAAAACCGGCACCTTAGTGCCAGTGAATCAGATGAAGAAGGCCCTGAACTCTTGCAGGTGACCAGAGTAGACCGGGAGAATTTAGTGGCTAGCATTGCTTTTCCTACCCAGATCAAAGTAAACGTGTGCAATAGAGTTAACTTGGACATCACTACCTTAATAACCTACGTCTCTGCTCTGAGCTATGGTGGCTGCTACTTCATCTTCAAAGAAAAAGTGCTAACGGAGCAAGCGGCTCAAGAAAGGAGGGAAAGGGTCCTGCCTCAGCTGGAAGAGTTCATGCGGGGGAAAGAGCTCTTTGCCTGTGAATCTGCTGTCAGAGATTTTCAGTCCATCTTGGAAACGCTGGGAGGACCTGGAGAGAAGGAGCGAGCTGCGTTGCTTGTTAAAAGAATTAACGTGGTGCCAGATCAGCCATCTGACCGTGCCTTAGGACTCGTGGCTAGTTCAAAAATCAACAGCCGTTCCCTTGCCATTTTTGGGACAGGAGACACTTTAAAAGCTGTCACCATGACTGCAAATAGTGGCTTTGTGAGGGCAGCAGCTAACCAAGGTGTCAAGTTCAGTGTTTTTGTCCATCAGCCGCGAGCATTGACTGAAAGCAAAGAATCTGTTGCCACGCCTTTACCAAAGAGCTGCCCACCAGGTAGTGGACTGTAAGCCATTTAGTGAGTTGGGCATTGAAATACTGTTGGTGCTGCAGTGGAGACGTTTGGAGAAACAGAAGACTCATAACAGGACTTTTTTGGGTGTGTGTGAGTGAAGACAGTAACTGTAGCAGTGGAAAGGTTCCTCAAGGGATTTGCAATATCTTTACTCAATCCTTATGTTTTTATTTTGCTCAGCTGACCATTTATTTATTCACTAAGGTAATAAGATTTCTGTGAAAACTGTTAACTGGCTTACAGTATATTAGCTGTATCTATCCCTATTAAAATCTCAGTTAAAGCACAGTTGCAGTTGTGCCCTTGTTATTTTTGTCCTCTTCAGAGATACTAAATTCAGCACCTAGATAAACTTCAGACTTGACTTCTGTGGAACTTAAATCTTTTTCACCTGTTTGGTTCAGCCGAATTCTTTGTTGTTTCAGAGGTACCTTGTGTACAGACCTGTGCCTTTTTGGGGTGCTGTTCCATGCAGATGTGACTAGTAGCCATGAATAGAAACCAACTTAAACCTTCTTTTACTGAAAGGAACCTCTGCATGTATACCATGTTAGATGAAACTGGGCAACGACCTTAAAATTCCCAGAAAAATCAGAAATCAGTTGAAATTGGAATTTATTGGCATTCATATGTTGCGGCTCTTGGGCCAAACTGGGCAGCCAGTGGTAGCAGACCAAGAAGGCAAATCTGCTTCCCTTTTCTCTCAGCCTTTGCCCGAGTGCAAAGTCTTGCTGGGTGCAAAACACATCGTGCTGCTTTGAATAACAGAATCCTCCTGATACTGGTGAGCCCTCTGCTGAGGAATCATGGTGAACTTGAATTTGGCTCTGTTGGCTGTGGATTACCTGAAACAAAGGCTCACTGAGGTCATTTAGTGTTGGCATGGCAGAGGAGGAGGTTTGTGGGGTATGTTGTTAGTTGCTAGCTTGCCTTAAAGAGAAGCTTTTTCACTGGTGTTAAGCTGCTGGTTTTACTCCAAGTGTAGGATAAAGAGCAAATATCCCCACCCACCCCACCCCACCCTGCTCCCAGGAGAGAGTTGCTCTTTTAGAAGTCTTTCTAAGTTTTCTGTATGCTGTCATGACAACATTTGCTGTTTGGTATTAATTTGCATCTGATTCCTAGTGGAAAATTTTGATATGTCAGAGTGAACCTCTTGGCCCTGAGCTATACCTTTTCTCAGGTCAGTGGGAGAGATGCCCACTGAATATTTTATAGGCTGTTGTTCAACAAGATAGTGTTATTATGCAGCTTATAGTTCAGGCAAACAACGTTCCCTTGCCTCTTGCCACTCCACTATGAATTTCTTCCTCCACTACAATGTAGCTGCAGTGCTGCCCTTAGCCACAGTCTCTACCTGTTTCTGTCTCCAGTACTCTGGCGTACGCCAGCAATGGTGTAAAGGTACTCCAGCTGAATAAGCTTACCTTCAAGGAGCAGAATCATTCTTTTTTTGTCAGTACAGCTTGCTCTGCTCTGTTCTTACTATGAATGTGGAGTAACCTGTTAGGAGTTGTCCCCAGTATCCACATGTTGCATATCTTTACCCGTAACTTTTAACAATGCAGGTGGCAATCTGTTCTTCACCTGCCCCTTGGTTCTGCTGGCCACTGAGTGAGTTCGTGGGGTTTAGTAAAGATGGGTGGAACTGGATTTTGGGGTTTTCTGCTTCAGCATGCAATGTTCTCCTTGCCAGTTTCACTGGTCTCCCTTGGCAAGTTGTTCTAACAAAGCATCTGGTTTGTTCCTGCAGTCTCACTGTGTAACAAAACCTCATGGCAGGATACATCCCCCACTGTACCCATTAGTTTTCCTGAAAGTTCTTCTGAAGGGAAAGGAGGACCAACACAATGAAACAATATAAATAACATGTTGGCTGTGCTGCAGAAATGCAAGTATACCTTAGTAGTTGACAGTGCAAGCTTCATCATACGGGAGCTTAGGGAGATAGTGCTTTATCATGGTGTGATGGATTTACCAGCGCACAACCGCAGATGTTCCTGAAATGCTGCAGTGCTATAAACAGCTGGAAGGAAAAGTGCCTTTCGCTTCTGCTGTGAGAGCTCTTACTCTGGACACCTTGTGTGATCTTTCCTCTGCAGTAGGTGTGGGAGCGGCGGTGGGAGAGGCCATCTGTGGAGAATAGGAAAGTGTGTGTCTCAAAACTGCGTTTCTGTTTGCTGTCAGAAGTCCTGAAATAAGGTACAAGAAACCTCCTGGTAAATAATTTATGAACAAACAACCTGGGAGAGAGGGGTTCTTGTTGTTTGCAACTCAGAGCTTTAAAAGCTGAGGTCCCTACGGACAGCTTACTATTTATCACTGATTAATCTGTTTTTACAGTCTTACAGGATACATTTAAAGCTAAGTGCGTGTTAACAGTCCACTTCTGAGTGGTAATTCATTATGGCCATTTAAGAACTAATGGTTTGTAGCAGTTAAAGTTGCTTTTCAATTGCTTATGGCCTTTCTACCCTTGATGATGAGGGTTTTGGATGAGTAAGTGGGAGAGAGCTGCTTCGTTCCACTTGCTGTGACTCTAAGAAGTGTGTTTCCATCATTTTCCTTGCAGTGGTCTATTGGGTACTATTGCATATCCTCATGGGCACCCTCTAAAGAGGTTTCTCCACAACACAGATGAGAGGGCAGTGACCCTCATTCTTACGTGGTAGGTGACCCAGAGGGAGCAGTGGGAAGTAAGTAACCTCTATATTGCTGGATGATAAGTGGATGAGCTCCATATGCTGTGTTTCTTCGTTCTTGGTCCTGCAGAGCTAGAGGACTTCTTTTATAGTGATGGTTTCGTATGAGTATTGAATCATAGAATCACAGAATGGTTTGGGTCGCAGGGGACCTCAAAGATCATCTAGTTCCAACCCCCCTGCCATGGGCGGGGACACCCTACACTACACCAGGTTGACCAAAGCCCCACCCAACCTAGCCTTGAACACTGCCAGGGATGGGGGCTCCACAGCTTCTCAGGGCAACCTGTTCCAGTGCCTCACCACCCTCACAGGGAAACATTTCTTCGTAACACCTAATCTAAATCTGCCCTACTTCAGTTTGAACACATAACCCCTTGTCGTATCACTCCTTGCCCTTGTAACCAGTCCCTCTCTGATGTAACTGTTTAAAAGCCTCTGTATCTGGAGCCATCGTGTGGTGATTTCCTTCATTACCAGTCATTTTTGCCCAGTGCAGCGTTTGTTACTGAATCCATTTTCTTTCTCTTACCAATTTCTACCAGTCATATGAGCAGTATTTTAGGAATACGAAACTCTCTAAGTTAATCTGCGTGCCACTGTGTGATTTGAGAGGGTTTTACGGTTATTTTGTGTCTCCCTGATGCTTGGTGCAATAAAAAGCTCAGAATGTGGATGTTCAGGGTTGGGGTTTTTTGATTGTTTGGTTCTGTTTTGGCTTTTTAAAAGCTATTTTTACCTTCTGTGGTTTGTTGGTTTTTTTTTGCTTATTGCTCAAATAGAAGTGCAATGTTGACAGACTGTACGAATTGCTTTATAAGATGAAACCTGAAACTGAATTCTGGCTTGGAACCAAAAATGCATTTGGGTTGTAAAATTTGGTGGCTTTTGTATTGCCTTCCAAGATACTCGTGATACATGTATATAAACCAGTATTCTGGTTTAGTGCATCTGCATAGCTTCTACTTAATTTTACATATGAGGGATTAGATATTGGACTTCCCTTGTTTATGCCTTCACAAATGAGTAAATAGAAGATACCAAATTATATTTGAAGTTAAGTTGGAAAGAAAAATGGAAATCCAAGATTGCTTATCCTTTCTTCCCATATCACACAACTGCTTTGCACTATACCAGGCACTTGAGGATACAAAGACATGTTGCTTGCTGCAATGGGTTTTATTTGGTTATTTTTTTAATGAAATTTTTCAGCATTAAGTTGGATTCTCAGCAAAGATGGATTCCTAAACTGCCAGAAGAACAGGGTTCTTCAAAACACTTTTAATGTATTTTACATTATCTCTGTATGGTTCCATGGTCTCCAAGGAGAGCCAGCATCTCTGTTCTGTGCAGCACTCGGCCTGCTCTCTTTGCTCCAACCGTAAGAATATCAGACAAGGAAACATGTGATCGATGCCAAGCACTTGGATATTATATGAGAAATACATAGGTAAGTTAAGTTGTTAATACGTTCATGTTGCTAATTTGTCTTCTACAGTTTTGTCAAAAGCAAACTTAGTTTTGGACACAGGTGTGTATGTTCCTTACTTACTGTTGCTGTGGCTGGCAAATTTTGCACATAAATGACTTCTTGTACCTGCAAGCCATGAAAACAGTCAGAGGTAGTTTTGCATGTTGCAGCCACAGCTGTGTAAAAGCGTTTTTCTTTGGGAGGTTAATGGGCTAAATAGTGGTTTGTGTTTCCAACTGCTCCCCTCCTCTGATGATGCCTTCAGCAGACTTAAATCAGCCTGCTGAAGTCTTCTGGAGCCTGTCTGAAAACATTTTCGCAGCCCTGTTCCTAGTTCCTGAAAACGGAACGTAGGCTTGGTTACAACAGTGAGAAAACACAAACATCAGTTGTTTGAAATAAGTTTGAGGGGAGACCTAGGGGGGAAAAAAACCCAACCCTAAATTCTTTTTTAGTTTAAGTGGAGCAAGGAAAGGATTTACAATAATGACGAAGCATGTAGTTGCAATGACTTTATTCTTTATTTCAGGTTATTATGCAAGCAAAACAGCACAGGTCACCTGTTACCAAATTAACTTGGTAAAGTAAGCAAGAATTAGATGCAGTTCTTGAACTGAAGGCTGTGGTTACAATTTTCCTGCAAGCTGTAGTTTCAGGAACTGCTCCACCATCCAGCTTGCTGCAGGCACTGCATATGTGTGCTTTTGGGGTGAAATCAACTCTGCAGGTACATGTGGCTGTTGCTTTTCCATCAAGCTTTAATGTTGCAATTTATTCTAGAGGAAAAACAGAGAGAGTATATGTAAAACTACTACACGTCAGTGACAGAACTGCTTACAATTGTCACTCCAGGGCTTTGCAAATCATTTGCTTTGAAAGCCATAGAAATTAAGATTCTTCTTACATAAGCTATTGTAAAGAACAAGCAAACAAAAAACCCCTCCTCAAGCCTGCATTATTCTCAAGACACTTCTGTCCATTTAAAAGATCCTCACACATAATATCTTACACAAGGCATTCCTCTCTTAAAAAAACAAAACCAAAACAAAACCCCCAAAAGACAAAACCACCACCACCAAAAAAAACTAAACAAAAGAAAAGCAAAAGAATTAACAACATCTGGTAATGAAGCTGTGTCCCTTGATTCATTAATGAGGCTGAGTGTATGATAAAGCGGCTCGCTGTGGTGATGAGAAACATGGAGGTACAAGGCACAGAAGTTTACACTGCTGTGTAGGTTCCAAAATCCGGGGGCTAGAGGAGTGAGTAGCATGAGAGATTGATAGTATTGTGGTTTTTTGCTGAAGTTCATCACATGCATTTGCTGAAGCATTTGAGGTCTCGGCACTGCCCTGGTGATAACAGTGGTGAAGGTGGGAGTTTACAGCCAGCTCGGGAAATTCTACCTGGTTATGTTAGTGTTAGTAGTGCTGACTAATTTCAGGTGTTGCTCCATTTTCTGAAATAACACTGGACATGATATTATAATTTCCAGTTTTCCTACCACACACATAGCCCTAAATGCCGTTGAAGTAAGTGGGAGAGACAAAGCAAAAACACTTTGAAGGAAATGTTTTGAAGGGAAAACACTCTTAGAAGATGAAGCAGCTGATGTGGGCAAGAGTAAAGGAATATGGAAGGTTAAGTCAGCGTCAGATTGTCTTACTAGCCTTAGCTAGAAGCGTGGCAGAAATCGGTGAGTTTGGGGAAAAGTAGTTCTTAGTTGTATCCCCTTCCATGCTCTGTGCCCTGCTGTGAGCTCTGGAGAAGCTGCTGATGGCTCTAAGAGACAAAGGGTAGAGCCTTCAAATGTAACACTCATGCTCAGGATGAGATCTGTGGGTGATGTACCACAATCTCCTTGCAGGTGAGAGCTCTGTGTGGATGGATGATTTGACAGAACTTCTGCTGGTTTGCAGTCACTGAACTTCTGACTCTGGCATGCTGGATGCCTTGCCAGAAATAGACTACGAGGAAAAGCAGTGGTTTTTATGTTTTGCCCCATTAATGCAGGAAAGGTAGGAGCACTGGAGTAGCAAAACTGGCATAACAATAATATGGACAATCAAAGACAAAATAGGTCTTACCAGATATTTAAGTGGTTGACTGCAGGGTTGATTCTTTGCTTGGCTCCACACTTGTCTGAGGGGTAGATTCAGTACTTGGCTCTCCGCTCAGCTCCCAAGTGGCCTGTTCGCCCTCTTGCACTCCAGTGTTCCCAACTTGCTCCGTGCCTTCCTCCTTGTACGGGTCTCTGCTGTAGTCCAGGGGGAGCTCTGTGCTTGGTTGCATGCTGGCATCTATGCGTTGCTCCACGCTTGTTTCCTCAAGCACAGGGGTAACAGGGGTACCTACAAATAAAATAAAAGGAATTTATATGGATGAGGAGGATGGTTTGTAAAGCCATGTTACTTCTAGGGGTACCTAAACATGTACATAGTAGCTTTTATGGATCAGACAGCCCAAGTAGGAGTTTGAGGAGGGGAAAAAAATAAATCTGGGAATGAGAACACTCTGGAACGTGAATCTTTTTTCAAATTGACAGAGATTGATTTGCCAATATGTTTTTGACTCACCTTGTGCCGTTAGCAGATCGACCAGAATCAGAGCCAGCAGTGCTGAAAGGATTGTCATCTTTTTCGTCATGGTTCCCTAAATGCCACCTTAAGCACGAGCGTTTGGAGAGAAACTCGAAGTACGTAGTGGACTGAAAACCCTGGGTATTTAAAGGCAAGCTCATACCTCTGCGTGCTTTGGCATCTTCTTGAAAATAACAGGTTTCAAAAACAAAATTCAAATTACATTCTCACAATGAATTTAGGACCTGTCAGGGAGTGTCATCAGTCAGTTCCCGCCCCTCGCTACAGGGTGAGATAACCTTTACTGCAAGTAGTAAAGGACATTGGGAGCAGCGAGGTGGGGCAGCGGTGGCCCCAGATTGCAGCGGCACTGATAGTGGCGTCGCTGCGTGCCTCCGGCAAGGCTGGTTTCTCAAGGCAATCGATCCTGTTGGTTTTGAATGAGGATCTTCAAAAATCCTTTGATATGACAACTGACAAATTGAACGTGCCTCACAGTAACAGGTGAAAGGTGAGGTGTGACTAAAAATGTGCAGCTGGCTTCTGCGTTGTAAGGAAATAATAAGAGTGTGAAAGAAACGTGATGTTTTTGTCAAGGCTGGATTTCATTGGCAAGCCTTGCTTTTTCGTTGTTGAAAACTTGTGTGTTTGTGCATGTACATGTCTAGCCTGTCATATCTTGGGCGGTATCTCAGCCCCAAAATGATGCATTGAAAGGTTTGGACAGATCTCTAGAGATGAGCCAGCAACTTTGTGTGCTTTAATCAGCAAAGCACAATCCTTGGTCCAAGGGCTGTTTCTGGTGCAGAAGAGATGCTCTGTTTGCATGGACATAGTTCCCTGTGCCTTTTCGTATCACCACGCGCCAGGGAAGCGGGTCATGGCAAGGCACTCGGAGGCTGTGGCAGATGTAACTAGGTTAGTTATGTTTTGGGGTCTGCCGGGGAAGCAGTGCACCTCAGGCCCGTGTGTCCCACTCTCCAGCTCTCGGTGATGCAGAGAGAGAACTGTGGGCTCGTTTCTGTGTGTTACATCTGGATGAGTGAGTGGTGTAATTGCTGTAACTAGCAATTCTGCAATAATTAGCAGAATTAGGTTAATGTCACATCAATGTAAATGAATTCAGAATCTGACTCTCTAAGATTCCCCTCCCCCTCCCCATTCCCCTGATTTCACTTGTTTAATATTGCATCAACTTAGTTTTGCAGCACAGTGTTTCTTTCAAGTTGCTTCTACCTCTGGGGTTTGCCTGAGGCATTATTCTTCTAATCAAGCTTTTTATGGTGCAACAGAAGGATTTTTTTTTCTTGAAGTGGAAAAGAAAAGCTGATGCCCATGAACACCTACAGATACATGGCTGCTGCGGTAGATTTCTCCTGTGTTACTAGTTTCAATTGAAGGTTGATGTGTGACTTTTTTTTTTTAGTTGTGGATGGAAGATTTTATTGCTGACTCACCTGTAAGATGTAACAGCATGGTGCACAGGTCAGAAATCTGCAGATAACTATCTGCAATGAGCAAGATTCCTCAGTATAGACTAAGAAATCCTGTTTTTCATTCCTGAAAATGTTTTTCTAACAGTTGTTCTCATGAGATGGTGGACCTGCTGTTTGTGAAGGAAAAGCAAACAAATATTCCTCAGATTCTGTTGTTCCTACTGAGTTACTACTGTGCAAGGAAAGAGGAATTGTCCTGTTACTCCCTCAGTGGATCCCAGATTTGCTTCTGAAGTATTTATGTTCCCTTCTCACAAGGCTCACTGAGCAGAGTTGCTCGTCTTGCGCTTCTCACATCTCTTCTGCTTGTTTTGTTGTTACAGTTTCTAACAGATTGGAAGCAGTGAATTTAAGCGTTTTAAGGCAGGCTTGCAGGTTAGTTGTTTGTCTGAAGGCAGTTAGGTTCATTGGTTTTTCACTGCTGTCATACTGTTGAGCTGTTAAGGAGAAATCTCAAAAAGTAGTAATCAAGGGAAAAAATTAGAGTAGTAATTCTTACTGTTTGAGGTTTTGGGAATTTTTTGGGGAAGCTTTTTTAGTGCGGGGCCTGTCACTATTCAATGTCTTTGGTGATCTGAAAGTAAATACAGTCAACATTGCTGAAAGAATCAACAACTGAGATGGGATTTCTGAAGAATAAATAATGGTGAGGACATAGGTGTGTTACAGGTTTATTGTGCTTAGACGTTTTTTCAGTAGGCCCCAGCCAGCAAGGCAAGTTACAGGTGCAGGATAGAGGAATAAAAGCCCTACTTCAGCAATGAAGGCTGCATCCTGGAAAACAGTCTTTTGCCAACTGTTTCTTTCCCCAAATTCCTGGACGTGACCCTCAGTCCAAATATTAACATCCATTGTAGAAAATAACTAAGAAAGGGTAAAGAAATAAACCATAAACACTTATTGCCGGAAAACAGTCCTTTCCTATGAAGGGAGAAATGCCTTCAGATGCCAAACCTGTTTATTTAATCAGAAGGATGATACAGGAATGACTTGTTTCGTTTTGGGGGGAATAGAATAGAATAGAATCATTAAGGTTGGAAGTGACCTCAAGGATCATCTAGTCCAACCATCCCCCCACCACCTATTACCCACTAAACCACGTCCCTAAGTACCATATCTAACCTTTCCGTAAACACCCGCAGGGACGGCGACTCCACCACCTCCCTGGGCAACCCGTTCCAATGCCCGACCACCCTTTCTGAGAAGAATTTTCGCCTCATCTCCACCCTGAACCTTCCCTGGTGCAACTTGCAGCCCTTTCCCCTTGTCCTGTCACTAGTTATCTGCGCGAAGAGGCCAAGGGGAAAGCTAGGTCCTAAGGCAGTCATTAATGTCATGGACAGAGGCATAACCAGAGACTGTGGCTTGATGCTGAAAAAATATTAATGATTTCAGGACTAATCACTGGACTTACTATGAGGGAACTGAGTGGTATTTAAGAACCTGATGGACTATAAAAACTCAAAAATGTAGATATGATTATCCAGTGGTTCCTCTTAGCCTTGTGGTCTCTTGAGTCTCAATTGTCCATATTATTGATATTGGATTCCTAGGGAGAAGCAGGTATGATTTCAATACTGTGGAGATGGATCGCCACCTTCCTCTGTGGAGTGGTGGAAGGTGTTTGGTCTCACTGTTGAAATGCAGATGGTTACAGCATACCCGGCACCTTTGTACAAGCTGTTCATGCACTATGTTCAGCTCACTCGTGCAGAAGATGATGCTCTGTGGATACTTGCACAGCTTTCCTTTAGTCAGGAGAAGGAAAGTGAACTCTGCTTTAACTGAATTAGAGTTTTGAAGGATACCTCATAGTGACTGAAACTGCTAATCCCTGGAGCAGAACAGGTTGTGATCTTATATCACCTCATTGGAGGCACAACTTCACTCATTCTCTGTACCATTCAGTCCAGATGCCTTGATGGAGACTGAGGCTGGCACCTGGAACTCCAGTGGGTGTGAGACAAGCAATTCTTCCTTCTTCTGCATCTGTGCCTGTGCAGTGACTGGAGGTGAAAACTTATTTTACATGTTGATTGATGCTCGCCTGGACATGAGCCGGCAGTGTGCCCAGGTGGCCAAGAAGGCCAACGGCGTCCTGGCCTGTATCAGGAACAGTGTAGCCAGCAGGAGCAGGGAGGTGATTGTCCCCCTGTACTCAGCCCTGGTGAGGCCGCACCTCGAGTACTGTGTCCAGTTTTGGGCCCCTCACCACAAGAAAGACATCGAAGCCCTGGAGCGTGTCCAGAGAAGGGCAACGAAACTGGTGAAGGGGCTGGAGCACAAGTCTTATGAGGAGCAGCTGAAGGAACTGGGGTTGTTTAGTCTGGAGAAGAGGAGGCTCAGGGGAGACCTTATTGCCCTCTACAACTACCTGAAAGGAAGTTGTGGTGAGCTGGGGGTCGGCCTCTTCTCGCAGATAACTAGTGACAGGACAAGGGGAAATGGCTGCAAGTTGCGCCAGGGCATGTTCAGGTTGGAGATGAGGAGAAAATTCTTCTCGGAAAGGGTGGTCGGGCATTGGAACGGGTTGCCCAGGGAGGTGGTGGAGTCACCATCCCTGCGGCTGGTGGGGGGATGGTTGGACTAGATGATCCTTGAGGTCACTTCCAACCTTAATGATTCTATTCTATTCTATTTTAACAATCCAGTGCAAGTATTCCAAAGGCATGCTGTGCAGACAGGCACAGTGCTAAGAGGTTTTGATGGCAAGTCAAAAAAAACTGAGAGTACCTAAATACATTGGGCAACATCCAGCCCAAGAGATTCTAAGATGAAAAATAGGATGATTGGATAATTCAGCTTGGAAGGGATCTTGGGAGGTCTCTAGTCCAATATCCTGCTGAAACAGGGTCGCCTGGCTCATGCCAGTTTACTCAGAGCTTTAGTCACTCTGGTTTTGAAAGCCTCCAAGAACATAGTCTGCACAACCTCTCTGGGCAACCTGCTCCAATGGCTGACAGTCCTCATGGTGAAAATGTGTTTCCTTATATTCAGTCTGAACTTCCCTTGTTTCAACTTGTGCCTGTTGTCTCTTGTCCTCCCGTTGGGTACCACTGTCAAGCCTGGCTTTTGACAAGCTTCATAAAGAGCTGAAAAGTCAGAGAGTATTAGTTGGAGGCCAACATACTACATGTGTTTATCTGCATATAATATAAAGACTTCTTCTAAATTCTTACCTTTGTCTGGGCATAAGCTTATGGCCACCTTTGCAAACAGGGCGCTAGGCTAGGTGGGTCCTTGGTCAGACTGGGTTATGTTAAACATATTGGCTACTGTCCTGTGTTGGACTAGTGTAGAAGGGAAAGATATTGGTGCTAATTTGGGTATCTGAAGTAGCTGCAAAACACTTAAAAACCAAATGTAGCCAGTTATTTTCATAGCTGTTTGAACACTAAGCAAATTCTTATACTGTGGTGTTTTGTTTTTTTAAGGCATTGCAGAATACTTTTTAGGCAGAATAATTTTTAGTTTTGCGATCTTACCAAAGGGGAGGTCATTTAGGAAATTGGTTAATTTACAGAAGTAGACTCAGTGCTAAAGACCTATGAGATAGATTGCATAACATGAGACAGAAACTGCTGTTTTAAGAACAAGATTTTTTTTTTGTTAGCAGCAAGGACCAGATTTTCTGGAAAGGTGAATGATGCTAAGACTACTTCATTCTTTTCTTGTGAGCTGAAGGTTGTAAGTGCCCTAGGGTATCTTGTGTCAGCTATAACTATTTATGTTTTGGGAAAAGGATCTGTGGTAGTGTCCCTTCAGGTACTTTATTTCTATTTTGCAAAGAATTTTCTTCTTTTTTCATGGAGATTAGCTTGGCAGAAAAGGAAAATCAAAGATGCTGTTTCTTCAGAGTGAAATTCCACAGGAAGAAGAATTTTGTGGCCTGTACTGAGTGCTTAACATTCCAGCAAGCTTCATGGAGCTATTTTTTTGTTTGTCAATAAGGCAAATCTTAGCCTTTTCTGAGGAATCTGGGAAAAATACAAAGTCACGATCTTTTGCGTACAGATAAGGGGAGGCTGAGTTACATATCAGAAACTCTAAATATAACTGTTTGAAATGTTTTGCAATTCAGGCCAGAATTCCAGCACTACTTGGGACTCAGCCACTGTTTTCCCCAGAAGTCCAATGTAATTTACAGAAGTGAGTAAGTTTTTATCACTTTGCAGCTGGGGATACTGAGACACAGAAGACTTCAAGACTGAATGAATGATAACCTGCTGCCTCTGAGGGATGTCTCAAAATAAAATATTTATCTCGTTTTTTCCAGAGATGAGGTGTGGGGGAGCCATAAAGAGGAAGTGAAGGAGGTTGTGAGAGAGAAAGATGTTATGGAAAGTTCAGATACCTGTGGTAGGTCAGAAGGAATTGGTGTTTGGGGTGTGTGTTTTGCAGGACATGTCTGCAGTTCAGTGTAGAATAATTCAGGAATGGGAAAGTTGAAACAGGTCCCGCTGCCCTCACTTGAGCTCTGCACAAAGTTGAGGTCCACTTTTATCACAGAGAGGGTAAAGAAGCCATGTAATAAGCTGCTATTGGACAACTCGCCCACAGAGAACCCTTCTTTCTAGCTGTCATTAATGAGGCATTTGGGAAGGCCCTTGTTTGTTCCTGATAGTTGTAGGCATTATTTGGCTTGTCTCATGCTCTCCAATAGCATCTGTTGCTTTTGGAATCCTGTTACGTATTTGACCTTATTAAAATCTGATGACGGTGATTCCCATGAGCTAATGATGGAAAAGTGAATGAAATGATTGAGAAATTATCCCATGGCCAATAGTAAGGTGGAGAGCTGATCTTTGCAGAAAAGCTGCCAGAAGTCACCTGCTCTATGTGTCTTCATTTCTGAAGGCTGGTTTTGATGTTTGATGTTTGGTTGGCTAAATCAACCCAGAGATCCACTGTGTAAGGTCCAACTGCTCAAGTAAGGCAGCTTTAAGCCACTTCACTGTGTAGAAAGAGAATGATCTGATTCTCTTTTACTTAAATGTTCACCTCCTAGCAGTGGTTCATGCAATTTCCAAAGAGAATTAGGTACTATCTATTTAACAACCAGGTACTGTAACACCTAATCATTAGGTAATGTAACCTAATGATTAACTTTATTAGATTAATGTAATGAAAGTACTTTAGATAAGTAAGAGGCAGCTCCTCTAAAGTTGTAAGGACAGAGAAGATAGTTTGTACCTTACATTTTCTGCTCAGTCTTTCAGTTTTTAAGAATGTGGTAAGCTGGGAGCAGTAGGAAGCTGTGTAGCCCTTGATTCCTCTGTAGAAAGCTTTCATTTTGCTTAAAGCACTTGACTTTGGCTTCATGTTAATTGTGCCAGCTGAAGGAGTGAAGAAAAGTAAAAAATCGAGCAATGTGATTCTTTACTTTTCCTGCCCTTTATTGGGGGCTACTCTAATTTTGACTGTGTAAATTTGGGTGTCATTTTGAATCCTTACATCTGAACCGATATAAAAGCCTTTACAAAAGCTCCTATTTAATTTTGGGAGGTGTAATCTGATAGAATTTAAATCGGATTGGGTTGTGACTTCCATGGATTGAACCAGGGTGAAATAAGACAAGATCATTCAACCAGCTTAACCAACAAAACAGACGCCACTGAAAAAGACAGTCTTGATTCCCTCTCCCCTTCTGCTCTGTGCCCCTGTGCTTTCTTTTCTGTTACCAGTGGTGCTTAACTGCCTCCTGGGGAGCTGATTCAACTTGCTGATGTGGCAGAAAACTTTCTTTTCCTGCTAGACTGAAGGATTAAAACACCTCAGTAGGGGTCAGATGGGCGCTGGAGCTGATGTAAGGAAGCAGTGGAAGCACATGGCCAAGAACGGAGTCATGTCAGTGGCAGTGAGCTGCTTGGTCACCTTAGCTGATCTCATCTGGTTGCTCCATGGCTCACTGGAAAGACATAAATTGAAATGGCAGGTTGTAGTTACTCTTTTCGATGTCTGTGTGAGGACAGATTGGCAGTAATTAGTCCAAATAGAGCTGATGGTGGGAGTTGTAGGCCAGACACAATAATGTTGTCTCGGAACAGCCCCTGTGCAGGTTCTGGCACTGATGGGTTTGGCAGCCTGAGACGGAGCTGTGGATTGCAGGGTTACAGCTCAGGAGTGACTTGGGACCTCCCCCCAAGCCTCACTGTTCCAGTGGAAACTCTCACACCCACCCAGCCTTGCCCACAGTTACCGACAGTGCCAGGGACTGGCATATGAGGGCAGGCAGGAAAGTACAAACCAGTGAAGCAGGTGTGCGGTTTGGGGTGGTAGTCTGCTGGAGAAGGACAGGCAAATGGGATTAGCTGATGCATTGATTTGGTAGTGTGTTTAGTAGGAGATGCAAGCTTGGGTAATTTTCCTGCTTTCATCAATATGATAATTTCCATGCTCTACTTTGTATTCTTGCTCCATATGCTTTCACCTCCCAACAGCATCGTGTCCTTTCGGGCTTTCCTTTTCTCCTGTCACTGTTTTCTAAATGCATGTTTGTCACTGTTCCGTAAGACAGCTTTAGTTTCCCTTCCATGGAGAGTCATCTGAAAGAGGTCAGGAGGGAAGTAGCTCACCTGAACTTTACCAGGATGGAATCGATAGAAGTATTTTCTTATCTGTAAAACTTCAGGCTCTCAGCTTTCCGCCAGAGGGCAAAAATGCTTATTCAGAGATAACGTGACCCTGCTCAGCCGCTGAGATCTTTGTCATACCGGACAGCATATTTGGCTTCCTGCTGCCTTTGGGAGCTTTTCTGAAACAGTGCTTCATGTGGGGAAGGATCTATGAAAAAACAAGTCCATAGTGGCAGACACCAGAGCTCGTCTGCTCTGTACAGCGTGTTCACTGTAGTATCCTAGTTCCAGCAGGTATTGAGAGAATGGGAGAGTGCTTAGCCAGAGGCACCTCAGCTCTTCTGCAGGAGCCATGGGGAACACACCTCAGTCAAATGTGGGAGACACAATGCAAGATGAATTTATTATTTTTTTCTGTTACTTTTCCAAAATGCTTCAAGATTCTGTAGTTCTCAATAATTTTTAAGGTTTCGTATGACAGACCAAGCGCTGGCAATATTAATATAGCACAGCAACGTTGCCTGCAGGAATATCACTTCTGCTGATGAGAGGAAGGAGTGGAAAGGTTGCTCAGCAGTACACTCTATGCTTTAAAAATGGTTTGTGAATAACATAATAAAGTCATAGTTTTCATGTACAGGAGGATCTTTCTTGTACCAGGGAAGCGTGCTCTATTAAGAATTGTTTTCCCTTTTTTAGGAATTAGTATTGCTAAAGCTAGTGGAAGCCATGGTAACTTCAATAAGAGCAGCTGTGGGGTTTAACCAAAGGGTTGCACGTATTCATCATGTGTTTTGTGAAACCTCGTTAATCCATAGTGAGCCTGTCAGAAGAACAGGGTTACTTTAAACCTTTGCCGCTATCAGCACATGAGTGAGAGCCCTTCTCCTCAGGGTGTTCTCATAGGGCGCAGGTCATCCATCTTCAAATCACTGCCCTGATCTGTGCTGTATTTCAAGAAACTTTTATTTATTATTGTTATTTGGGGAGAGGAGGGATGTTTAGTAAAGAAGTCAATGATTATCTCTGTGGGAATGTTTACCAAAAAGACCATGCTAAGGAAACAGTATGTTCTGTACAGTGTTGAGGTCTACCTGTTTCACTCTGGCTTTCGTCCTGATAGGCATAAGGCTTTCAGTGGGATTGCTGTTGCTCATTCCTGCCTTAAATGTAGGTATTGGTTGTGTCAGTCTTGATTCTTTAAATGCTTCTGTTACTGTTTGCCTCCAATCAGTAGAGAGGTGGATTGTAGAGCTCATAAATTTCACTCACTCTTTTCTGACTGCCCTTTGGGATTAAGACATTTTTAAATTTTTGTGGAACCAGTTGAGTTTTTGAATGGAGCGCTTTCCTGCTGGAAAATATGAATTTGCCAGCACTGAAACATTGAATGTCACTGTATTACTGTGTCAAAATATTTGATAGGATCCAGGGGGAGAGGCTGGGCAGCCAGAGTGGTTTTCTGCCAGCCTCCACCATGTGGGGTCCCTGGAAGAGTCTTTCTGCCTGTCCTGGTTTCAGCTAAGAGAGAGTTAATTTTCTTCACAGCAGCCAGCATGGGGCTGTGTTTTGGGTTTGTGCTGGAAGCAGCGCTGATAGTGCAGAGATGTTTTTGCTGTTGCTGAGCGATGTTCACACAGAGCCAAGGCCTTTGCTGCTTCTCACACCGCCCCGCCGGCGGGATGGCTGGGGGTGCGTGGGGAGTTGGGAGGGGACAGACAGGACAGCTGACCCCAACTGACCAAAGGGACATTCCATACCATATGGCGTCATGCTCGGTTTATAAGGGGCTGGGGGGAAGAGGAAGGGGGGGCAGCGGCGTTCGGAGTGATGGTGTTTGTCTTCCCAAGTCACCATTAGGCGTGACGGAGCCCTGCTGCCCTGGGGATGGCTGAACCCCTGCCTGCTGTGGGGAGTGGGGAGTGAATTCCTTGTTTTGCTTTGCTTGTGCACGCGGCTTCTGCTTCACTTATCAAACTCTTGTACCTGAACCCACGAGTTTTCTCACTTTCACTCTTCTGATTCTCTCCCCCTTTCTGATGAGGGGGACTGAGTGAGTGTCTGCGTGGTGCCCAGCCGACGGCTGGGGTAAAACCACGACACTGCCTGAGCACTCGGGTAACCCCCTCCTGACATACAGCCTTCCCAAATTAGCTCCCTCTGTCCCTGATTGTCTTGGTAAATCATCGGGCTGATGAGTCCATCTTGTGAGAAGGGACTCGGAGAGGTTGGCTTGTTCAGCCAAACAAATGCGGGGCAGGAGGTGACCTGTTTTACCAGCCATGAGCACGTCAGGAGGGTAAATGCTGCAGTTGAGGAGCTGTTTTAGGTGTTATCACAGGGACCAAAATCTTTGAGTACATTTAGAGTGGAAAAGGGAAAAGGAGGACAATTTTGCAGGAGCCTTCAAGGGTGTATGTCTCTCTAGGCCCTTCTTGTTCTCTGTGGTTTGTTTATGTCCAGTGTCCCTGTTTAACAGTATGAGACCGGGAATGGAAATAACGGGCAGATTTGTAGCTCAGTACAACCTCTAGGTGGTTAATAGTCTTAGGTAATGTATATTCCTCCACATCCCAACTTTCTTTAGGCTCTTATAGAAGCTTCAATATCAAATTCTTCTACCTGTGTTTTAGTCTATGGTTATGCAGTTACTTCTAAAATCGAACATAAATTCACAGTGCTGTGAATAGCTCTCCAGCACATCCCTATGCCTGACTTCTTGTTCCCACCCTCTAACTTTGCCTCTGTGACATTTGCCTGGCTATGCAGTCAGACAAGCCAGGGGAACTATTTTGCTGAAAAAGGACTCAAACAGGTTGATTTCTGCTGGGTTTGTTTCCCATCCTGGCTCATTGTGCAGCTGTGAGACTGTCCAAAGGGAAAGGATAGTAATGACGGTAGAAGTTGGAGGTGTGGAGGATGGACTACACCATTCAGCAGTGAGCTGAGTTTGTCTTGAGACCTTAAAAGCGCCTGAATTGCAAGGCAGATTGAGGCAGGCGAAGCAGAAGAGGTGCCAGAAACGGAGGCAGAGCTCGCCTTTCCCCTGTCAACAAAGGAGTTGTTTGTAACGCAAGATGCTGACTCCCACTGGGCAGATGGGGAGATTCTGGCCCTACACAGTACGCCGGGTACTTAGTAGGTCAAGCGGTTGTGATTTGTGACTAACCAGAAAGGCACTGTTACCATAGCAATTGGGATTTGTGCTGACAAAAAGCATTAAGGGACTATATTAAGAAATAAATATTCTTCGACATAAAAGTAGGTGTTGGGTGATCATCTAGGAGAGCTGCAGTTATCTTCTTTTCTTGGGACTAGAAACCAAGCCCCTGTAATGCAAACTTTGTCTTATGCAGATATAAGTACTTTTTAAAAAAATTGTGGTGGATTCCGCTGTTTGTGTGGTACTGAAAGAGTTAAAAAGAAACTTCAGCTCTGCTCAGCCTAGCAGCATCCAGTTCAAAAGACAAAAGCGCCCCTCAGCATGAACAGACTGCAAAATGTGTTTGAAAATAAATTCTTTAATGCCAATTGTCATTACGAATTTATTTTCAAATACGTTTCGCAGTTTGCTCATGCTGAGAGGTCCTTTTATCTTTGTAACTTCCAGACTGTGGGGCTGAACAAAATAGGTAGCTTTCCTTTTAAATAAAGTGGCAAGTATTGGAGCAAGATTATATCTGTCACAGATTATAATATTTATATGTATTTCTCATCAAACCCAAATTCCCCAGGGACTCTTAGATTCGCATGGGGTCTGAGAGTCCTGGGTTTTGCATCTGGGTATGCGATTGCTTTAATGGAAGACTGCGCTGTTTGCATTTGCTCTGCTGACACGCTGTTACACTTGGTCACGAGTACATAAAAGACAATCTAGAGCAGTTTAGAAGGATGATACTCTAGGTAACACGATGAGTCAATGTGTCATGGCTCAGCCCTGGCACTTAAGTTCAGACTTGGCAGTCCTGGCTACGTCTGTTACGATTTGTTAGCAACCTCTTGATTAAGAACTAGGTACCATAGCTAGCTGTAACCTGCGCTCAGAGCTGGGTGTAGTTTGTGTGTTTCCCTGACTTGTGTCGTTTTTTGGACAGCATCAATTACTTTACGTGCCTAAAAATCTCATGAATCCTTTCTGTGCTAGAAAATTATGAATCCCTCTTTTCTTCCCTCAGAAGTATCAGGGTAAATGGAAAACTCCAGACACTTTCAACAGATTTGTAGAACAAATGAATACTGAAGCAAAAACTGTGCACAGCGTTGGCTTGTGGAGATTCCCAGCCTAGCAGCTTTGCCTGCTTTGCTGACATCAGTGGGAGATCTGGAGTTGCCCTATGAAGTCAGGTTTGTCATGCAAATATTTAATCAGTGAAACTCTTAGTGTTGTTTTTTTCTTTTTTTTTTTTTCCCCCTTGCAGCCCCACAGGAAGACTTCCTTGTCTACAGTCAGACCTGTTTTTTTGGGGCCAAAACATGGCTACTATTTTAGCTTACTGAATCTTTTCCTCATGTGGTTAGAGGGGAATTTGTTACATAATTTGCTGCAATTATGCTCATAGACAAGTCTTGGAACTTGAAAAATTCTTTGGGAAATATCCCTGAATGTGAGCAAAACAAAGGGATGTAAGTGCCCCAGGATCTGGCTCCTTGACAAGTTCTGATTGTGTGTTAACGGCACCAGTATTTTAACAGAAAAGGTCACTTAATTTGGGCAAACAGGACAGTATAGGCACTATTAATTCATGTCTACAAAAAAATTTTGTTTGTGACTTTACAAATGTCATTTCCTCTACAGTATCATATAGTGGGAATTATGACACAATCCCTCCAATCTTTTTCATATTACGTAAAAAAACCTGTATTTTTTTTCTGTGGAAATTTACCAACAATAAGGTGGTTCCAGCATTTCTCAGTGAAGTCTGCCAGTTTAACAAAGATTTTTATTTTTATTTTTTCTTATTTCTTGATACTGTGCTGACCTCTATAGAGGCTAAGTTTGGTAACCATTTAGGAAGTGGAACTGAAGTTTTGGACATAGGACTTCTTGCAAGGCTTTAATCACAGTTTGAATTCTAGTAGAGCTCTAAAAGCCTCATTTTAAATCTCCATAAAATATATACTTGAAATAACCCTACATTATTGATTTCACAAAATATATCCCAAGCACTCAGGCACGATAACGGAACTCAGGGTTTGGTCTGGCAGTGTGTGTGTAAGCAGATACCACAACAAAAGGTGCTCCCAAAAGGGCAGTCCTGCGCCCTGTTGCCCATCAGCACAGGCGTGTATCCACCCTTGCCTTAGCACAAGGCTGGCTGGCTGATCCTCCACCAAAACTATTCAGGGAACTGAATGCTGCGGGTGGCAGCAAGGTGGTGGGAGCACACAGGTAGGACAGAGGCTGCGTCTGCCCAAAGGGGCAGCAGCCAGCCGTGAGAATGTTAAGATAAATGTTTGGGTGATATCCTGGGGTGCTTGTAGTTCTTACATGATTTGTAAGCATCTGATTTATCCAAAGCGGTGGAGACTTTCTGTCCTTCCCTGTTCTGGTTTATTAGAAATTGGTTTTACTGTGGGTTTTGTTTTTTTTTGGTCTCCAGTTCATTCCCTGTTTGGGTCCCCAGAGGGTGCCCAAATCCCAGCCCTTACCTTTGCTGTTGCTTTCCTTGTGAAAGAATATCTCATGGTTATGTGAACAGAATTAAGCAACTTTACTCTTCCCTGAAGTCAGAGATTGACTGTACATCTTTTGTATCCATGTTTTGATTTCATCTGCTGGGGTCCAGGGAAGTGAGCTGAGAGTAATTAACTGAAGGTTTGGAGGAGAAATATGAACCAGAACTAGGAAAAACGTCAAAGAAAAGGGTATGGATTGGCAAAGAAAAGTCCTCCATTGCCAGAAAAATAATCTGGATCCCCATCTTGGAAAGGGCCGAAACAGGGACATGTTGGAGATAACCCTGTGGAACAGCTGAACTGGATGGTGGGAGACCCCAGGTAGGAGGTCTGTGAACTCTTGGATTAGCACCCAGGGCAGAACTCAGAACTCCTACCTTTGACTTTTGGAAATGACCGAGAAACTCACATTCTCATCCTCCTGCAGCACTGGCAGGGGGTGATTCCTTGCTGCCGCTCTCTCCCTTGGGTAGCTCGAGTGAGCGTGACTTGTGGGGCATCTGAATTTCGTGCTTTTACCGGCACTGGTATGATGCCACATAAAGAAGCTGTGGCATTTTTGGCTTTTTGTAGGAAACTTGCAAACAGAAAACTGTGTTCATAAAACATTAATATGTTTGCAAAGTCAAAAGTTATGACATGTCAGAATTTATCCTCACAACTTCACTTTGACTTCTAATCGTAACGCTATCATTTAAATACATGATACACGTTCTTTTTATTGTGGGATATCGACCTCATTTATTACATGATGGGAAGGGAGGGGGGGTGTGTGTGAATAATAATTTTGTTCTTCGCAACCTGTATGAAATTTGTTTAATTTGTTGCAGCAATTGGCAGGAACTAAGGTTTTTTCCTTGCCTCTGCTGAAGGTACGTTTGTGGGCTGATCCACAGAGAGCGCATTTAAAGAAGCACGTGAATTGAAAGGGGCCTGCGCTTTGTATCCAGTACTCACAGCTCTGGATCTCTGTGATAACTAGTTCATTTTCAACATCTCCCTGTTTCTCAGCTGCAGAACCAAGAGATGAACACGCACATTGCAAGTACGTTAGGTAAGCTCGCGATGTGCTGGAGGACTCACAAAGGAGCGATGAGCACTGCAGAAAAGCTTGTTAGGATTCATAATGCTGTGCTTAGATCAGCAGGGGGAAAGGTATGCTTTTAACACCACAGACTCAGTAACAACTGTAAAGCCAAACAGCCATTCTCCAATTCAGCAGTCCATTGCAGGCTCTGGATGAAGCAGGAGGCTTATGGTACGTGGTTGTGTGGTTCAGAGGACCTGTATAAACATTGAACAGGAAAATCTGTGCAAAAAATAGATCTGCCACTTCATAAAGAGGGAGTAATTGACTATGCAATGCCCATGGTAATATTTGAATGTAATTTTATGTCTAAGATAAATATAATTTTAGATGCCCAGATGTATGACAGATGTCCAGAAACATTCCCGCAAGCTGATTTTAAAGCTGAACAGCACAAAACACAGAGAAGATGAAGAAAAATGGAAGCTGGAGAGATTTTCTGCCTTGTTATTTATTACACCATGTACTATTGAAGTGACTTTCTCATTTCACCCATGAGGAAAAAAGCTTTATATTGAAATGAGGAGATAACTGCCTGCAGGAGGAATAAGAGACGGTAGAGTGACTATCTCTGTTCTAAACACTAAGTCAATATTCCCATCTCAAAGCTTGACTCTGAGGTGACCAGGGGTATTGAAGCACAGCTCAGAGGAGATCGCCTGGCCTGGGTGCCCCAAAGGGCTTTCAGCAGGGTGGCCAGGAACAGTTTCACGGGCCGAGTCTCAATATTTTATGTGGTTAGTAGGTTTGATCCAGGCTACCTTAAGGGAATTAAGGGTGACTAAAGGCGATTGATATTCTGGGGAGCCTTTTCTTTTTCACACCTTGCCTAGGAAATTTTGCTTTCTCTCCGTTATAATGGGAATTAAAGGGTAGCACCACCAGCTGTGCCACCAGGCAAGGGTTGAGAACAGTAAGTTCAGTCTTATTAGCTAGTACAGAGGATGCTGAGGTCCCTGGCTGAACTCGTTCTTAATGTCCACACATATGAGCAAAAGGCAGGTCAGTAAGGGAAACTTCTCATACGCAGTAAGGGAGACTAGGCACCTCTTCTGGGATCAGGTCTGGTGTTGAATGCTGGATTTGTCCATTAGTCAACTGTACCAATACATCAACTGTAGGAAAGAAAGAGAGCATGCATTTTTTTCTTGGAAAATAGTTCAATTGCTGCAAGCAGCAGAAGGGTTTTACAAAGCCAAGATTGCAGCAGCGTGAAAGAGCTAGCCCTTATCTCCAGATTTAGAGGTACTCTTCTGAGAGAAGTGAAAGCACTTTCCATGTTTTACCCTCCTATTGAGATTTCTGCCCAGTGCTTTCCAATGCTGAGGTCTGAAATGGAAAATGCGTCTCCAAAATGTTATGTGTTGTGACTCAGGATATTTCTCCTGTGCCTGGCTTTTGTCCTTGGACTGAATGTGCATTCTTTGTTTCAAGTTTCTAAAACCATCAGCTGAAGAATGTCTCTTAGGAATCTTAACAAATCTCGTTGAGTTTTTGTGTGCCTTTTTCCCCCCTCCTGGAGATTGTACGATAGTCCATGGCTTTTTGTCTTTTAGTTTTCTTTGCTGTGTTGGAGGTGAATTGCTAAGTGAGTTCTGAGTTGACTGAGGTCCGGTGTAAGATGGTGGGGAAAGTCAGGTTGATGCTGACCTACTACTCCCTGGATCACAAAGGAATCTCTTCACTAAAATCAATTCTATTTTCATGATACCTTGTAAAATGTGGTTACCTGATCTAGTGAGGATGGTATGTATAGTACATGACTGTAGGACTGCTAATTTTCTGTGGCCAGAGATCGTAACTCAGTCTTTCAAAAATCCCAAGATGTAGTAAAACTCATGTTTTTGCCTTGTGTTTTTTTGGGGTTTTTTTGGTTGGTTTCTTTTTTTTTTGGGGGGGTGGGTGGGGTGTGCTCTCAGGGTTAAACTCAAGCCTCATATACACTTCTAACATGCAACTGTTGTGCTGGCTGCTTACTGTTTCCACTCCCCACCCCATTTGATTCCCATATCCCCATTAAATTGGTCTCCTATTCCCCAGTGCCCTGTTATCCCTGCTCTCCACTATTTCACAGGGTCAGGGTTGTTCCCATCAGTTTCTGTGTCCCATCTATGTCCTAGGTTTGCTCCTGGACTATAAGACAGCAGCCACATTGCTGGCCAGTTTTATTTCCTCTTGTGAATAATCTGAAGCAACTCTTCAGCTCCTGTGGCATTGGCATCCATTTTGAATCAGGAACAAAAAAGCTACAAATGGGCTGGTATTTTATCATTTTATAACATAGATTAGAAAAAAATTTCCAAGTCACTACCTTTGTTACAAAGTCGAAGCAATGGCATTGCTGTGATGCTCTGGGGCCACAACAGTCCTTGTGCTGTGGATACAGATGATGGTAGATGCTACTTGATGGCTTGACCTGTGTCTTTTGATGATGCTGGGTATATAAGGCATGAAGGATAGCAAAGTCTTCCCAGATCTCTGGCTTTCTGTTGTCCCAGTGCCCTGCTTTACCTTGCTGAAGTAAATGAGACCAGAGCAGAAAAGAATAATGATGATAACCCTAAGTGGTAACCATCTCATGGATATGGTATGGGATATTCTTCTGTTGTGCCTTGGCCATTTGTGGGGAAGGGCAGGCAGAAGGCAACACAATAGCTCCCCAGAGAGGTGATGTGGGATGGATATTATTTTTGAAAACCTTGTTTCTTGTCACAGACTCAGTTTGGTCAGAAGTTGGGAGTTACCAGCAGAGAGGACTACTGAATATTAAAGAAGTGCCTTGATTCCTGTCGCAAGGTGTGAGCTCCCAGGCGTTGCCAGCAAGCAGGCTGACCTGAGACACAGGTGGAGGCAGATGACCTGAGAGAAAGTAAATAGAGATAGTCCTCTCAGATTTTTTTCTGTGGGAGAGTTAAACATGTGACTGATGCCCATTTAGTTTGTTCTATTGTTTTTAATAGGATTTTTTTTTTAAAATAATGTGTGTCACAGGGCTTGTCAAATGGTTAAAGCTGTCATTGCTCTGGAGGCAGCCGACTGCAGGGTCTGCCTGTGCCAGGCAGAGATGCTTAAGCATGGGAGTACTGCCGCCCGAAGTCCTGGTGAGGGTTGGTAGTGTTGTGCAACTCTGCTCCGAGGAAAGATGAACACAAAGCCTTACTAAAGATAAATCGGGGTGCAATGAAAGGGACTAAGGACTTTTTTGGTTGCTCAAAAATACTGCTGTAACACCACTGAGTTATATGAGTCTGGAAATGAACTTTTTTTTAAATATACTCCAAGCTTTACAGCACTGTAGTAACAAAATAGTAGAGTGCTTCATTTATTTTTTTAATTATTCTCTCAGAATCTGGAGCCCTATTGTTATAACACTGGCCAAATCTGCTGTGATCTTTCTCCTGGCAAAGTTAACTAATAGGAAATCAGTACACAGCACAACTTCTCTCCTCCTTCCACATTACAATGATAGTAGCAGTAAAAAAAACCCACACCAACCTACACAGTAATTCCTTTCAGTTATAGCTGTTCAGTTAAGTGGAAGGGAAAAAATGAGCCAGCAACATTTTTATTAATAGTGATGACATTAGTTAGAAATTAGGAACTTGACTTACAGTTTTTGGCTGTATTTTTTTATAATTCTGGAAGTTGTGGGGACCTCTTACCTCAAATATTTATTCCTGCTTAAGCCTGAGGTAGCTGTGTTCCAGTGGATGCCTTTTTATAACCCCTTCTGTGAATGTGGCCTCAATTTAAGGGCTGAGGCTCTCTGGAGAGCACTGAGCTTGTTCCCAAGAAGCCCATTCTCTGTTCCTGGCTTTCTATCCACTCTGCTGCTTGGCATTAAGCAGCTCATTTTCTTTCTGGTTTTCCTCATACTCTCTGTACATCCCATCTCTCAAATCACAAACATGTTGGGATTGGCAGTCTGTCTTTTGATGTGGCTGCAGAGCACCTGGGGCAGGGAGGTGTCTGGTACAAGCTGGGGCGTTTTTAGTTGGTGGTTCCCAAACTGAGATCTGAGGGTGTGCTGGTTTTGGCTGGGGTAGAGTTAATTTTCTTCGTAGTCCTTCAGAGTAGCTAGTATGAGGCTATATTTTCCATTTGCGTTGGAAACAGTGTTGATCACTTGGGGATCTTTTAGTTACTGCTGAGCAGTACTTGCACAGTGTCAAGGCCTTTTCTGCTGCTCACCCCACCGATGAGTGGTCTGGGGGTGCACAAGAAGCTGGGAGGGGACAGACAGGACAGCTGACCCCAACTGACCAAGGGACATTTCATACCATATGGCGTCATGCTCAGCATATAAAGCTGGGAAAAGTTGGCCAGGAGGCTGCTGCTCAAGGCCTGGCTGGCATCCTTTGGTTGTTGATGAGCACTTGTTTTTCATTTGCATCATTTGCCTTTCTTGGCTTTTATTTCTCTTTTTATTATTTTTTTTTTGATTATTAAACTGTTCTTATCTCAACTCATGAGTTTTCTCACTGTTACCCTTCCAGTTCTCTTCCCCCACGCCCTGCTGGGCAAGCGGCTGGTGGCCTTAGTTGCCAGCTGGGGTTAAACCGGGAGAAAGGGCCTGCAGTGAGCCTGGGAGCTCCCCGAGAGGGGCCTGTGGATCTCACTGACCCGGGTGTTGGCAGGGCTGATTGCTGTTTGCTAGTCTGCAGGGAAAAAAAGCCAGGGAATTGTTGGTCTAGGTGAATGCTGTCTTGTGGGCAGTAACAATGTTAGAAGGCAAAGGCTTGCCATGTTATATCGGGAAGAAGTGTGTGTGATTCTCTGAGTATACAGCTTTTGCCACATTCTTCGTTACAGGGTCAGTGGTTGCTACATTTAAACTATTTACTTCAAATTGGATTGTTATTCCATTTAAACAAAATGCAGTTACATTCGTTCTCTAAAACCAGAGAAATGTGACTCCTTTTCAGGCCACAGACCAATATGGATTATTAATACTTTTATTTAATTTTCAGTTTTGCTTGCATTCCTGTCCTATTCTGAAAGAATGTATTCGCCTCTGGCCATGATAACAATCCGTAGCCATAGTCTTACAGATGTATTTGCACTGGGGTATTAAACTCTGACTGTATTAAAGGAAAATGTTCATTGAAGCAGGTTTCCGCCTGAAAAGGTTGTTCTCCTTAAGAAATGTAAATTATTCGAAGATGCAGTTTCAGTTTCTTGCAGTCCCACCTGCCATTCAGGAAGTGTCTGTTTTCAGAAGGAATTCCTATGGGGGAGGAAATTCCCCACAGATTAGGGAGGATTTTTTTGTGTAAGACTATTTTGATTTGTGTAAGGGACTAAAAGGCTATTTTTCTTGTCACTGGAGAGCTTCCAGCCAAATAGATATTTTTCTTTTTGAGCTGCTTAACTTGAAGGCATTCTTGTCCAGAAGTAGAGTTCCCAGGAATTGTCATAACTAAGGCTGTTTCTTAATGATGTAATTACCAAAACCTGCATTTAGAAAGCAAGAAAAATAAAGAATCATAAGCTAAAGTAAACCCTCACCCTTGTGCCCGGGACATCTATTAACCTAACTATGCAAATTAAACCTAAAGACTTGGTGGCAACTGCTGTGATCTCTAGCAGGTCTGTCGGGCAGGTGCAGTTGGACATGCTACCCAAAGCCCAGATCCCCGCAGTGTGTATGCAGCAGAGGGACTGTCGGGCTATGGGAACACATAGAGGCTCTTTCCCCGATGAGTTTTGTAGTTGAAAACACCTTTCAATTGCATTGGAACAAATAAACTGGTTTGGACTTTGGGAAATCTGCTTCAATCAAAATCCAGAAGAGGGAGCCCTCCATCAAAATAAGGCTCTGAACTGGATCATGACCAAGACTCAGAAGTTTCCAATTTCTCTTCCACCTGCTTATAAATCACTCGGTGAAATTTCTTGCCTGTCTGCGTATTCTTTTAAAGACTAACAGCTCACAGTTTCTAGCTTTAAACAATATCATTCAATAGTTGACATGCATGTGTGAGATTTTTTTTCAAACTCTGGCTGGACATATCAGATATGGAACTTGGTTCCTATAAAAGAAGGGCTTCCATTATCCTGCAAAGCAAAACACCTTTTTGTCCCATTTTGCTGTATATCATACAGCAAGCCCTGATTTTTCACTCGCAGCAAAAACTTCCTATGCTTTAAGGAAACCTGCAGCTATCAACCTTGTTCTTGCTTGACTGAAGTCAGTGAAGTTTGCAGTTGTCTTTGATGGGACGAGGAGCAGGCCCTTTAGTATAACAGCCTATGTTTGTACAGAAATCTCCTTCAGATCCACATGATGAGTAGTTAGGTCTGAGCAAGACCAATCTGTAGTATATTGAAGCCAAATGACCTTTTTGGATACCGTGTGTCCTATTTGTAATGGCTGTTGCACTCATTTTTTAACCTACCCATAATAGCCCCCAATGTCCAGAAGTGCCGGTTGTACTTGTTGCATCAATTTCCAGCTGCTGAGATTTTGGCAATCAGCTGATGTTCATTTGCAGGTCTCCAGAGTTTATTGCTTGGGACAAGTTAGAGGAGATTTGGGGCCCATCCTTCTGGTAAGCAACTGAGAATCCTCTGTCACATACATTTTTTACTTTTTTCCCCACATATCAAGGATAATCTGCCTTATAGTTGCTTGTTCACTCAACAGAGGTCTCAGATTTTGGGTATGAGTTTCATATGCCTTCTGCCCCTTTACTTAACTAAAGTAACTTCTCAATAAAAACAACAACCCTGTCCGTCAAAACTAAGGCAAACAGGTCTTCAATTTCTCATCTGAAATGTCTCTCTGCTTTCTGACCCTCTCCACTGCCTCCCAAAGTGCAAGATAAAATCTAGAGTTGAAAATCCTTTTATTTTATAAACATCTAGGTGTAGCTGAGAATAGCTCCAGCATTTGTATACAGTCTCCTCCAGACTCAGCTCCAGTGTTACTCAAAGGCACGAGTTTTGCTTAGGAACTAAATCCCTTTAGCTTCCTTGGATGTTACTGAGAGAAGATGTGACAGCGATGCTGCCTGATAGGACAGAATTTGAGAAAGAAGCACCAAAAGATGCATTGTATTAGGCAGGAGCAGAAAGAACCATGACTGTGGATTCAGTGGCTAAACTCCCTGTTAAAGAGACCCTGGGCAGCTTTGCCTCATTTTATATTCCCTCTTCTCTTTTTCCTCTTTGCTTCTCTTTTTCTCTCTTCTCTCTGATCTTTCTTTCTTCTTTTCTTTTTCTCTCTTTTCTTTCTTTTCTTTATGGACCTAAGCAAAGCATTCAGCTTTTCTCATCCCTTCCCAGGGCTGTTACTCTACTTATCTGGACTATGTCCTCATCTTAATTTGTTCCTTGATGTATGGTTGAATTAATACAGCTCAATGTTGAATAGCCACTGTGGTCATAACTGTAAAGCAAAATAATTGATATGGCATACATTATATGGAAAAGTCTAACTAAAAAAGGAAGGAATAGGCTAGATTCTTGGAAATTAAGCTTTCAATATATTTGTTATCCTGTATTAAACCCATGAGGTGAGTGGTAGCTGCTAGTGTTTTATGCTTATGCATAGTGGCTTGTTTGTGCTGTCTTGAAGAAGACGTTAACGTAAACATATTTAGAGCACGGTATACCTGTGTTTCCTTGAGCTTTAGAAAAATGCATATGTTTTACTCCTGAGTTGTGTGCTGTGATCATCCACCTCAGAAAAGCCTTTGCAGTGAATTTTAAGGATGGCAGACACTGTGGCTAATTGGGTAAGTTATGGCCATCCTGAGGTCTGTACGTTATCAGTGGGAAGGCAGTAGTGAACAGGTTACTTCCCTCCTTCTCCCCCTGCCAAAACACAAGGTTAGACAGTCAAATTGCCTTCCCCTTGGGTCCGAGTGCTGGAAGGTGAAATCAGACTGTCAGATTTCTTTCTGTTGGAAGGTGAAAGTGTGTTGGTAAATTAGATACCTTCCTGCTGCTAGAAGGAGAGCTGGAATGGGAACACCAGCACCCTGAACCTCTGTTCCTGTTGGGTACATTTGCTGCCAGCCAGGAGGCAGATGGGCAGTGGACAATGCGAGGGCTAACGAGCCAGGCTGGAGCAGTGTAATAAGAAAGGCTACAGATCCAGTGTTTTCGTACTGACTTTTTTTTTTTTAATAAAACGTAGTGTAATTAAAAAAAAAAAAAAGAAATCAAATCAGTTCTATAACAGAGCTCATGGGCTGACTGCAGTTAATGCCCTTAAAATAACCCAGTAATAAATGAAAAAGTCTCCTACTGCCCAAAGACAACCAGTTAACTTCCTTTTATGAAACTGTAGGTCTTTTTATGAGGCTACAAAACTGTTTCAAACAAATGAAAACCAAATGTGTAAAAAATGTGAGTGTTTTTCTTTAAACTCATACTGAAATAGCGTAAACCACAGGGCTCTTCGAGCGAAGCTCTGCCTCAGTCTCTCCTACAGGCTGGCTTGTGCTTTTGAGAGTGAATACAGGGCTCTTCTATTGAGCAAAGCGCTGCATCGTGCTGTTAGATAGAGGATCTATACAGTAACTGTACCGGAGAGATTAAGCAGCCATTCAGTATGGAACTATTCAGAGTAGCGAACCCTGAGATACGCAAAGCATTATGCAACTCAGATTGGCACATGTTGTGTTCTCCAGCCCAAAATAGTTGCTATTGTGGAGACAGTCTATTTTAATATTCACATGCAAAAGCTTTCAACATGTACTGAACCTATGCCCTGTCTTGTAATATTATTCATTCTAGTACTAAACAGACATGACTCCAAAAGCAGCCCCGCTATAAATGAGTGCATCTCCTATTGAGATCAATAAGAATTGCACTTGCTTACACCAGAGCTGAATTTTTGCCTATAAATTACAAACCAGTTCCGCTGTGGATGGAAAATATAATAACCTTCTGCGAACATAAAACTCGGTGTGTCATCTGTAGGTTTTTGCTTTTCAGCAATTAATTCCTAACTGGAGAACAATCACATTTCAAGTGGGAAAAGTTTTAGTGACAGATCTCTGCGTACTGCCTGAACATGCTCGTGTCTTGGCCTCGGTGAAAACAATTCATGTGTAATGATCGTGGTCTGGGCACTTAGGTCTTGAATTCTGATAAGTTCCTTATAAAGACTAACGGCCAGGCTGTTTTGGCCAACAGAGCAGTAAATGAGACTGCAGTAAGACATGTTACTACATGGAGCAAACCTTAATAATCAAAATACACGGCTTGTTTTATTTCGTGTGTCGGTGAGTCTTGTCTGGTGAGTTACTGAGCCTTCCCATTAAGTGCTACCTTGTCTGGCTCATATTGCAGTCAAAGCCTAAATCCTTACTTGTGTATTTACCTGACTGTGCAGATAGTACCTGATGCCAAGACCAATTAAGACAGAGAAGTTGTCATGTCTCCCCGTGAAATGAAGGAGAATCGGGCTCCTAAATGTTCTTGATGCCTTTGAACTACACTGGATTTAGAAACCAACACGTATTAAGTTACCAACTTTTAAATTTCTGTCTATCCCACTGTTGCCTGTGAAATTTTTCCTGTGTGCTCCATAGGGAGAGAGCTCTTGGGGGGTGAATAGCCAGTGGGTCTAAGCTGTGGAAATTCCAGAGGAAACCACCTCATCCACTATAGAGATTGGACAAGAGTCACACAGCATGCAAAGGGTCCCCAAAAACTTTTGGGGATTTTTGGCTCCCCTTATACTATATATGTAAAAAAGCTTTGTGAGGTCTATGGCAAAAGCAAGTTGACACACAGAAGATAATGTACTCTGTCTTAAAAATGAAAATATTTCAAGAATTTGATTTTGCACTTCAGAAAAAACTGTGAACTTGCAGTTAAATTATGTAGAACAATGCATATCTTTAAGAGGTTGCACAGAGATCCTGAATTTGAAATGTTTTCTGAATATTAAGTGTTTAATTGTGCACTTTCTCAATGCAGTTGCTTCTTGAAGGAGTATAGATTATATATTCCGTCTAGTTTTCTATGGAATGATGTATGACATTTGGTCAAACGCACTTTGCTCTCAGGATAAATTATAAAGTGCTTAAATGTATTTCATTACACGTTATACTTCAACTTCAGGCAGAAATGTGTTTTGTCAAAATATTGATTTGTATTATCAGAGCACGTTGTATAAAATCCCAGACTGAATTTCATTTTAGGGAACTGTGCAATTTGTCTAACCATTCCAAGGAAAAGGACATCAAATACACATGAGGAACTGCGTTGGTGAAATGAATTTTAATCATGTTTATCATCCTTCCAGATACACTGTACAATGGGATTTGATAAATTTCACTCCCTAGACCTTAGACTGATCGCTGCTGAGATAGGAATGTTACAACGTCCCAGTGGCATCGAGCTGGATCCCTGCTCTTAATAGGGTGCTGATAATATAGACACTAGTAATTTATCTGTTACTTAAGAAAAATTAAATCTGATTCCATGAAAGGAGGAAAAACAAATAAATGAATATAGGTGAGAATTAATGTAGACATAACCTGCAGTATATAATTGGTGTCTTGAGGTTTTAAGGACTAAATGTAACTATTTGAGAGATTGTTTTTTCCTTCTGTCTTGTGGTTTTGACTTTATAGTATCTCTTTCCCCCCTTTTTATTTAACTTTCCTACAGATTTTCTACATGACCTTGGAAAAGTTGGATGGGGCTGATTCTGCAGTGGGAAGTCGATGGGCCATATTTTACAAAAAGATGAGGACTACAACTGCATCCTTCCTGTACCTGCTGTCTCTTGTAAAAAGAGGCTAACACTGTACTCCTGCCTCCTCAGAGTGCGGTAAAGCTAAATCTTCTGATATTTGCAAAGATTCTAGTATTAAAATATGTGGGCTGCTCCTGCTTGAATCTACCGAGACACTCGAGCCAGGGCGTTGCTCTGGTTGTGGGTTACCCACCAGAGGGCAACATCACTCTCGCACATGAAAATGATGCATACGCTACTTGATCCAAAACTTGCCAAAAACAAGAGGAATCTTTTCTTTGGCCTTTATAGCTCTGTATAAATGCAGAATCCTACTATATTTCAGTATTAGTCTTGCAATGAAATGGCAGCATGTTAGCGCTCCCATGGCACTGTTGGCAGCTAGCCTTAGAAAAAAGCTTCAAAACCTTCCAGTGCTGGCCAGAAACACAATAGCAATTTTTATTTTGTTAGTGGTTGAGACAGCGCTAATGTCCTTAACAGCTGTGACTATTCAGTGTTTTGAGTGTTGCATGGCTTTGGTTAACTTTTATCACTCATATCTATTTGTTTGATATGTGGCCCAAGGGCATTTGAGGTGCATGTCACAGGACCTGGAAAACACAGATGTTGGGTGGATCCTGACCTCACAGAAGTCAGTGGCAGCATTTTCTTTCATTTTCAGGGGGTCTGAACTGTGCCTGAGCTTTACCCCGAAACCTACGCTGTCAGGGTCCTTTGGGCACTAAGGAGCCTTACTGGCCCTGATCAGCTTCTACTGTCTGCCCAGGAGCCCTATTTCAGCTCAGGGCTCGGCACCCACTCCTTTCCTGAGCTATGCTGTGCCACATCTGTCTCTGACCTTGCCCTCTGGACGAATCCATGTTGTAGCCCTGTCTCCAGTCCCACCTCTCACATTTGTCTGCTGGATGTACCTTGGAACTGGCTGATTGTGATTTGCCTTGTGTGAGGCTGTTGATGGGATCCATTGCTATGACCACCTGGCTCTGCCCCATGCTCAGACCCTGCGGGGCTGCACCCTGTCAGTGAGGGCACGGCCTGTGCCGGGTCACCCGTGGCTCCTGGCTTGTCTCCACTCATGGCACAGCCCTGCTCCCGCTGCTCCCTGACACTGCAGAGGCCAAATTTATTCCCCATGAGAAATCCCCGGGGAGAAATTCAGTCAAACCATTCAGAGCATTTGAAGTGAACTCAGGGGTTATGATAAATCTTCCCAAGATCACAGGTCTCTGTAATGCAGAAATGTGCAACACTACATATAGAATACAGCTTAAGTGAGCTGCCTTTTAGATATGCAGATCTACTAAAGAAATGGCTAGTCCTCACCCTTGCAGAGAACAACTTGAAAAGTTAAGAACTCTATAGGTCAAAAGAACAAGAATTGAAAATAAAAATATCCAGACAATCCCACATACCTTTATTGTGCTTAGATTTTAGGAAATCGGGTGATTTTTAAGCTAAGTTCATGATTTATTGCAGTTTGTTACCTGGTGCTTGGATGCCTGTAATTAGCCAGACACAGAAGATGGCAGGCAGTGGTATTTTTTGTTCACCATGAGGCAAAAGGGGCAAACTTCAGTCAGTTTTCTATCAAGCTTTCCCCTCCAAGCATCTGAACAAAAAATGCATGGAAATGCTGGTATTTAAATTTGAAATTCTGTTGGTGGGGTAACAAGTCTCCCCAGGGTACTTATCTGTAGGGTAACAATTGCTTCACATTTTATATTCTCTTTCTGGTTCTCCATTTTTTTGTTTAAGAAATGCAACCCACAGAATGACTGGGAATTTCTTTTGGATGTTGCTAATACAAGATGCAAATACATACGCAAAAATTCAAGACTGCAGTTGATATTTCCTTCGTGAGCCTCTGGGTCCTGTATCCAACAGGTGCCGAGGAAGGGCCTTGTGAAATTCAGGTGTGTTACTATGTGATCCACGCACCAGCTTCAGTTTTTGAGTTGTCGTTGTTTAGCAGCCAGTTGCAGGGAGAAACTTGTCCAGCCCCAAATGGCAACTCCATCATTTAACGTGAACTTCGTGCTGAAATGGAAGGGATGTAAAATGCCCAAGACTTGTCTGTCTGGTGTAACTAATGCTCCTTCAGCTTTGGCAGAGGCAAAGAGGCAACAGGTTTTGTGTGAAACATGTACCACCCTGAAGTGAAAATGGAATTGTTCTCAAACTGAGATTTGGAGAAAATAGATATAAAAAAGTTTAAATTCCCCACTGGCACAGTTCATCTGAGTATGCTGGGATCTACTCATCTATTCCAGGAGCAGAATTTGGCCTGTGAAGTAGGGGGTGGCCTGGGTGTGCTTGCACTGTATAATGTACTGCAGTACCAGGAGGGTGCAGGAAGACTTGCCGTAACTTCTGAGTTATATTTGGTTATATTTGATTGGGTAGCTTTGAAAAAGAGTCTTTTCAGCAAGGCAGATATTATTTATGGCTTCTCTTAGGGTTGTTCCTCTAGATCCCCTTTGAGACAGGCAGGTCCATGGTGCTCTACAGTGTAAGTTTACTCCGTGGGTAAAGAGGAGAGTCAGTGTGCCAGGACCACTCCTGGTATAACCGCTGTGACACATGGAGCAAAGCCAGCAAAATTCTGGCATTGGGGAAAGGAGCAGGAGATCAAGGTAACAAAACAGCTGCACTTTAGTAAGATAACAAACTAGACAGATCACAATTTACCTAAGGAATGAAATGGGAATGCTTCTTCCTTGAAGCCCATGTGCTGTGTCGCCATCACCTTCCTCCCCGGTTCTGACAGCAGCTGAGATTTGGCCAGAGAGGACATCCTCTCTGGGACACTGCCTTCGTTGCCGGTTTGTCTGTCATCCCTGTTGCCTGTTATCCTGTTTTCACCTAGTATTAACACACAAGATAGTGATTCTGAAATGACTCGACAGAGGCTGCATTGTCTGTTTTAGAGGTAAACTATCACTGATGTGGCAGGGACTAAGGTGACTGCAGTGATTTGTAAGTTGTACTAACACTTCCAGTTGATGGCATAAACCCATAGGTTTTACTCTCTTGGTAATCAGATTCACACATTTCCTATTATAAACTTTTGCATACATAGATTGCTGAGTAGCACATGTGAAATAACTTATTTTAATCAACTGTCTCAGACCTCATAGAGCATAAGTCCATCAAGCACAGTCTGAAAGTGCTCGACTTAAAGCAAAAGTGCCTTCAGAGAAAGGTCTCTAAGCCCTCACAGAGTGGATTAATTCACTGAAATGTCTATTTTAAAAAGGTACTATTTTACAGGAAGGTAAGTATATTTTTTCAGTAGATTTAGTTGTCAAGCTGTTTTTAGAGAAAATGAACATTTGCAACTACTAATGAATAAGGCAGATGAAATTCCTCTGTACCCATGACCTAAATTAGTGTTCAGCTTCTCAAAGGGTTATGGCAGTAATAGTGTGCGTTTCTGCAAATTGTAGGAGGGTTAGAGAGTAAATTGTTTGGGCCTGCCAGCCTGTGGAGAGGTTGTAAATATATCAGTGGTGAACAAAAAAAAATTACTTGTATTAAGAGGGACTGTTTGCTGCTGCTGAAGTTGCTGTCACAAAAACATACAGTATGGATGCCATATGCTACTAAGGCTCTCTATCAATATTTTGCATGGTTGATGTCTGTTAAACATCTAAGCTCAGCTTTCTGGTGGTGAAATCCCGAACACAAACCAGCACAGCACCCAGACCTAAGATTGCTAGTAACCCACAATCTTTAGTTCTCTGGAGTGAAAACTGGTCAGTAAAATTTTTCTGAAACTAAATGCTGTCAGTTAAAGCCAGTGTTATCAACTGCATCACATCTACTTGGTATTTCTATCATATGCATGAAGTCCATTATCCAGGACTGTTGTGCTCAGCTATCACAGTAGTCAGGTCCGTCTGGCACAACATATGGATTTCCTTTAATCAAATGTATCTGAATGAGAGCGCTAGCTCCTTCCTCTGTATGTTTTTATAAACCACATATTTTCAGTTTCCCATTAGGAGATTGTTTCCAGCAAGTGTTAATAGTATCAGTAAGGCTGTAGTTATGCTCATAAATTAACAAGTCTTTCTTGTCTCTCCTTTCTTTCCTCTCCTACTGTGGAGGCTGGCATCATGCAGATATAGGCAGTGAAATTATTTTATATTCTTCACATTTTGATGTCTTGACTAATATGGCTTCAAACCATGATTTTTGGGCCTGTTCTTTTTTGTGACCTTTGCCTTTAGTTTAGCTGAATGGGTCTGTCTGCCCAGAGGAAGTATAATATTCTTCCTGTTTCATAAAATCCTTAACCTTACAGCTCCTTTCTAGTTTGTAGCTGACTCTTCAGGTATTTCTGCCTTCTGTCATCTTCTGCTTGGAGTACTGAAATGGTTTCCAAGAAGGTCAGATGAATACTGCTGCTCTTTAGTGTCTGTCCAACTCTCCTAACATTGTCTATTGTCTGAAACACGTACAGAAATTTCAGCTAGAGGAAGGTGCCAGAATACTGATACATATTGTCAGAGACATTGTTCCAGTAGTCAGAAATAGACTCTGATATGCCATCCAAGGCTGTTATAGCATAAAGCGTGGGGCAGAGATAAAGAGAGATCCTCATCTAAGACACTAGGAGGAAAAGAAAGAAAAAAAAAACAAATTTAGGAAAAAAAAAAAGCGGCAGATCCTGAGGCAGCTTGAATAATATTTGAGATGGAGATAGATTTTTATCAGTATGGTAAAATAAGTCAGTGTTAAAATTAATCTGTGAAGAACCAAACACTTATTAGGCTTTTAATGAATTTTGAATAAATATACTGGATTTTTGTTTTTCAAGTAGTCTAGATAGATTCAAAGATTTGGATGCAAAACATCCACAGAGCTGGGCAATATTTGCAACAGCATGCCAGTTGTATTAATTATGAGGTTGTTAGTGGTGTTTTGCAACTAACATACTTCTGCGGTTTCTGTAGTTAGATACGTAAATCATTTATAACACATGGATGCAATTTACCGTTTGTTGCTATGTTTGATTGCCAGTCTTTAATTTTACCTTACATTAAAGCCATTTCAAGCAATTGGCAGCACCAATTTTTTCCCTGCTATGAGAAACAGTTTTTGCAGGCATTAGAAATTTCTGAATCAGACTGATGTTTCTCAAATACATACTGTGTTTTTGTCCCAAATCCTTGGATCTTAAGAATCCTAGATTTTGGGTGTGTTTGCAGTTGAAATTCTGCTCTGCATATATGGTTTGAAGGATTATTTGTACTTTTTCAGAATATTTCCCATTTGCTGTACAAAACTTTTGTACTATAAACCATGTTAAAAATGATGCATCAGTGAAGATACCCAAATCAATCAATTTACTCAAAGGACTTAATTGTTAGCAGAGTATAGTTCTAATTCTATTTCTTTTATTATTTATTATTGAAATTTATTATATTTATTTATTATTGAATAAATAAATGATATCTATTTCTTTACTATTTAATTTTATGTATTTAATTTACTGCTCTCTAGGATTGCTGTTGTACTGCATGCTTAAGCATATCCTGCCATTTCACACCTGATGGGAAGGTAAAGCCTAATGTAGAGTTAAACTGGCAAAGCTCTTCTGTCAAGTTCTTTCCTTGCTGTGTTTTTTCCAGACACTTCACACTTCATAGTCATTGAGAAATGCAGCTTTTTAACAGTTAAATGGGTAAAAAAAAGTCCATAAATGTGAAACATGAGTGTGTCTGGATGCTGCTGGGCACCTTACCTTTTGACAGTACTCACGTGCAGTGTATTGCACACGGACACAACTGCACAGCAGGGCCCGTGGAGCAGAGCAGGCACTGTCCCCCGTGGGTAGGGTGCACTACGGTGCTGCGAGGGAAGCAGGGAGTGGGGACCCTCCTTTTACTCAGCCCCTCTGTGGCTTGTTTCTCCACGGGCAGCCCGTGTGCCCATGTAATGAGGCTGCATGGCGCTGAATCCTCGTTGCAGCTGAACACCTCACCATGCCCCTTCCTCTCTGTAAGCCCAGAGATTCTTGTGCCTGACACACAGGGCACAGGCGCGTCCTTTTATTTCCTGGTGATTTGTGCTTGGCAAAACAGGATGAAGTCAGTCCTTTACCCAGCCTCTCCCATCTCCTCAGCTCTGCTGGAGAGTTTCATACAGACTGGCACCTCTCAAAATCCCCAGGCCTCTTGAAAAGTGTGCCTCAGATCCCTCCGTCCTGTTATCTGACAAGAATTTTGCTTCAGTTGCCCATGCTCTCTGAGCTATTGTAACCCTGAAGAGCCTGCGCAGCAGAAAGCAAGGTGCGGGCAGAAGACAAGAGCTTTGTGTTCCCCTCAACCGCCCCGCAGGTGTTGCTACCGAGCCCTCCTGCGCTTTCCTGCCTTCCTTTACGCCCACTCCGATTGCTGTGAAATCTGTGCAGAGTAAACAATAAAGTCGCAACTTTTGTCATCTTGTGTGTGATTGGGGTTTAGCTTCGAGCTTGTAAAGCAGAATAGGACTTCCAGCATGGGGAGATGAGGAAACAGAATGGAGACCTGGCAGGTCACAAGGACTGGTCTTAACTCTCAGCTGTGTGGTGATGTGCGGGCAGGGGCTGAGGGTGTACACAGATACTGATGCATCCCAGTGGAAAGTGTATTTTCTTCTCCAGAACTTTTCCTGCAGGATTTCTTTCCCAGCAGCCGAGATTGGCTCAGAGTTATGCAAAGTTGAGGGGGAAATAATGCAGCAAAGTGTGAGGCACTGCTGGAGCTTCAAAACATCTGTGTGCGGAGCTTCAAAACATCTGTGTGCAGAACTTCAGACCTCTCTGAAGGACTGGAGCTCTGCTCAGGTAAAAACCACAAATTCTCTCTTTTAAAAACGCCCGTAGAGGAGTAGTCATTGTTCATATTTGCTGCTGAAGCACCCCTGGATTTTGCATTAGGAGGACGTTTACAAGGACTAAGAGGCAAGAAGTGCCGGAGAAAATTGACACCGAAGGAAAAGAATAACTATTGCGTTTTGAAGCTTGCAGAGGAACAAGTGTTAGATAAATGCATATGACAAACAGACCCTGTTTGATCTCCCTAAGAAGATTTGACAAGTCAGACACACAGGAGCCATAAATTATCTGTAATGGCAAAAATTACATCGGTTATAACCTTTTAAGCAGTTGTGCCTCATACAGCATCAATTCAGAGATAGTAATCTAAGGAGAACCAGCCTCTCTATACGTTTCCCTTGTAATATACAGCTACAAGAGTAAGCTGCGTATGATTTTCATAAGACGCGATAAAAATCTAATGGTTCTAGGCTGCACGCTGTAAACCTGTACAGATAACTGGCTCAGACTCGAACTGATAAACATACTGGGCCAGGAAAACCATTTTTTACTTTAAAAAAGAAATGGAGGTGTGATTGAGATGTCATGGTGTGGGGGTACTGCATGGGGAAGATTCCCATAATCAGTCATCAGCCCGTTTCAAAGACAAGCTGTGGAGCTGGAGGGGGGTGGGGGCTGCAGAGCAGCCTACAGAGCGCTGTGCTTTTTGCACCAGTAACACCTCCTGTGCCTTCTATAGAGGATTCCTCGAGGAGTCACCTTTGCTTTGACAACTGGCTTGCAAGTTGTTAAGAAAGGTGGGATGGGGGGCAGGGAGGCACCTCCAGCAGGTGCTGCAGTTGGCAGCTGGGCGCCATGCTTACCACCGGCACCTGCGGTCTTGCATCCATGCCAGCAAGGCACGGCAGCCCAGGTCCTACAGCCATGACTGCTGCTAGGGGCTTGGTTTTGTCTCTCCCCTCATAGCTGACCTTCATTTCTCCTGGAGCCCAGGAAGAGCACGTAGGAAAGACTACTTCCACGCTCTGCACAGCCTTGCTTGTGCTCACGTGTCTGGTGTTGGGGCTGGAGGAGAAACTTCTAGGCCTGGCTTTGCTTTTAAGCAGTCTCTGTGCACGTCTCTAGCTTGCAAGGCACGAACTCAGTGGGTTGCCTTGGCCAGCAAGGGAGGCGATTTGGCAGTCTTATTTTGGTGCCGGTACCAGGCAGCCTTGCAGACCCAGCGGAGAGAGCTGCTGATGTTGTTGTGGCTTGGAGCATCTCCTTTTAGCTTGATGGTCATTTTAATTCAGTTTTGATTGCTGACTGTTACTTCAGGCCCAAAGGCTGAAATTCTTGCAAGGCCACTTTCCCAGAAACTTCCCAGATGAGTTGAATCACACTGGGGAAAGCTGCCACATAGGGTTTTTTTCCCCAAAAATTAATTTGGTATGGAAGACTCTGTTTGTACTGCCTTTTTGGGTAGGAAAGTAGAGAAATTTATGCTGATTCTAAGAACCGTCATTTCTGTCTCTGTGCTGCTTTCTGTCAGTGTGCTAACCACATCTTCCAGAAGACAGCCCGGGTGCTGGCAGGCTGAAGGCTGCCTCTGGTTGGAGCGGCCTGCCCTCACCCCAGGCTGCTGGGGACCCCTCCGCTCCCGGAGTTTTCTGGCTAATGGCCTGGTGATGCCATGATCCCTGAAAAGGTGCTGCCTGTCAGGTTGCTATTTAGCATGGCCCTGGGCTGGGCCCAGGTGCTGGCGGGAGGCTGTGGGGTCTCTGCCAGGAGAGGCGGGGCCGGGGCTGCCCTGGGCCGATGCTGCTGGTTCCAGACGGCTCCAGTGGCCCCACCACAGGGCACAGCTGAGCCCCTCAGCAGCGGGCAGGCACCTTGGGGAAAGGTGCCACTAAGAAAGGGCAGAAGCTGCCTGGTGGTGAGGGGAGGAGTGTGAGAAACAGCCCTGCGGGCCTGAGGGGAGAGCAGGAGGAGGGGGCTCAAGCCATGTCCTGTCCCATCCCCGTAGGAATTCCCTGCAGAGCCCCCGCTGCAGCAGGCGGTATCTCCTGAGGGAGCTGTGGCCTGCGGAGAGCCCACACTGGGGCAGGGGAATGGCGTGAGAGGGCAGGAGCAGCAGAGAGGAGCTGGACGGACTGACCGCAGCACCCCATTCCCCATCCCCCTGCACCCCTCAGGGAGGGGTGAGGTAGAGGAGTCAGGAGTGAGGGTGAGACTGAGAAAAATGAGAAGGTGGGAGGAAGGTGGTATTTTAATTTTTGCCTCACCATCCAACTCTGTTTTCATTGGCATATATTGCATTAATTTTCCCCAAGTTGAGTCTCCTTTTGCCATAAGCGATCTCCACAAGCTTTTCCATCTTATTTTCTCCAGTTGTCCTGTTGAGGAGGGGGAGTGAGCGAGCAGCTGGGTGGGTGCGAGGCAGCCAGCTGAGGTTAATCCACCACAGTTCCCAGGAGGAGAATGAAGCCATGGCCATGCTGCTCCCCATGCAGCTGGTATGTGGGCCTGGTAAGTCAGGAGTTGGGGTGTGTTGCTGTAGCCTCTGTGTGGGGGTGGTTGGGTCTGCCTTTGGGAAGGGGATACTGCAGTAGTCTTTCCTCCTAGGGTGTCACTTTGTTGTGAGGGTTGAGGCGTTTTTGGGGTTCTGGTGAACAAACATACTTGGTCTGTAATTTCAGTGAATAAATAGGAATTTTCTCTCTGTGGGTCATTTCACCCAACACCTTTCACAGGCACCAGGTCACTTCAAATTGCAGTGCTCTCTCCATCTTGCTTTTTTGCCTAAAATGCTTAAAAGATACCGTGTGAGTAAAATATGTGGTAAATAAACCCTGATAGGGATGCTGGCAGGTCAGCCCCCCTCCTGTACTGGCTGCTGTGCGAACAGGCGCTGGGAATCCCCTGCCCTGCTGCCGATGCTGAGTGCCGACGGTGGGGCTCCAGAACCAACACATATGCAAGGCACGTGCTTCATCTGAGGGATACCCAGCAGTATCCTGGCTGTTGGCTGTAAACTCACAGACAGCTGCAACAAACCTGGAGGGATGCAATTTTAACATCGTCCTCTGGTCTGGTAGCTTTTTTTTTGCCAAGGAGAGTTTTGTCCAGGAATTCTTAAGAGGATACAACACCTTAAGTTTGTAACGTATGGCCAATGCTAAAAATGGAGAGGGGAGAAATAAGGCAGGAATCAAAAATGCAGGTAGTTTCATCCACTGAATTAGACCATTTGAAAATTAATTTTTACCTGCATTTTAGGCTGTGGGTTTTTTTAGCATTTTATTTGACTGTGATTAGGCCATGAAATAGAAGTGAACAAATCTCTTCAACATGCAACAAAACACGTAAGGATATCTTACTTGTAGTTAGCTTTCTTAACAAAATGTGCCATATCCAAAGAGAAATTAAAGTATTAATTATTAGAGTATTAAAAGTGCAGTTGTATATTTAATCTGGTCAGCACTACATATATAAACCTCAGTCACATTTGCTTGTTCCTTAGCTAGTTGTTGATTAGGAGAGCAGGATAAATGATTCACTTCATTGCCACTGGGAAAGGAGGTGGCCTGTACAGTGGACGTTAATTTTTCTCTGTTACTAATGAAGGGTATGAAAAGAGACCTTGTACTGAACACAGTGAATTTGGTTCTCTCCAGTGTATACAGGTCTAAGCAGTATGACACAGGGCCAGTAGCTTCTAAGAGAAAGCTTACTCAAACTATCCCCAGCTGCCCTAAACCAACTGCTACAGATACCGTATGCAGAAAGAAAAGGATCAGCTCTAAAACTGAGTGGCTGGCTGGCAAAATTCTGTGCTAATCCTTGATATACTACTGGGTTGTGGGTTGTTTGTTTTTTTTTTAAATCTGTCAGTACTGAGAGAGGTGGGAGCTGCCATGGGACAAGTGGCCGTACTGCTGCCCTGGTCCATCATTAGTACAAGTTTTTCCTCTGGCACAAAGGAGATCAGGAAGAGATTAATCTTAAGTCATTTTCTGTGGATACATACAGCTGAACAGCATGAAAGTGATGAGGCTGGGCTTTCTGGAACATTCAAATATAGCTTCTGGTTTGAAGCCCACACTGTAACACCTCTCTTATTTGACTGTGATTAGGCCATGAAATAGAAGTGAACAAATCTCTTCAACATGCAACAAAACACGTAAGGATATCTTACTTGTAGTTAGCTTTCTTAACAAAATATGCCATATCCAAAGCACACATCAGTCTGTCCCTTCACAGAAGCTTATAAGGTCTCTGTGCAGCTTCTTCTAGACCTTGAAGAGTAGCAAAAGTCTCAAAAGCTCTGACAGATTTCTTGAAAGAAGCCTGGAGATAGGAGAAAGCTCCCAAATTAGAGCAAATGCTGAAGGCAAGATGGGAATTCAGCTGCTACATATTCTTGTTGGTAACTACCTGGCCACCCCATGCAGGTATCCTGCGTGGCTAATTGGAGTGCAGCAGGCATAGGCTAGCCCGAGCGTTGCCAAGACGGGTATTGTGAAGGCGGGTGAGTAGAGTTTGGGAGAGGGTGCAAGTCTGTAGGAAGCAAAGCTTTGTTGCTTTTATGAAAGAACTTAAATTTCTCCTAGTGCCTCAGAAAATGGCTATTTTTAAAAATTATTTTTATTTTTAGCATTTCACTGCGGTTTGCAGATGGCAAGGGTTGGGGTTCTGTGATGTTCTGTGTGTCTGCTCTTAATTCTTTTCTTTTGAACTCACCATGACTTGTAGTAGAAGCCTCTTCATTTGCTGATACAAATGGATGCAACAGTTCACCTTTAGCATAAATATAGTTCATTTTATTAGCAATAATAAAGGCATCAAATCTTTCACTGGGATTTTTTTTTTTTTGAGTTATCAGAAAACTGAACTCTTGCTACCCCAGAAATTTGAGCCTAGGGAGTTCAGTGGTTAGTATATAACTACTCTAGGGGAACAAAAGGTACCTTTCCAATTAAAGTTAATAGAGGGATAACTTCAGACACACAAAAGGAAAAAAAGATACCTATAAGTCATGGTGAGTTCAAAAGGAAAGAATTAAGGTAGACACACAAAGCATCATGGGAAGTGCTATTCAAGCTACCATGTCAAAAAGGCTGATTAACAGCAGTTCCAAGTCTACCTGATCACCAGGGAGTCTTACTGATAAAAATTATTTCCCCTCCAGAGAGAAGAATCTCCCTGAACTGAACAAATGTGTCACTTTTGAATAAGGATTCATGAAAAGGCAGAAAAGGAGAAGAAAAAAGAATAAAGGTACGCATTCACCAAAAGATCTGAAATTTGTAACTTGTGACTGTTTATCAGTCTTTAAGTTCTGAATGAAACTGCAAGTCATACGTCATTGAGCGGGATTCAGATCATTAGCTTTGCACTTCTTTTTTCTTTAAAAGTGGCTGTTTGCAGATAAAATTCAGTGGTGTTGGTTGTAATTGCAATCAGGGAAATCTAATGGCTTTGTTTGATGTATTGCTTAGACCTTCCAGGCTGTAAGGCTTTTCAGTGGAGTCCTTTAAAGATATTGATTAAATTCTGGAGCTACTGTGTGAAATTCAGTGGTCTGGACTGTCTGTAGAAGTCAGACCAGATGAATGTAATGGTAAATTCCAGGCATAAAATCAGATTATTTTAGGTCACTAATGAATTTTGATTATTTTTTTTCCCCCCTCCCCTTCATTTTATTTCTGTCATTTGTTTTCAATGCTTTGAACTGTACAGGAGAAGAGAGACATGACAGAAAATGCTATTGGAATGTCTTCTTGTGAGCACGATGCTATACAAGTGTCAGGATTTCTTTCATTTGGCCTTTTATAATTCTTATGTACATTCAGACGATATTTTGGAGGAATTTCTCTTTGAATTGCCTTTTTATGTTTGAGTACCTCAGTTGTCTTCATTCCCGTGGTTTGTTCCAGTATTTGTGGTGGTGTGGAATAGGTTAGAGAACAGGATTGCCACAGGTGGGGCTGGTTCAATATGAAAATTTAGGCACTTCAGATACGTGTTTGAACTGCTTAGTGTCCAATGCTTTGACATGATGAAATTTAGGAAAAGTTTTGCAATGCATATAGTAGGCTTTTCTGGACTGCAGCAGGCAGTTTGAGATACAGCAGGGATGAAAAAAACCAGGAGCAGTGGGTTCTGGATGGCAGAAGATGAGCAATTCCAGGCTGTGCTGTCTGGGCAGAAGTGGGAAGACTTTTTGAATTTCAGCCAAGATTTGAGGAGGTTCATTCAGTACCAGAAATAAATTCGTGCTGTTTACCTACAAAATGGAGGTAGAAGGGGACTTCAGGTAGCAAACTGTTAAGTGAGCAATATTCTCTCTTGTAAGGGGAAATGTGGATTTTGCCTGGATTGTTGTATATTTTAGATAAAATATTGCCTTCTGAGAAATCATCGGGAGTATTCCCTCTATTTGTTTAGTTCAGCATTTTCAAAATCGGCGGCTGGTGAGTTTCACGTTACATTTCTGATGTTTCGTGAAACACAAGTTCTAAAACTGCTCGTGTTCTTTTATTTTTTTCCCTAGATGAGTTATTACTTTTGTTTTTACTTGAAGTTTTTAATGTTATGTGCTGCTATTACTAGAATTTAAATGTTAGAGTGGGCTTTTGTTAGCTCATTTCCTGACTCTGCTGTTCTTAACACCTTGGGGAGCCATAGAGTATGAACTTTTTCACTCAGGCTTTCAGCCTCTCCTCGTTTATTCATAATGACATTGTAAAAATGCAGCAAATTATGCAAAGAGCAGTCTAAATGTAGTACAAATTTCTCCTAAAAGGTATGTTTTTAGGCACAGAAATATGTACACCTGTATAAAAGATTAAATAAAACATTTACACGTTGTATTACATTACACATTATGTTCTATGGAATATGTCATTAAACCTAGGAAAAATTCTAGGTAGAATTAAAAATATATAAATTAGTATCTTAAAACAGATGCATATTGTGCACAACTATCTGAAATATATATTCATTTAATCTATATATGCACTTGCTATTGTCCCATCCAAATGACTGAGTTTAGCATTTAGTAACTGAGATGATTATTGTAATTTTCTTTATTTGACTGTAGAAGACTACTACACAGAAAGCAATTTATATGCATCAAGTGTGTAATCACTAGGCAAGTTACCCAAAAGGGAAAAAGAAGCAACATTGTTATGTTTCTGTTTGTTTCCACTCTTGGTATTAGTGGTTTTTTGACTGGGAATCAGTTATTCTTTGGGGACACAAGAGAACCATCTCTTTGCAGCCAATGTGACTACATCATTGTAACAAGCTCTGCCATGGTAAGAGCTTGGATGCAGCTCTGAGCTCTCTGGTATTCAGCTGGAAGACTGGGGCCCCATAGCAGTCAAGGGACTCCTGGGTTATTTGTCTGCTATTTATTTGAGAAAGCATTGTAGGCCTCTGGTGCTGTTCGTTTCCATGCAGAAGTCTCTCTGTCATTGTTCTAGTAAGCAGTTTTAAAACATGAGTGTGTTTTGGGAATTCTGCTCGAAAGAAAATGACAAGCATGTTTAGTAAATCAGAGCTTTTTTGGTAGGTGAGCTGACAGCATACTTCAAATACAATTGATTGGTGTTCAATTTTACATCAGTAACTTCAGCACACTGTGATATGTTTGACACGTGTTTTATAAGGGATTGTATGGTGGGAATAGTTTCTGCTGAATGAAGAATTTTCTACAATAGGAAGAGGTCAGGAGAAGGTAGGTTAGCTATGAAGAAAAAAAAATTGCTTTTGTTGGAGGTGAGAAGAAATTATACCATTATTTGCTTTAACATGTCATTGATTTCTTCTGCCCCTGAAAATTTCTATTCCCAAAAGTTTCTGAAGAGAAGAGTTTTTCTTCAATTTCTGTCTTAACAGACTTAATTTCTGTATTTTTCTCTTGGACCTTAAAATTAAAGATACTGTTTAACCTTCTGTAGGTATGTTTAACAACACGGATCTTCCCTCCACCACCCCCTTGTGAGGAGATCCCTCCCTCCTTGGACCTTCCTAGATTCAGTTGTCTCCTCCCAAGACATTTCATTACAAATGTGTTTTTGCTAGAAATAATCATTGTCTTTGTTATTTAGATTATGTCATACCTTTCTTGCAGCTTCCTGTATTTTATCAGGGTTTAGCTCAAACTCGTCCTTCTCAATAAAATCCACGTATCTTTGCTCCTCC
>VWZZ01002003.1:0-53477 GCA_013399095.1 Psophia crepitans | reverse complement strand
TCACTTTGTTGTTTTGTTATCTTCTTGCGCAAACCTGGCCATGCCATCTTTCGTGCTGTGTGTTATGAGTATCCTTCTTGAACCTTGAAGCAACGCTGTCCTTTGTCCCACTGAAGCCTGTCTTCTTAGGTTCACCTCTACTGCACTGCCTTAGGCGAAAAATGCTGTTGGTTTCCCATTAAAGCATAGATGTGAATATGCTGGTTGTAATTCTATCTTCTCCCAACTTCAGTTTACTCATCTGTCTTTCTTATGGATTTGAAAAGTACCTAAGGCAGGTTGTACCTGATGCTCAGAATAAGTGTGGGGTTTTTTTTAATTATTTGTTAATTATGTTCTGAGCAGTTCAGCCCAGGGAACTGCTTCTGCATACTTCTTTAATCAAGGATGTAAAGCTAGGACTCATCTGTAGTATAAAGGGAGTTTTGGGTAGGGCACAGAAAGAGCTGGAGGAAGTTGAAAACTACAAATGGGATAAAATTTATGAGTGCAGAAGATAACGTCGTGCATTTGGGGGCTCTTACTGAAACCCACTGCTCTAAGCTGGGAGGTCGTTAGCTGGAAACCACTGAGAAACACACAGGAGTTACTCAGTCAAAAGCTGACAGTAAGCTGCAAAGATACAAAAGAGGTAAATGCAATCCTAGGATGTCTCGGGAAAGATAATTCCAGATAGGGAAGTATTACTGGCTGCATACAAGGATCACCAATGAGACCTTGTTTAAGATACCACATATGGTTTCGACTAACAGTGTTCAAGAAAGATGACCTGAAACTGAAGCTTGTATAGACAAGGCTATAGCGATGATCAGGGGAATGGATGGTTTGTTTTACAGAGGCTAGAAAAGGTTGGCTTGTTTAACTTAGCAAAGCAAAACCTGAGAGAGTGTACAGTTTTTTGTCTTTAAATACATCATGGCAGAAAATAACTTTTTAAGCTGAAGGGCAGTTGTTGGCAGAGGAACAGAAGGGTATAAACTGCCTAGGAGCACATTTCGGTTGGGACTAAGAAACAAGTCCCTAACTATTAAAGTGGCTGAGCTCTGAACAGACACTCCATGGGAGCAGTCGGGGTGCAAAATAAAACACAAACAAAGGTGAAGCTCAGTAAGTTTATAACAGGGATTATCTGTAACAAAGCTGTTCCTGAGAGCCAGGGCTCTGACTCGCTGAGCCAGGTCATCACCCTAGGCCTGTGGCCCTTAGGACCTGCAGAGTTCTCTCTCTCTCTCTCTCTCTCTCTCTCTTTTCTTTTAATTATTTTTAATTTTGTAGAGAATCCATTTGTACTTGAGTTATTGTTTCAAACAAATAGGCCATTTGCAGATAGCAGGATGTGTTTGTAACTGTGCTTACCTTCCAGAAGTAAATAAAGTTTCTATCCTTATCTTGATATGGGGTTTAGAGCAGGTGCTTTTTAAATCCCATTAGCTCAGCTCAGCTAACTGAACTTAACTGAAACTCTGCTTTTCTAAAACTGAGCTGTAGGTGTTGAAATGTTTCTGCTGAAACAGTCTGTGTAAGCTGATTCAGTCAGTTGAACTGGTTTGGTTAAATAAAGCAGTTTTACGTTACTGACATACATTTTCAGCCCTTTGAATATCATCCACCATCTGATAGGAGCTAAATAAAAAAACTACTGAAAAAATTTATGTTGGACAACAAACTAAAAAAAAAAAAACCACCAAAACCCAACCCAAACAACACCTCTTATGATTTATAGATTTGTCTAAAATAAACTGCTGGATTTACCTATATAAGGCTCTAACTCCCCTTTGAAATGAAGGATGAATAGTGTTGACTTCACTGTTGGACAAATCTTTTGCAAGTGAAAGGAGACTGGGATGCAAGACAATTTCCAGTTACTTCTATCAGAGGACCTAACGAAAGGAGAAAACCATAATAAGAGTCGTAAAAATATTCTCCTCCCATGTGCTCTAAAAGGACGAGTTTGGCATTTGATGGGATGCCAATGTGCTGCAAGTGTTGACTGCTGTTCTTTAAAGCCTTATAAAGAAACAAAACTAACAAAAGACACTACAGACAACATTGCAGCAATGAGTGTTTCTTGGATGTCAAACACCCTCCAGCCCACAGTACTTTGATCTTGGGAACAAACCATAAAGAATAAATAGAGTAATTTTTCTTACATGCTAACATTTAACAGTGAGGTTGATGAACTTCTGGAAAACTAGCATAATGGGCATGCCTTTTCCATTTGTTAAATTGTTTTGACAAGGACATATTTCATTTAAAGAGGCTGTTTTCTATTCCTTCCCTTTTTGGTCTCTGAAAAAATAGAAGAGGAACCAATACAGAACTTCATGACACAGATCAGCTCACCTTTCACATAAGCCAAGCAGAAAAAAATATCACTTAAATGTTCTTTTTTATTTTTGGGAGGGGGGGGGAGGCAAAGGCAGGAGGACATGGGAGGAGGTTGGGTAGGAGAGCAGGGAGAAATAGGAGAAAAGAGAGTGTAGACAGTATAGCTGGATATTTGTGAGTTTTGGCTCAGTTAGCCTTTAATTGAAAGCCTCTGTTTCCATTAAACTTGCCAAAGAAAATGTATGAAAGATATTAATGCACGCTGTACCCATTAGGGATGGGAGCAGTGACTTAGAGACTATCAAAACCCCTCTAGCACTCTCCCTGTAACTAGACGTGAGTGTATCAGTGGGCTCTACCGTGCTTGGTTAGTATTTCTCATCCGCAAAGAGGTGCTGCTTTTAATTTTTTGTATCTCTGTCCTTTCACATTTCCTTAGGAACTGAAATTGTTGAAGTGGAGGAGATTCCCTCCTATGTTGCTTGTCCAGTTCCCACGACAGGGTGTTACACTCCCCCAAACCCTGCTCTTCCAGGATCCCCTTTTCTCAGTTTGCAGACTTCGGGGTTTGATCTGTTTGGTAGGCTTATAAACTTTTGGTATATTAAAGCTTAAGTTCTATTCACAGATTCTTCTGAGATTTGTTTTGCCAGTAGGTCTCTGTCTTCCTAGATGCTACATAAATTTTTTTCAGAGATAACTTATCATATTAGAGTAAGAGACTCTTGGAATCTTGACTTCTTGGAGTCATGAGTTCAAATTCTGACTAGATTTAGCCCAAGTCTTTCGCTGTGATGAGGTGCTGATTTATACAATTTCTGGTGGATAACCTTTGCATGTCCAGGGCTTATCTGCTCTGTCTGAATGGACGCTAACCAGTCTCTGGGCATAAGAGACTGGGTTTGTTCCACCAGTCTCGCTCTTTCTCACTGTTTGCAGCATAATATTTGCATTTCAGCAGTGCTATGAGAGACCCTATCTATCTAGACAAATCCTACCTATTGCCTGAAAGACTTCATTCTCTCTTTGTTCCACAGCAAATTAATCCACCAAATTCTGCATTTAATGTTTTTCCTTTTCAGAGAAGACAGTGATGACCAGAACCATTGCTCAGACAAGACCACATCCTTAGCCTTTTCCAGGGCAGAAACCACCCATTCACTGACAGAAATGGTGGTGGATCTTTGCATTTGATTTCAAGTTCTTATTCAGCAATACGCTAAAAATGAAACTCAGGATGCCTCGTAGATGTCTCTCAGATTCTGTCCTGACCCTTTGCAGAAGGGGTAGTATTTATACTATCCAACTTCAGGCGTCTGACATGGGCTATGAACTGCTTTGTCATCTGTATCTATTTGTGCTGCTGGACAGGATTAGCATCTGCAGCTGGGTATCACATACATGTGTGAACTGGCATCTTGTTCAGATCTGTGAGCAGTAGTGCTATCTGGAGCAAAATGAGCCATTCTGCAAAGATTTTTCTGCTTGCACAGTATAAGCTGGCAAGGCTCATTCTCACCAATTTGGCACACATTTTCACACTTATAATAAAACGCAATTGCAAGTGGTTGCATGTTTGCAGTTGCGTGTTTTGTTGCAAATGTTTCAACACTTCTGCCTTTTTCTGCCTAGGGGAAGGGGTAACTGAGGTAGGAAAAAATAGTTTTGCTAGAGCAAAATCTTCTCAAATAACTATTTTTTTCCTATCTTCTGAAATGGCTTTCTACCACGTGGCGGTTAACAGATTATCTTAGTGGAGCATGGCATCTGCACACAAACCTCTTACCTTCAATTTTTCATGCAAACAGAATACAGAAATGACTGGTTAGGAAACAAGTACTAAAAATATCTGTAGTTAATTTCTTTTATGCTTTGACTTGATGTAGCTTCTGGGCAAGGAAAGAGAAATTATGCACAGCATGATGAATTTCCTGATTGATTTTTTTTTAATTTTTTTTTTTAAATGTGATTGACTGAAATAGTTTCTGGAAATCACTTAAGGTAGGAAGCTTCCAAAGTTACTACAGCTGTTAAAATTCTGCCACCTTAGGCCAAAGGACCTAAACTCTATCAGAAAGTCAATTTTACTTAAAGATTTATGTGGCTTCTTTCCAGTAGGAAGTCTTTTATGTCGTCTTTAAGATTTCCCAATGTGGTTCTTTAATGAGAGCGTAGTAAACCTTGTGAAACTTTACTTCAGTCATGTCTATGTGAAATGAATATAGGCTCACCCATGCCTTTAGGTACAGAAGGAGAATTCACAGGTAATGAGCAAGAGACACAGATGGCATGTGAAAGATTTCCAGGAAACATCCACAATTTTGCATGATGTCTTATCCTAACTCTGGGTGCACTGGAGAACCACCTCTGGGAAGCTGTGTGCTGATGCCCTTACTTCATTTCTCTTGAAGAACAGCTCAAAAACTCAACAGATCGAGTCTTCAGCAGATACAGATCTGTACAACTACAGTGATTTGCCCCTGCATTAATAATGTTTCAGTTATTTACTAATAGTAGAAGTGTCAGCTTCCATAAACCTTCTAAAAAAAAAAAAACTGCTTCACACTTAAATACATCAAAACACTACTAACAGCATATCCCTGAGAGTGTGCTGCTGAACATTTCAGGGAACAAACTGCATGGAAGTTTAAATTTTCTCAGCTTATGACTGTTTGGCCAATATGTGAGATACACGTGTGGGGCAGCACAAGGCATCCTGCAGTGCTGCTGAGTTGCTGCTGCTCTGTGAGAGGGCAGGGCAGCCTCAGCCACCTCAAACAGAAAGCAACTTGCCCTACATAAAACTGCACCAGAGTGAAACTTATTCACAAAAGGAACATTTTGATCAAAGGATATCTCTGGGTGAGTTAATTTGTGGAGAGGGAATTCCCAACCTATGGGCAAAATTGTGCGCCCCCCACCGCCCCCCCCAGCTGGTGCAGAGGGCTGTTGCTGAAGTTAGCGGGTATCTTTGTGTCACTTGTTGGTTTACTGACCCTGGACTGTTGTAGCCATCATCCACATCCAGCATGAGAGCTGATCACTGAGCTACACAGGTTGCCCAGGGAGGTGGTGGAGTCACCGTCCCTGCGAGTGTTTAAGGAAAGGTTAGACGTGGTACTGAAGGACATGGTTTAGTGGTTAATAGGTGGGGGGGGTCGGATGGACTTGGTGATGCTTGAGGTCTCTTCCAACCTTTATGATTCTATGATCTCCCAACGTACAGCATGCAATAACAGACTTGCTGCCTTTTGCTTGGGGATTTCTGAACAGGGATCTTACTGTGGATCTTACATTGGGTCTCTCACCTGGTCTGGGCTGAGTGCTCTTTTGGTGCCCATTTCTACGTATCTCCTTGGGTGATGACTCCCCCTACCTGCCTGCCACTGTCATCCATCTCTTTGCTGTACATTTTCTCTGAGAGGCAGATCAATAGTGTGCAAAGTGCTGACTCCTTCCTAGCAAAAGGCTTCCAGTCTCCTCTGTGGAGGACCTGTGGGTAACAACTGTGCGGTTTACAGAGGGCTTTAATTAGAATATTGCTGCTTGGGTGTCTGTCTTCTTCAAAACACAATTTTTTTTTTAAATGCAATTTTAAGTTCTGATGTTGGGGGGGTTGTAATGCATGTTTTGGGGACAGTCTTTCTACTGTGGTTGTATTCGTGGGCTATCTTTTCTTTTTTTCCAGTTACTAAAACACTCTGAATGCTAATGTAGGTTGATATTTTTTGATCTGTCTATATCTGTTTAAACTGTGTATGCATTACTGACGACCAATCCTTCTTCCAGTGAGCAAGGTTAATTATGCATTAAAGTAACAGCGGTAAATAGTTCAGTACCATGTTGAATTGTGTTCTTCCTTAGTAGATTTTCTCCACAATTTTGGTTACTTGCTCACTGGGAGCATATAACTCTTTCACATAACATGGGTGAGCAACAGCTAAACTGATCAGAACATCACAGATTTTGGGATCTGTTGTCTTTGTGCATTATGGGAAGTCTTCATCCTTCCAGAGGGAGGGTGAATCTCAATCTTCCTGTGATGGATAAGACTGAGGTTTCCCATGGTTGTGATAGCCATCAAGCAAGTGAGATACAATGAAGTTAATTTCCCTGTTTTTCTTGAATGTCTTTTTCACTCTCTTCAGAGACCATAGAAGACCCCTTGGACTTCAGAATCACTGGCATGCAAATTTCTCTGAAGTACAGAAGTGCATGTGATTTGTTCTCCATACACGTACATTTGGCAGGCTTTCCATTTGCCCTGTGAGTGTGTGAAAAGATATTATTTCAGCCTGATGTTCACAATTGAGATTCAGATTTCTGGAAGAACTCATCAATTTAGTAACCTCATCTCAGACTGGAAACGTTAAACTAGATGCAAAGTTGTGCCTCCGGCTCAAAAAGTATTTCTAGAGGATTCTGGATGTGCAGTTAGGATGCTAGACCAAGATGAACTATCTTTTCAGTGAGAGGCTGTAGCTTGTCATTTTGCGCTTGTCAGTTGGTAGTCATATTACTGTCTCCAGAGTGTTGGGATCGTTAGTATTCTTACCTAACTGCCTAGCCCCATATCACGAGAAAATGGTAAGTGATACTATTTACCCTTGTTCTACTTTCTGTCTCAAGAATGAAAGTGTTAGATGCACACTGTGCCTCATGCAGGCTCTGTTTGCAAAAGAGTAAGCTAAAATAAAGAGTGGCTATGTAACTTTTTGTTAACATGATTCAAGAAGCCTGTAAGAAACTGAAGAGTAAGTCTTAACTTGTGAATGAAATTATGCTTTTTCCATAGAATTACTTTGGCTTTTTAAAAATCATACTAGCTGATGAAAGTGAAAGAAAGAAGAGTAACAAAATTATATATAATTTTGAGCAAAGCCGTAGCAAAAAATCCAATTGTCTGTTTCCTGGTAGGCCTATAGGTGGTATTTGGCAGGGCATGTGACTTGTAGCTTTTCTTCTAGACAAACTGCGATTGTTGGTAACATCGTCTGCAGTCAGCATTGCAGGCACACCACCTCGATGGCTTCTCCGAGGTGAAGATGGTTCCCTTTGTGAGGCTTGGCATCAAGTCTGCAGAGACCTGGGCTCAGGTCTGCATGGTGAGGCATGAATCAAGTCTGCCGTATGCCTTCCTATTCGTCCTGTAAAATGTGGATTAGACTTGTCTTCTGCCTTTTGTCTGTCTTTGACTGCAAGTACCTCAGGGCAGGGATGATTTTTTGTTCTATGAATGATGCCACACAGGGTTTTGAGTTGCTGCCGTAATGACGTGGGTCCCATAAAACGGCAACAATTACCTACAAAAGCTAAGCTAAAAGAAATAGCTAAATTGCTGTGAACTCTCGACTTGCATGGCTGAATTTTGGCATGCTCCAAGGTAGTACAGCATTTAAAGCTCCTCCTCTGATATACTATCTTGAGTAGGAAGAACAGCTTTCTCATGAAAAGGTTTGACGCTTTGTTCTTTCCCCACTTCATTTTACATCTGCCTCGCTTTGTGTCCTTCCCCTTGGTTTCGAAAAGGCAAACATGCCGAATCCTGTTGCAGGTGATGGTGTCTAATCACCATTTGCAGTGCGAGCATCCTCAGCCCTTGGAGGTGCTGTCACACTCGTCACTGGAGCACTGCGCTGCATGCCAAGTTCAGGAGGGAATCGTCTGGGAGAAGAGCAGTGCAGTGCCCTGACAAAGTGTCACAGTCAGCTTGAACATAACTTACTGTGTCAGGAAGAGAGAGCAAGAAGAAAGTGTGAGGCGTTCTAATAAAAGCACTAGTACAGTGAAGATTCATTTTTCTTAGAATCTTAAGAAGTTCTTTTTTTCTCTTTCTTTCTCTTCCCCCCCCCACCCTGCCACGTTACCAGCTCTCTACCTACTGTATCTGTCTGTCTTTCTCTGTTACTTTCAATACTCATTGCAACTTCTGTCTCTTCCTTTGTTCGTGTTAGCAGAACAGGTCTTTCTAGACGAAGGAAAGGGGACCTTTTGCTGGTCTACATATCAAATAATTTCTCACCTTGTGAATAGCGTAGAAGGCAATCCAAATCCCTTAGTTCTGAATCTCTCTTTCCTTTCTCTTGGATTGTACTTTGAAGCAGGGATAGGGTGCTCTGGCTTTGCTGCTGCATGTCATTTGATAGATGCACACAAATGCAGGAAGTGATCCAAATCCTGTATGACTTTTTATCCCCAAAGGGACTTCCTGCAAAGGAAACAATTAGGGTGTTTGTTGTTGGTTTTGGGTTAAGGAGAAGGCTGCTATCAGATTTTGTTTCCGCTGGCACCTAAGAAGCAAGTCATTTAAGATTTCACATTCTGAGATGATTTGGGAAAAAAATCTTGATTGATCAGACTTTTTCAGGGGATGAAGCAGCTGCTTAGCCTCAGGTGGTTGGCAACAGCTTAGCCTGGAGCAGTTGTGCAAACTTGCCATGGCAGTAGAGGAACCTGTATGACCTACCATAGGCTTTTGCTTTCTGCACAGACATCTCCTGATGTAACTGCAGCAATCTGAAGCGTTGTATTGTCTTACCATCCTTTTGCATGGAAACTTCTGACGTCATTCAGAGCTGCTGTTCTCAATGCCACTGCAATGTTCCTAAACTTGAAAATCATTTTGGGCAGGGGTTAGAGAGCGTCGGGAGTGGTGATCAGAGACATCCTGAGGGATTCTGTGAATCTCTGATAGTCTTCACTGATCCCTGGCAAAAAATGACTGTTGCACCTACCATCTACTGATTGCACACAGAATTGTTAAAGTGCTGTCACGGAAAGTTGAAAATACTGTTTATGAACGTATATGAACCACAGAATCAAAAGTATTAATTGCAGCTTAAATACATATTTATTTAGCCTGAGAATTAAATTAGCTGCTCATAGTAGTATAAAAGTGAGTGGCCTGCTATGACTATTTTCTAGGGAAAAGCTGTGTGGGTTTTTTTTTATATTAGAGGGAAGGTGCAAGTGGAGCTTCTCACCCACCTGTGCTGTAAGACAGAGGCTTGACTCAGCCCTCTGCTTGAAGCCCAGCTGGGAAATGTACTTGAAAACATAGTTTTGACTCACGCCAAAGAAGGAGGAGGATACAAGGAACTGTGGCAATATCAAGATTTCAGGCTGATATTTAAAATCAAACTACCTAAATTTAGGAGCAACTTAAAAAAAAAATAAAATCAGATCTATCAGTGTTAAGGTAATGTCATAGGAACTTAATAGCCAGGAGACAAAATCTACTCAATGTTTAGGTGGCTCATTTCCAAAAGGCTGGGCTGTATTTGAACCATGAATGTCCTCAAAGCTCAGGGACAATCACATTCAGGATTTGAACCTGTATAAGGAGATATCTCATGCCTTGGGTGTGGGTGCTTTCTGCTCCTGTAACTGTTTTCATTGCAGCAGGTGAGTAAAGGTTGAGGGAGGATAGACTCAGACTTTCCTGGTGAATTATACCTGAAACCTCTGAATTAAGAGTGCAGACAGTCATGGGATGCTTTCAGTTTCTCGCTGAAGTAGTATTAACTCCTGTCATATCACCAAGGGCCACAGAACAAATGCATCCGCAGAATTTAATGTTGTTTGTTGACATCATCACAGAGAAAACAGATGCGGAAGGCTTGCACAAACCTAAGGAAAGTGTTTCTCTGGCAGGGAGAGTGCGGTGTGAGGCCAAAAGTGAATTCCTACAAGGCAGAACTGAATGCTGTAGCCATGTGATAGATGGAGGAGACCAGTATAAATCACAGGATAAAATAACCGCTGTAAAGAATGCTCCTTGTCCTACAAGTGTTGTGCAGTTATGCTCCCTCCTAGGATTTATAAACTATTTCAGTCATTTTTTTGCAGAACCTTTCAGCAGTCTTGAATTCTCTGAATCAACTGCTCAGGAGAGAATTGAAAATGGCAGTGCACTGATGCTATAAAGGAAACCAGAAGACTTAGGGATGCATTCATCTCTGATACAGCCCAGTGCAATATACTCTGAAATTAGTAAGGTTGGACTGATGTTACTGTGAGCAGAACTTGCCCTTTTCAGTTTAAGATGTGGAACTCAGGCCTGCAGTGGTATAAGTTGCACCCCAGGCAGAAGCATGTAAAGTGGTGTAGCGAGCACAAGTGAGATGTTTTGTGAGTATGTGATGCTAGTTAGAAGAGGCAGGAGTGTGCCATGGGAATAATGCATGTTGATACATTCCTCTGAGGAGATCTGATTTGCTTTTGCATACATGGCTGCAACACCTAGACAGCTAAGGGGTCTTCCTGACTGAGAGCAGCCCATGCTTGGTCACGGAAGCGTTGGAAAGGATGTGAACACGCACTCAAGTTAGGCTTTGCTTGAACTGACACACAGAAGGAGCAAAGGTCTGATAACCTGCAACCAGTTTAGACTCTTATGAAAAGCATAGTGAGCAGGCTATTTTACCATTTTCATGTGCATCTAGTTTTTAAGTAACGTGTATCAGTGGTGATAGCCAGGCTATGCCATGTTTAGAGCTGAAGGAGGAAAGTAGTGTCATGTGGTGGCATGAAACTTGTGAAAGGATTTGGTATGCAAGCTGGAACTCTCATTTGTGATTTTACCTTAAGATTCAAAAAAAGCAGAAAGCAAAAGTACGTCTGACTTCAAGTATTTGAACACACCCTTATTTTCCATCATTCCTGAAATCAGGGCACACTTGTGCTTGGGCCCATTTTCTGATGATAATGGAAAATGGCAGTTACCTTGATTTGTGCAGGGAAAAGTGAATCCAACTGTTTCGTAAATGACAAAAAAATGTTGAGGGTGGGTTCAAGCCAGTTCTGGCTCTATTAAAATAAATTAGTGCACCATTAACACACACTATTATGGAACCATTGACACAAGTATTTGGAAAACTAAGTGTTTCTAGAACTCATAAACTATTAAATGGTATTTTTTTTAACAAGCAATAATATGGCACATATAGGAAAATATCTGAGTAGTCCAAATCAAGCCAACCTATCTGTTTATACTGATAACTTGTCAAGTGCACATTACTTTTGTCCTTTACTCACCATGTAGGCTTCCTGCTCTTGAAGTACCTAGTTCACTGTCCTGGTTTCAGCTGAGAGAGAGTTAATTTTCTTCGAGAAAGTCAGTATGGGGCTGTGTTTTGGGTTTGTGCTGGAAGCAGTGGTGATAGTGGAGATGTTTGTGCTGTTGTTGGGCGTTGCTTACACAGAGCCAAGGACTTTTTGGCTTCTCGCACCGCCCCGCCGGCGGGATGGCTGGGGGTGTGCGGGGAGTTGGGAGGGGACAGACAGGGCAGCTGACCCCAACTGACCAAAGGGACATTCCATACCATATGGCGTCATGCTCGGTTTATAAGGGGCTTGGGGGAAGAAGAAGGGAGGGCAACGGCGTTCGGAGTGATGGCGTTTGTCTTCCCAAGTAACCATTACACGTGACGGAGCCCTGCTGTCCTGGGGATGGCTGAACCCCTGCCTGCCGTGGGCAGTGGGGAATGAATTCCTTGTTTTGCTTTGCTTGTGCACACGGCTTCTGCTTCACTTATTAAATTCTTGTATCTGAACCCAGGAGTTTTCTCACTTTCACTCTTCCGATTCTCTTCCCCCTTCCTGATGAGGGGGACTGAGCGAGCGTTTATGTGGTGCCCGGCCGATGGCTGGAGTAAAACCACAACATTCACTATCTTTGTTCCGGGTACCGAGAACTCTTTTTGGGGTGGTCAGTAGTGGCCTGAGATTTTGGCTGCATTGAAGGAAGTCCAGCTGAACTGAGCGAAGTTATGAAGTCAAACCTCTTCAAACCTATCTGTGTCTCCTACTCAGCAGTGCTGCTGCTCCAGGTGTTTGAAATCTCCATGTGCTCTAACCAGCATTCTTGGGTTAAATAATTTTTTTTCCTGAAAAAATGGATCAGCAAATTTCTGGCTTTCCTTCTTCAATCTTAAAAGTTTCTTTGAAAATTGAACCAGTGGAAAGTGCTGACCACTGTGAGGAACACTTACTGGGTAAATTCCTGACAAGGATGGGGTGGATTATAGCACTTCTCCTGTAAAAAGCAAAAAACCCTCTAAACTAAACCAATTACTTACAGAATTAAAATGCAATGCAATACACTTCTCTTAGACTTCCTTCAATGATTTCCTCACACAAAGACTCGTGCAATAGTCACTACTTTAATTTACATTTAAGCTGTTTCTCCCCAGTGTGGGAAAGATGAAAGAGTGTTTCCAATTTGTAAATACTAGTGGAAAACTTGTAGAATTTTTATTGCTGAATTTATATTTTAATTAAAAAGGGCTTCATGGAGTGGAAATAAAAAGAGGATTTTGGCAGAAAGTTTTCATTATTTGTAAAGTTTCTGGCTTTTTTTAATAGGAAAAAAGAATCCAAGCATGAAAATTTGTTCTCCTGCTGGTTTATCTTTGTTAATAATAATTTTTGGTTTTAAAAGTGACTTTTTTCAAACTGGAAATGGTCATTTAAAATCAGGACATTTTTCCTTCTTTTATCTGTTAAAAACAAACAAAAATCCAACCCTAACAACAATTAAAAAAAAAGAACCCAAAACAAATCAATCCCCATTCCCCCTTCAATCCCAAAGTACAACGGAAATGGGAAATTTTGATTACATGGGAAATTTTGATTTTTTTTTAAAATAAATATACGACTTTAAAAAAGATGGTGTTTCTCCCTCCGCTTCACTTGAGATGTTTTCAAATATTACAGCAATATGAATTGTAAAAAGTTTTGTTTCTTTTTCTAAATGTTGTTATCTTAGCTATTACCTTGTTACTGGCATCAGTTCCAAAACTTCTGCCAAATTCACTAGTCCACATTTGGGATGGAGGAAACAATCTCATACATTAAGTATCATGCTTAGCCTGTGCTTATATCATAGAGGATAGTTCCCTTAAACACGTGTGTAAAGGAAAATTGTGGTTGGTTGGCCTTTTTGCTGTCCCTCAGTATGTTCTTAAACATGTTTCCTATGTTTTGTCATAGAAAAAAAAAAGAGAGAGATGTTTTTATTGGTAGATATCCTTCAGATTTACATGTGTGTCTGTTCTCTGTGGGCACTGTGGAATTTTAATTTACTTCTGTCCACCCACCTGGGTCCCTGACTTACAGCCATAGCTCAGAGAAGGGGTTAAAGAAGTAAAAAGTATAGAGCATAAATAATACCTGTATCAGTAAACTACAATCTAGGGGTGCAAGTCTCTGCTTTCCAACCATGCCTGGTTGTTTCAGAGCTTGTCAATAGATGAAATGAGAAATTCTCCTCTAAAAGAACAATTTATTTTTGACATGCAAATGTATAATGAGGAATTCTTTAGAGGCAATGTAGGAAGTGATTGGTCTGCCAACCAACTACTTATCGAAAACTAATATCTTTTTGGTTAAGAAGGTACTCTAAAAATTGAGAAACTACTTTAGATTTAACTTTTGTATGCCATGGCTCTTCATTTTTAAAGTTAGGACAATAAAATATTCCTGTTTGTGATGAGAAAAGCAAGAACGTAGACATCAATGATTGAGAAAGTTACTAACATTGCAATGGCCATAATAAGTAATTGAGAAGTGCTTTAAGTATTTGTTAATGACAAAAAAACCCAAATAAAGCTAGCAGAGAATATGGTTAATTTAAAATATAGAGTAAAAGGATACATTTTCCTGAGCACCTGGAGACACCTTCCTGTGTTGCATGTAAATGTTGCTGGTTTCATCAGGAATAACAGCAAAATCCACCACCTGTGTTTTTGTTGAAAATTTAATTTTCCAGCAGGTAAAGGCAGAGCAGAAGTGCCTGTGTCGCAGAATGAGCAAGGGCTAGAGCTTGTGAAAGACCTGCATGGGCCATTCTTTGGTACAGGGCATGTATGGGAGTCCACAAATTAAGTGAGTCTTTGAAGAGCTCAGATTTGAGTTTAAATTTATCTTCTGTCACTGAAGCTGAGTTTTTAAAATATTTTTCTTCCTACGCAGAAATAAAGTTGCTCAAAGGGAGAATATTGTAACTTACTCTCTGGTATTTTTGGCCTGTTCTAGTCCAGTAGATATTTTGATCTTGTATTTTAAAATATGACTTGTTAAATATTAAATTAGTATTTTTGCAATTATTTTTCTGAAAGAAAAATAATAGTTGCTTTCAAGGTAATACTTACATTTTATTTGATATGGCTCAACTGGCTGTAGTTATTACAGGGAAGTCAAACCAGATGCGGCTGGCGTCCTCATCTGCTTCCACTAAGGCTGACATGGACTTAATGTTGGAGTATAGCTTTGATGACAATTTGAATGGGAACTTGGAGACTGTATTTCAGGGTCTGAAGGATTCAGTACTGATGGAGCCTTAAACTAGGTGGTTTTGTAATTTGAGATTTGAATTGTTCTCTAGAGCTGCATGAGACCAATAAAGTGTTGTAGATAAAATGAATTTAGCTGACAGATATGCAACATGTGCAATATATTTGTATTATTTCTTTACAAAGGTAAAGCCAAATGCTGAAATCTTTATTCATTTGTGTCTAAGTCCTTACTTAGACTAGACTCCCATTGACTCTAACCTGTCTCAGTTTCACTGAAATCAGTGGAAATGTATGTCCATAAAGCCTTTAGGATGTGATGCACTTTGCTTCAACGTCTCAGGCCAGCATCACTCAGATTTCCATCATAACGTTACCACAGCAGCGTGGTAGCTGAATGAGCAACACAGCATTCTTAGGAGGACGTTTGCCCTGTTTTGTTAGCTCTCACATCAATTTTGTCAAAAGTTCCTGTTTTAACACTTTCAGTCACTGATTAGTTCTGCAGCTATTGCTATAGGAAGATTTAAAAAATATATTTTCTGGATAAATTGTAAGTTGTGTTTCTGCCACTGACTTGCTGGGTCATCGTGGCTGAGACACACTCTAGTTATGATCCTGTTTCCTTTCCGTGCTTATATCTAGCTTTCAGGGACTATTCTGAATGTCACGTCTTTTTCTAGGTGATTGGATCATAAGAAGGTGAAATTGCTTGCATATATGTTTTGATCAGTGTTTCACTTGGTTTCCATCAGTTATGAGTAATATGTTTCTGTATTTCATAGCAAATGCTACAAGTGTCTCATATCAGTCACAAGATGTGGAAGCATCGTTTGACATGCAGGTACCATTTATTCTTTGACAGTCTCTTTGCATTGTGGCTTTCAGGATGCGGCTTCTGAGCAAAATTTTTGCAGTGATATTCCCAACACAGTCAAATGCAAAGATTTAATGTTTTCAAATATTTAATATAAATTACCTTTTATATTTGGTGTAGCTTACTACGTTGTAATGATAGATCACTGATTTTGATCTCTGGCTGTCTATGTAAGTAAAACTCCTCCCTCAGGTTCCTACAGTTTGATGCTACAATTGAACTCTTAACCCTTTCTAATTGTTTTTGAGAACCTTTTTTTCATCTCCTGTGGCCATGTGAGATCATTAGATGTAGTGGAATTCTTGCTTGTTTACACTGGTGTAAGACAAGAGTAGGATCTGGATCTTGATTTGAAATAGTTTTGGTGGTATTATTATTATTTTTTTAATAAGACTAAATTACAGTTTGACCACTTTCATTATAGATGATCAAACAGAACTGCAAACACAATTTTCAGATTAACATCCATTACAGCATAAAGTATTCAGTGGCAGCCTTTGCCAAGAGCTGTCCAGAACCTCATTATTCATCATTAAACTGCAGCCTGAAGACACAAAACCAGACCAGAGGTCTGCTGTATAACATTGCCGTACATGCAAATAATAAAACAAGGGGTTGGATCCTCAGGGGACGTGGGTCTCCGTTTCTGCTTCCTGTTCTTCATGCTATGCACCCAGCAGTTAAAATATATACAGTGTTCACAGGGAAGGGCCTTGAACCACTGCTGGCCACCTATGTCCCCTCCAGGTGACTGCCCTGACTGCTGGGCTGCAGTCACTCTCCTGCTTTGCTCTCCTTGCCATGCAAAGGTAACAGCTTTGGTAGGACAGATGGAAAATGCTCTTGCAGGCTTTGCTGAAAGGTGGGAGGTTTGGGGATGAGCTGCCCTTTAGCAGGAGAAAGCTGACACTGATCCTTTCACACCCTATGTGACTTTCCAAATGCAGTACTCTGGGATGCCATTGACACAGCCAGTCACCATGGAAATTCCTGGTAGAAACTTGGGAGCCTGGAGATTGGGTGGAGGACATGGGTGCCACGTAAAGAAGGCACCTCTTTTCTCCTTTTGTGGATGCCCTCCTGCTCACAAACCCCAGCAGTGAGTAGTGTGAAGGGCCAGGACAGACAAATGGTGGAAAGGAGAGGAAGGAGCACCATGAGGGCAGCAAGCACCCTGCCTGGGTAATGCAGCAGGATAGGGCAGAGCAACACAGCACAGATTTCCCCACCCTGTTGCAAGGTTCTGTCTCCTGGAAAATATGACCTGGTGTCATGTGATTATCTTTTTTGGCATTTGAGATTCTGGTGTACAGAAATGAGCCACAACATAGTGAGGGTTTTTTTTTTCCTGTTTGCGTGTTAGAGAATACTCAGCGACGAAGGGAGTGCGTGGGCAGCTCGGGAGCTGACTCAGTGTAGTGTTTTACATTTGGATAGATATCTCCACAACAAAAAGTTCATAACTTACTGTCTGCCTCTTAAGAGGAGCTAGGCACCTGAAAACTCCACATGATAAATGAGAGCTTGGGAAACTCGGCAGCTCTGAAAATCAGATCTTCGTCAGTTCCAGCTTTCCACATAATATTAAAAGTAAATATGTAAAAACTGATGCTTTTGCTACTTGACCTGACCAAGGACAGCTTTCCACTTCCCGTTTACGCCCCACACTTGCACGTTTTACTGGAAATGATTCCTCATAATAAGAAACATGAAAATGTGTTGGACTGTTCTTCTTTTCAAGGACTGTATGGGATGATTTGGAAATAAGCATAGAAATTAAAACACTTCTCCATAAATTCACATTCAGCAAGCCTTTAAACTAATCACAGTTTGAAATTGTAATGCCTGGAGCTAAGGTATTTGTGTTTAAAGCAACAAGAGAGACCCACAGTATAAACTTCTATCAAGAGGTTGAGCCTATGCTTGCTTTCTGTTTGCTTTCTTTTCTCTTTTAAGCTTTAATCTTCAATAAAAGCTGTGGAATAGGGCCAAGTAACATGGAAAAGCCTATGCACTGCTACAAGAGTGAAATCCATAGCAGAAGGAAAAATCTCCTTGATAATCTGTTCAGCTACCCCTGCTACATGGTGATGGTTCCTGCTGTTAGTATGGGGGTAGTAGGTTGCAAAATTCCATGTCTCACTTCCCCCCCTGCTCCTCCTGGCATTGAAGACTCAAATTCAACAGTTTCTTTCTTCTGTCCTCTTTTCTTTTTTGGGTAGAGCTAGAGAAAATACGAACTCTCTCTCACCTTTCTATATCCTCTCCTTTCTTTCTTTAGAGTATTATATTACCTTTTTCAGAATTACCTCCTTTTCTTTAAATCTTAGAAGTTTGATTATTACAGCCCACAAGATTCCTCAGCCAATGGACCTGGGGCTAGAGACCTATATGCCCTTTCCATTTCAAAAGTGTCAATATCTTCACAATCCAAGGCAGCTTTCAACTTTTCTTTCTTCGTTTTTTTATTTAATAAAATTATTTCAGTAAAAGTAAGCTCCAGAAATTTCTCCCACCATCTCTTCTGCCAAATATACATAGATAATTTATATGACTAGGTTTTCAACTGCATGCAGGCCTCTCAAGATTTTTGTAACTTGTTGTTTAGAACCCAAATCTACAATAAAAATGGATCTGAAATGCTGCTTTCAACATTAGATGCTTCTGCTAAAATTATCGTATGATGACTGAAGTGCTTGTGTTCTGGAAGTCATCAGAAAAACATGAGTGATACAAATACTTGACCTCATTCTCTTTCACCTTAAAATGCATTTATGGCAGAACCAAATACCTTTTCTCCCATTCCTTCCTTTGTGTGAAAACCTCTTTTCTTTTGGGAAGTTACTTCAGGACTGGAAAACCATTTCTTTTCAGTTGGCTCGCTCCCATTAATCATGTGTTTTTCAAAAATCCTACATCTTTTTCTTTGTCCATAGATACTTGGTTTGTCCCCTCACCATCTTTTCCTGCTGTACACTGGCAGATCATGGCCGGTGCCTCTTTCAGACTTGATTTTTGGGAACCCAACTCAAAATTACCTGGGAGGGTCTGGCTTTTAAAAGGCAGGACCTCCACCTCGCTTGGGGCTCATATGTGTTGAGTGACTGATCTGTGGGTCTCATCATGACTAGTGACAGAAGTGGCTTGTGGGTCTCTCCAGGACTAAAGGTGTATTTGGCCCCACTGGAACCAGTTGCTACAGCCTCAAAGCACTGTTAAGTGATATGTGTTTATAGGGACTGCTGTCGTCGTCCTCCCCCATGATAATACTATGTTTCACTTCTTGCTAGGGTTGCATCCAAGAAAGGAATGGAGGATTAAGCACACAATTCCTGCTAGCAGCAATAAACTCTGGCAGACTAGGGAGCAGGCAGGCTCCTTTATCCCTTAAGATGAAACCCCAGGGGCTGGCTTGCTTGCTGAATACTAGGTTTGGGCCTGTTTTGTAAAGGTTGTTGTCCTGGCACATATTCCTGTTTCCTGGTAATGCTCAAGGGTACTACTTGATTCAAATCTCAAACTCATAGCCACTTTCTGCTTTAAAAGGCAAGCCTTAGTTTTGTTATTGTCAGTGGTGGATCCTCTTTCGTCCTTATTAAACATACACTCACCAAATCGAAAGTAGAATCAAGCTAAACAAAATAGTGTGCATGTTTATTGCTGATCTGAATTGAGCGAGGAATTGATGCAATAGGTGGAAAGTTCTTTATTAAGGGATGAAAATATTTTTTTTGAAAGTTATTTTTCCTGCTTTCCAGTACACTTCAAAAGGAAGTTGCAGTTTCCAGTTATCGTTTCTGAAGGTGAGGAAGGCTTTGGCTTAATTACATTGAACCGTTTACATCTTGAGGTGAACTTGAGTCATTCCAGTGATGTTACGTCATTTGCATCCATCAGAAAACTTGACCGTAGCATGGTTAGAAACTGTTCATACAGAGCTGATGAAATCAAGTCTTGTACATATACAGTATTTGGCAATAGCTGCCATTTGTACCTCACATGGTAGTCTGAAAGTTTTCTAGAAATTGTATTGCTTTAATCACAGTAATGTAGCTGAAATGATACAATAATTCCTGATTTTTCTCCTGTGTCAATATGATGATCTCAGGCCAAAGTGTAATGATGCTTCATATATTTCATCAATAGCTATATTTCAGTGAAAGGAAGGAGAACTAGTTGTGGGTCTGTAAACACTCCTTAAACTGGCATTGCTGCATCTAGAAAAATAGTTGTACTAAGTGCCTTGTCTGTATTTTTTTTTTTTTCATAAGGCCATAGTCAGAAATGGTCTTGGAGAAGAAATTTAGCAAAGTTAACTAAACAATCTTTTTGTACTCAACTCTTCACCACTGTCCCCCCAGCTGAGTAATAGTTACTGGCTATGTGAGTGTTCCTAATTTGTTTCAAAGCCAGTAAACCAGGTTAGGTTAGATTGCCATCATAAGAGCTAGGTAAATTAGCCCAAGGGTTTTATACCTGGCCTGTGTCCAGGTCCAGAAGTGCCTTGTTAAAAGCTGAATTTGAATGGCTCTGCATTCCAGGCACTTCTGTGACTGGTGCGCACACATGCCCTGCGATGGTTTTACCAATTGGACAATGCTCATTTTTGTATTTAATCACCTAGAAAGTTTTCCCTGCTAGTGTTCTCGCTGAGTACGCATGTTTCCATTTCTTTCTCAGATTTTATTTCACTTTTTGCATTGTCTATAAAAGATTGACCTTTCACTCTCAAATATTCTTGCTATTAGATACAAAGCATATGTATTGGCATAAAAACTACCGTATATGGAATGAAAATTACTGGCAGTTCTTGAAACACATTCTGCGCATGAAAGCCTAATTGTATGTTGGACAGTGGCTATCGTAAAGAAATAATCTCAAATACTTGCGGTTTAAATCAACGACCTTTACTTCTGTGAGTGGTTGCATTGATACTGAGGTTGTCAAGTGCTAAGCCAAGCTGAAACTGTATATTGTGTGAAAAAAATGGTGGATGCCAACACTCAGTGCCAACAAACAGCATGCCCTAAGTGAGGGTGAATGAGGAGCCTGGTGAGGAGATTAGCAGGTTAAGGTGCAAGAGTAAAAGCTTGTTCATGTGCGTAAGGATTGATTCCTACATCCCTGAAGGAAATAGTTTGCTAAGATGCATTTGATTCATCTGAAAGGTTTGAGGAATTCCCTTGATAACCAGAGTATCTGAAAACTTCTCCATCCAGCTTCCACAAAACTGCAAACGCTTTTAGGATACGAATGTTAGAAACTGGGCCAGATTCAGTTTCCAGGATATTAATGATATAGCCATTGATCTAAATGGAGTTTCCTTGGCATTTTTGTAACGCTACAATGAACAGAACTGATCCCTTGGATACTACTAAATGTTGAATACCGAATCTGTGTCTGCCTTCGTTTGGGTTCAGAACAAAGTCAGGGTGATTCACAAGTAGGATGTAAATCCACATTAGTTGCCCTGCAATTGCTTTCTGTCCGGCTGCTCTTGGTCACCTTGCATCACAGAGAGACCCAGGCAGGGTGGTGTAGGCAGTGTGTAAGTAATGTGCACCCAAGAACTGTTAAACTCATCTTACCTCTGCAGACAAACCTGTATGCAAGTGTGGATGAGGACTTAATTTAATCTCAGTAGTTAATTTAGTTAGGGCCATACGTGGCAAGAGGATCAGACTAGCATTGCTTTGTGAGTGAGTGGTGTTTTTCCTGCCTTGTATCGTGTGTCCAGAAAATAGAGTAACAAACCCAGTGCCAAAGCTTGGTCCACTTCTGTAGTTTTATGTGTTCCCTAGTACTAATGAGAGTTTGTTAGCTGGTATTAGTAAGAAGTGTTAACAGATAGCTCTGGAAACCCATGCTGTGGGTTTTGCAGTGCTGGTGTCTGTCTCTTCAGAACAAGACTGGTAACACCCATTGCTTTGCACCTGTACCTCACAATGGCAATCACAAGGCAACATCTTAGTGTTCTCACCAAGCCACCTGGGTTGTCACCAGCAAAGGAGAGAATGGATAGCGTAGTTAGTTATTGGCCTGAACTTATACATACATAGCAATAGAGTATGGAATTCATGGACAACAAAATAGTGCTTTCTAAAGTGAGAATGAATGGGAAACTTGGAAGACAAACAATGTGGTTAGTCTAGACTGAGAGCTCTGGGCTCACTTGTAGTACACAGAAAGAGCTCTGCACCATCAAATCACCTGCGTTTTGTTTTCATTTGCACCAGTGTAAGCTCTTAACAACTGCACATTTAAATCAGTGAGAGATGGCTCAAGGCCGAAGTCAGTTTTGTTTTAAAGTTTCTTCTGCCAAAATTTGGCCCTGGAAGCATGTACTTGGAGTTGTACAAAGTTTCATTTTATTACGGTATGTTTCCCCCTCTGTCCCCAAACTGGCGACCGCTTATATGAATTTTGGCAGGGGACGAATGATCCTTCACACTCAGCCTGCAATTTACAGCTACATTTGGTTTTACATAATGTACAATTTCAACGTTGTCTAACATTTCTTCATGTATTGCGGGAGACTTTCAGGTTTTATTAAACTGGCATGTATAAATTGATTTTCCAGCTGGATGCAGGCACTTGGCAAACTCTGCACATTCTAACTACATGTGAGCTAAATTACACACTCTAATAGTGTGTTGGAATTATTTTATGTGCAACATACAGTTGCAGGAGCATGTGGCAGTTTCCCGGTGCTTTGCCTAACTAGAGTTTTGCTCCTGGCTAAAGGAACTGTTACAGAGACAGACATAAATATTTTAGTGAAAGAACAAGCAGGCTGTGCCTTTTGGTAGGGGAGACTTGCTAATTTGCACTTGCTGAGAAGAGGTATTACTGTCTCCCCATGACATGAAGAAGTGTTACTTAGGGCAAGCCAAAGTCTGCAAAATTACCACTTGAGTTAGAGTGGTATGGATATAAAGAAGAATAGAGCTAGACTAGGGCATCTTCAGTGTCAAGGGGATTTCTTATACAAATAGATGATCCATAAGAGGCAGAAGACTTCTACAATCTGGCCCACAACTGTTTCATGAGTGAATTCTGGAAAACTTGAGCATATTGATTGGATTTTCTCTTTGCTAAAATGAGTCAAGATGCCAAGTGAGACACTGTTCACCTCTGATGCTCTCACTTCCCAATTTTACCATTCTTGCTCTTTGAGGGTAGGCTTCAATCCCTGTGTAGCTTTATGTTTACATTACTCTTGAGGAAGGATTAGAGTAGATGTTAGTCTCAAACCAGTTACCCAAAAATAAAGACTGGGGAGAGGGCTCTGTTGAACATTGTCTCATTGAAGACAGGCAGGTGACTTCAGTCCATGTGAGCCCCAGTTTGTGTGACCTGAGATTTATGGCTGAGTTTTGAATTTGAAAAGTCATTTGGTGCCACCTGTGTGCTACCTAGAAGACTTGGCCTGTCATAGGGGATAGCCACTAGAGTTGGGATTTTTTTCAATGATGTTCACGTTTACCAGAAAGTTTCAGGTATCTCTGTTCAGAAGGTTATCCTACTCAACAGTACAGTGTTCAACTCAGTAACAGATGTCTGTCTCGTAATGGCAGTAGTCTTGCTCTTAGGGTGCTTTTGTGGAAAGTAGCTACTGATGATCACAACTTGTTCTGTTGGAGCCAGCTCCTTGGGTCACCCAGGCCACAGACTGATGCTGTAACTCAGAGGGGCATTGCTGCACTTTGCATTGTGAGGGTTTTTTCCTCTTGAAAAGGTTTCACTCTTCATCAGGAAGAATGTCACAGTCTCAACCTCTTTGTAAAATGGAATTTCTAGTTTTGAGCCTCTTTTGTGTTGAGAAGCTGCAAGTTTTATGTCAGACTGGGAATTCTCTCCTACAAAAGGTGGAGGAAATGAAAGCAGTATCGTAATGTTGTCACAAGTAATCTTTTAATTCACCAGATATTTGGATTTTACTGGCGAGTAATCTGTTTTCTGATTTCCTGGGAAATGGAATTAGCAATAATTTCTGCCACTACCTCTCAGAGTTCTGATTTTGTAGCCATTGCTCCTCTTATAGTGCTTCAGATGTCAATTGTGCTATCTATTTACCACATGGATAAACACATAGCAAGCATTATACCACTTTATTAGGCCACTAATATGTAAGAGCTTTGTCTTATGACATGGTATAGACAATAAATCGTATGTTCATTGCAGTTATTATTCATGTCAAGTCTTATTTCTACAACCCAGGTAGAATAAAGTGTTTGGTGCTGTTTTCTTGTTATATCTTTCCGCCTCCTCTGTTGTTATTAATAGACAGTGTGCCTGATTATTCTGCCAGGGAAGGCAGTATAGGATAAATCGTGAGCTTGGATGAGGGAATCTGAAAGAAATGTCTCCGTTCTTACACGGTGTTGATGACTGATTTTCTTTGGGAGACCTGGGTGAAACCAGTGCACTAAGGGGACTGTGTAGTCAAAGTTCAACCAAAACTGCTTAGCCTAGTACTTGAAAAGGGCACTCTAGAGCCCAGAGAGTGGAGGTCATGCGTAGCATTTAGGAAGTGTAAATAAGGTCCAGTGTATCACACTGTTAGGAGGTCCTCATCAAAGATTTGTTGTGGTAAGTGATCACCTGCTCATCAATTTCCTAACCTAAAAGCATGTGGTATGGTCCCAGCTTATGTATTTCTGGTACAATCATTAGAAAAAAGAACAGATTTGTATTTTATTGAAGAGGCGTATTAATTTTACCGCAAAAGAAAGAAGTGGTATTTTGTGTCATCACAACCATCTGATGCATAGCATCTACAACTGCTGACCATCAGAGTTTTCACCTGTTGTTTCCTGGTGCCAGGCCACAACAGCTTAGCTGCAGCGTGTTGTTTTGTTGGCATCAGTTTTATTCTTGTAGAAGTAGCTAGCAGCCTTAATTTTCCTTTCTTCTCTTCCACTGGAGCAGAATGGAGGTGGGGGGGAAGAGAAACACAGAGATGTCAGTTTGAGGGGATCCAGAATGCCTTCAGCCTGTCCTTTTACCTACAGCAGGTTTAATCCAGGCTATGAAGACAACAGTTCTTGCCTGCCCAAGCTGTCCAGGGTCTTCTGCATCATATTCTTGAAGAGTCACTTCAGCTAAGTATTATAACAAAACTGGCACTGACTTTATCAGCCAGTTCCTTGAGAGAAAATTCCTATGATGGAAATTTCTCATCATAGTTGTGGCCAGGCATACAAAACTTTCCTAAACAGGATGCACGGAAAGCATTGAAGGTCTGTCTTTTCAGTTATGGATACTCTGCTATGGAGTAACTGTATCACCTTGCGTATCTCCCAAGACCTATTTCTTGATTGTTATCACATCTGTCAGATGATTTTCCAGTGGGTAGCTTTAACTACAGAGGACTATAGATATTCATGGTGACCTAAAGGAATGTTTCATGACAACAAGCAGATACCAAGGATCCCAGGATCTTTCTTGCCAAAGATGAACTAATTTTTGCAGGTCTTACAGGAGGCCATCAGCTCATCTTGCTATCCAAAGCCACAACATCACACAAAAAAAAACCCCTCAACCTAAAAAAACAGCCCAATATGGTATATAATCTGAATGCCACAGAGCATTAAAAATCTTTGTCAAAGTCTGTCTCTCTCTATATATAGTTTTTCTGTTAGAGTTCCTTGTTAGTCATCTTCTACGTGAAGGTAGTTCAATATCTGAACTGTTTCTGGCCCAGTGGATTAATGTGTGTATCAGATAGAAAAGGCGGTACCTGATAGAACGAACGCATATTTCCACAGAGCACAGACAGAGCTGTTGCTTACGTGATACAGATCCACAAGGCAGCAATACAGTTCTTCATCTACATATTCTACACTATTGGTTGTTTCTTAATTATTAAAGAGTCTTCAAGAAGAATATTCTTACCCACAATGATTCTCCAGTAGATTTCTGTTGCATTAAGGATTTTGCAAGAATAGGAGAAGTGGTGTGAATTCTTCTGTTTCTGTTGGTGGGTTAAAATTTCCCATGTGCATCTGGAATAGGACCCTACACTGTCATTTCTTCATTGCCAGCAGTCTCTCTCCCAGTTTTGTGTCTGAATGGTTGTTTGGCCAAGGGACAAAGTACGGTTGTGTAAATGCCTAAACTGAGCTAGGTGGTTGGTACTGAAGTTATTCTGACTAATCACAAACTCATCCCTCACTCATCTCTCATTTGGAGTGAAGAAATGAAAAAGGAGGAAGGCTGAAGCACTTTGTTACAGTGTTGAACTAACTTGAGTCTGCTCACAAGACAAGATTGACCCGACTATGTATCAGGACTGCAAAAGGTCCAAGTTACTGTTTGAGAGAGTTTTCCTGTTGCCCTCTATTATGTCTGTGTGCAGCAGCTGTGGGGAGAAGGAAGACTTCTCTTCAGAGCACCATCTCCTGCCTGAGCCTAAAATTGGGGTTGCCTATCCAGTCTTGCAACTTGAAGAAAAGCAAGAGCCACACTATCTAGTATGTAGATCGTGTTAGGGTGATACAATATTTGTTCCCTAATTCAGGCCTCTCTTCTCTTTGCAAATCACTTAGACATCCTGTTTTCAGCAGATTTTTGCCAGACGGTTTGGGGGAATGTGATTTCAACCTCTGCTTTGTTTGCAGACTACCCACTCCATCTGTTAGTTGTTTGGTTTTTGTGACAAGTGGTTTGTGGCCTAAATTGCATGAAGTCTTGTTTTTAGTTGAAATGAATCAATACACAGCTACACTCTTTTTCTCTTAAAAAAAAATCTGACATATTGTTTTACTTCCAGTTCTTGATTGGTTGCCTGAAATTTTTGGAGGAGAGAATAACAACCAATGAATAGCGAGCAGAAATTAATATATGAATGCAGTAATTTTCCAAAGAAAATCATTCAAACAATTTTTACCATTAAAAGGAGGGAGCACGGTGGTAGTGACTAACTACTGTCCGTAAACAAACCAGAATAGCGTGGCTTTCCCGAAGCCGGTAGCATATCTAGTCTTCATTTCCATAAGGCGTGGCCTTACTCCACCCTTGTGGTATTTAGGAGCTCTGGACCCAACAGCCTGAAGGGTAGGAGTTGAGCTGTAGTTGGAGGCGAGTGCAAAGTGAAAGCTTTACAGTGAGGATCACTGTAAATAAGAACAGAAGTTATGTCCAGTTGCGGTTACAAGCAGATGATAAAGTCCAGTATGTGGCAGAGCACGTTTGGGAGCAGCAGCTTGCTCACTGGAAGAAAGGATCAAGAGAGTTTGGAGATGATGCCAGTTCTGGGAAATGTGTTCACTGGAAGGTGGCTTAGGCCTTTGTTAGCTTCCATAAACATGGACCTGTTACGGGCTGTAGGGGCAGTAGGCTGAGAACAAGCATGTGGGATCATTAAAGGCCATATCTGTCCCGGTTTGCAGCTGCTTCTAGTCCAAGCCCTGGTTTCCCTCTTCCTTTCCTCACCCTGCGTCAAGGTGCCTTGTGCCTCCCCTGCACTGCAGGGAGATGCTGACAATGTGGTATAGATCAGAAGCTGCGTAGGGAAAGAAAAAATTCGACATTGACTAATGCCCGATTAAATCATATGTTTGGGATCTCCTGGGTCACGAACTGTGAGAACTTTCCATGAAAATTATGAGCCATAACTCAAGCAGGCAGCTCTGGGGCGGTTGCACAGCTGCACAAGGCATGCAAGCTACTCTTTTGCACTCGGGCTTGATTTATTATTTTTTTTAAAGTAACCCTGTTTCGGACTTCCACGTAGAGCTGAAATTTGCCCTCCGGTCCCCGCTCTTGCGCACACCCGGTAGCTGGGCTGACCTGAGAGGGAGGGCGCAGAAGCGGAGCCCTAGGGTGCAGCCGCCGGCCCGGTGCCCGCAGCCCCCGCTGCCGAGCCCAGCAGAGGCCGGAGCCTGCGCTGCCGCCGTGAGGTGCGTGGGCCCCTAGAGGGTGCTGTCAGCACAACAGAGAGAGGCTTTGCCTTCGCGGCTCCAGCTGCCGGGCAGGGAGTGGACTTTATCATTCCTTTCAGATCTTTACCCCGTATCGTTCCCCAAACATCCTTAAATTGGATAGTCAGCGCTGCTTGCGGATGGCTTTCGGCAACGTGCCTCCCGCATCAGGCAGAGTGGGGTAAGCCAGTTCCGCTGCCTGCTGCTCCCCGGAGAGATCGTTGTGCCCAGGGCAGGGACAGAGGGTGGTGTTTTGCAGGGACAATGGGGAAAGCAGCCCATCCTGCAGCAGGTGGACGTCAGTGGCAAACTTGGGGTGGGGTTTTTTCCATGCACCTCTTCTTCAAGCAGGCAGCTGGACAGTCAAAGTGCCCGACTGCGTCCGCCTGCACCAAGGATTACGAGTTGTACTTCAGTGGGGGAGAAAGCTGGAGGAGCAGTGGGGTGCTCTGTTGGCACCCTATGAGGCTGTGCAACATGTACAGAGCTGCACAAATATGTTCAAATAATTTATTAATCAAGGGGACATTAGCTGCAGAAATGTGTTTTCAAAAATCTCAAAGGGTTTTCTCTTCAAGACTTTCTGAGGTAAAATAAAAAAATACTATCAGGGATCAAACAAGACACTTCTGTGTGTCGCATCCCCCACACTGTTTATGAAGGGTAGGGGAAGTATAGGAAATGGGCAAACACGCATTAATCCCTTCCTGCCAAAATTTCTGTTAGAAGACGTCTCCGTCTTCTACCTTTACCATTAGACTGTTGGGCTGCTTTGCGGGTTTGGTTTGATACATTGATTCTATTATGGCAGAGCTTGCAAAGAGTGAAAGAACATGAAATATAGTTCCCTAAAGAGCAGATTTCTTGGTCAAGAAAGATTCTTACAGACTAGCAGCAGAAAGAGAGCACTAGCAAGTATGCTAAATAAAAGCAGATACCAATCATAAACAATTACATGTGTGCTTAAAAATTCTCCTCCTGACATCTTTACATTTGCCGGTGGAAGTCACCTTATGAATATCAGCAGATGAATTATTCTATATGGGTAAGGAGTTGAAAAAGCAAAGGACATCTCACTTTTTCCTTTAACCTTGGGGAATAGGAAAGATCTGGCTCTTGCATCTCTTTTGAGAATACAGTCACTGCAAGGGAAAAACCCATATGCATTGGAAGGCTTCTGAATACATCTAAATAGCAGGCATATCAATGAAATGCCAGACTTTGTCTGAATGATAACCCATATATAAATCATACAGTGTGCTGTTTACCTCGGATTTACGCTGAACTGCAAATCTGGGAAGTTTGCACAGATGGACCAAACCAGACTGGCTAAGGAGTACATCTGCCTCATCCATTTGTATAAGCAGAGCTAAACTGATGGTCTTAAATCTGCAATAGAAACTAGGGTTCTTTTTATATTCTGGCTAGAAGAACATCACTGTTTGTTTGTAGTTAGAACGAATATTTTGTGGTCAGCCAAATTTTAATGTTAAATAATATTTGTTACAAATATAATTGCCTCTGTGATACACTCTCTTGCAATTGGTCTGACTTTTTGAGAAAGTATTAATTATTCTCACTTCTTAGCCAAATAGTTTTGGTGCATAACTTTCAGCCTGTGGTTTGATTGTAAACTTTCTCCTTTGAATATTCGTTATGCGTCTTGTATGTCTAAACATACAGCATGGTATTGTTTCTGGCTGCAGCTCGTGTGACTCAGATTTTTAAACAGTAGATTGGCAAGCAACAAACTTTCAGTACAAATTAATCATTCTGCCATCATGGAAAATGTAGGATTCTCAAGGATTTACAGAAATACCTACTGGCTATATGAATATTCTGAAATAATGAATAGTATTACTCACAGCCAACTGAAGTTTGGCAGTCATGACTGCAAAATATTTTTGAAAAAGGTTTATGCCTGTTTGTTTTTTGCTATTCGGCTAGAACAAGTGCTATCACTTCCTAACTCGTGATTAATTCAGTGTTGCCAAATCCTGTGATTTTTATCGCAAGTCTCGTGATAATTGATGATTTTTTCCCTATAACTTCCCATTCCCAGAGACATTTAATTAGGTGAGAATCTCAGTTTTCATTTTTATAGAAGTTAGTTTCTACTCCTCAGACTGTGAAGAAGTTTGAAAATATGACCCAGGGGCATCCTAAAGACAGTCACAAAATACAGAAAAAATATGAACGAATCGAACTTTTTTCTTTTTTTTGTCTTAAGATCTTCAGATAGTTTCTCAAACATCCAATTCCTGATTCATGACTTTTGAATATTTAGGAATGAGTCTACCCTTAATGAATTTTCCTCTTTCCTTCCCTACGTTTAAAACAGTATCACATTTTCTTTAAAGGGGAAGCACTGACTGTTGTGAAACAGCAGTGAGGCCACACGGACAATGTTCAAAGGGCTCCCTCGCCACCTGTACTCTTAGCTCAACCTAACTGTGATCTGAACGAATTTTTTGCTTCATGTTATTTTGCTCAAAGGTCAAATTCTTTGGTTCCCAGGTGCAATGAAACCCATTACACACTGTGCTATTACAAGGCGACCCTCCCTACGGCTTGAAATAGGAGACACGTTGCCTTCTCAGGATAACCTGCCATGAACAGTAAAAAGTGAAGCTTTGCATGACGAACTTCATATGATGCGTGCGAATGTGCAGAGGTTCAGAAGAAATTTTTTCAGTTACAGGAACAGAGGAGATCGTCAGGCTTTTCACAGATGAATATTCCTTGAATGTTTTCCCCCAGATACTGGCCTGTCTTCCCGCTTTTTACTCAAATCATGCATGAACCAGTCCCTGTTTCTGTGAATGTACTTGCTGTTTATAAGTGTTTCCAATAGGAAAAGTGTGTATACTGCTAGGGTAAATAATGTACAGTTGAAGGGTTGTTCAAACTGTTTGATTAGGGTTTTTCAGAGCTGGCTGAAAAGCAGGATTTCCAGTTTGTAAGGATTTTTTATTTTTAAGAAATTTGACACTGGTCCAATTGGCCTGAAAACCTTTTTTTTTTTTTTTTTAATTTCCTATGAACTGAAAAAATGTGCTCCAGAGACACTGGCAAGGGATCTCTCATGCAGTCAGTCAAACTGAGGAGAAAGTTGGTCTGATTTTTCAGCCTTTTTCCCCAAAAAAATGTTTCACTACTCTGTTTCTCTGCTGCTAAACTCTAATGCCACCATCCCTCTAACATAGCTCAGGCTCAGTCTGACCTGGGCAGTTCTGCCCTTCCTCTTCCTCCCCTTCATCCTCCTCGCTACTGCACCTCTGCTGGAGGGTATGAGTGGAACCATCTAGAAACAGAAAATTCACTGTGTGGCCCCTCCACAGCTGGTGGCCACCTGGACAAGAGGGTAGCACCCAAACAGGAGAGGGAGGCATCTCCTGGTCTGGCCTGCAAGAAGACATTTTTAACCAGGGATGATGCTTTTCCTTCCTCCCCAGCAGGCACTTTCTAAGAAAACTGATGATGACACATATGATTACTACTGCTCCTGCTGTTTATGCCCAACCTGAATGAAAGACTCTGATCTGCTGGGTTTTGGATTAAGCCTTTCACTAGCAGGGCAGAATTAAAATGGATAATTAAGAAAAAGTGATGATGTCATGGAGCACAAGGCTGGAAAGGAATCTGGTTAAACTAAACATGAAGGGCAAACATATTTATTGTCCTGGCCTGCATCTCTGCTTTGACCTGTGTGAGATTTTCTGCCTCCAGACTCTCACTTAAACTTGTGAGAAGTTTTGATCCTGATCTCGCCATTGCAGCTGAAATGAGAAGGGGAAAAAAAAATGTCAGCAAAGGAAAGGCACCATAAAATAGACTACAGTGGAAGGAAATTAAAGATAAGGAGAGCTATGAGAGACTCACTGTTGAAATGTGCATTTCACTGACAGGGCATTCGCAAGAAGGAACGATAAAGAGCAGGAGGGGATATGTCCTGCACACATAGGAATTCTGAGACCTTTCTTGTAAGTGCAGGAAAAAGCACTGTGCGTGACAGAAGGCCTGGAGCCCTGTCTCCTGCCAAACTGCCCCAAAATGTGGATGGGTCTCAGCTCAGGTGGCTTTGCCCAAGATCTTTTCCATGCCAGCTGGCTGGTGTGTGTGGCGGGGCTGTGTGTTGACAGTAGGGCACCCGTTCCCTCTTGCCATGGTGTCATTGTGTGACAACCACCTGCGTGCTGGCATACAGCTGCCTGCATCCTCACTTATGAGTCAGGAAATCCTCCCTCACCCTTCGTGCATAAGTTTAAAAAGTGCTGATTTAATGTGTTTTTGAATTTGACTGTAGTATTTGGGAGGTTTCTTTCCAGTCAAAACAAAACAAAAAACCCAAACCACATTGCCAGATGCTGCACTGCTAGTATATCATAAAACAAAGCAGTAATTTTGTCACAGATACATATGGTACAGAGCTGATGGAGTCAGGCTGAGGAATCAGAGGCTTCAAAGAGGCCAGGAAACCGACTGTGCAATAAGCCTATTTTTTAATATGATTAGAGACAGTTAAGAATGTGAATTTGATACAAAAAAAGTTCCGGAATTCTCTTCCTGATCTGGGACAAAAAGCAATTTTAAAATAGGAAATGTTGAAAGTTGCTGGCCTCATCTTCTGTGTCCCATGCATCTACCACAGTGACTCATGGAAGCTGCAGTTCTCGTGATCTGCTTTTCTCCAGGGCTGGCGCTCCTGATTCAGATGACTCTTTCCATCATGAGCTGCAGGAGTCCAAATAAAAAGAATACTGTGGTGCACTGTGGAAAATGTACTCAAGCCCAAGAGCCAAAGAGGAAGGAGAAAGGGGGGCTCACACTTGAATTACTGCTCCCATGAGACAATAGGACTACAAAGATGACTGGAAAATGAGACTGAAAAGAGACACTATGAGTTTTGTTACAAGTGCGTTTTGTGATTGGTGTTAGCACATCCTGGAGCTAACAATTTTACTTTTTGTAACGGGAAATCAAAAACTTCTGAGAAAATCAAAACTTTCTCATAGAAAGCGCATTTGGCAGAATTCACATTTTCTTTTAGCAAAAGCGGTAATGCTTCAATGGGCTTTCTGATCTGTTATGCTTCCCATATTTAGCCCTGTTTCCAGTGGGACTGAGCATGGGGTGCAGTTACTACATCCACAACTACGCTTATGTAGATGCCTAGTTAAGTAGTTTGATCCACTGTCGCTGGACTTCTATCTGCAAATGTACTTGCAATTCTTTTTGAAAAGGCTGCTTTAAAAGTACTAGCTCCCAAGAGGCTAAACGGTAAGAATAGCACAATATTTCAAGTGACGACATATGGTGTCTCTTTTCTTCCCTCTAGCTGAAGTTCTGAGCCCACATACTTGGCAGCCTGATGCAGCAAACCAGAAGAGGTCTAGTGGAACAGATTTGCTAGAATTTCAGGCTTTTGTGTGCAAGCTCCCGTGCCGAAATATATAACTTGAGTGTCTGGTAGTCACAGCAAGGCTTGTTCTGGAGTTGCACAGCTTCTAGAATGAGACATACACACACTGTGTTAAAATGGGTCTCTCTATGAGTTCCTGGTCTAGTAGACTCGTAACAATAATTAATAGGGCATCCACCATGCTGTACCTTTCTGCTTAGTCTGTGAGACATACCAGCTCTTGCAGTTTTGTCAAGCTGGGTGGGATCTAGGAATTTTCTCTAAGTCCCAGTTCAGAAACTGTGTGGGAGTCTCCAATCTCATTTCAAGAAAAAAACACACCTGACCCTTATAGATATATTCTTGAAGGTGACTCAGGTAAATTTGAATGTTCAGAGTATTTGAAGTATTTCCCTCTCTCTTCCCTGTGGGCAGTAGCAGAAAGGGTGAGGAGAGACTTTCTGTACTAGGTGGCACAAAGTCCACTGACTGCAGCATCCTATGCCCTTTCCCCTCTGTAAGTGACACTCCTCTTCTAAATGATTCCTTCTATCACGAGTGGCACCACATCAGCCAGACAGGAGAATAGTGTGCTGTGGAAAATGGAATCCTGCTACAGGTGTTTTTATTGGGGGGGTGGGAAAAGCAATCTATTGAGTACCCCACTTAGCCACAGAAAGCAATGTACAATTTTGCCTTTGCTAGCAGCATGAAGGGAGTAACTCCCCATGTCACCTTGTTTGCCTTCTGAAAGTTATTGTGTTGGGTGTTACACAGTATCATCTCTTCCCTGGGCAATAGCATTTTAAATATAAATCACATTAAAGAGCAGAATACTTGAACAGACGAGATTGTTTTGTTCTTCTGAAAGCAGGAAAGACGCCCTATAGCATCTCTGATACTGTAAGCATGCCACCAGCAGTCGTGGGAGGCTACTAAAACTACCCTTTCTTATGGTTATCCCATTGTCCTCCAAATCTAATATTATATTTTCATCTTTCACATGGTCCAGCAGGTTCTTCAAGAGCTTTACAAAATTCCAAGGAGAAAGTGCCCGCAGTGTAAAATTAGAAACAGGAAATGACCGATTCAATCATTTGGCTTTTGACCAAGAGCCACCTCCATTGAGGGTAACATTCAGCTTTCCCAATGACCAAAGAAGGCAGACAGGGCAAAGCAAATCATTTGCATTGATGCAACTGCTCTGAGTGACTAGGGACACAGGCTGAAATGGCAGTTTGCTCATTTTATAGATATATGGATTACTTAATCAGTGTAAATTAATAGTAGCATCTCAATATTTTTTGTCTGCTGCACTAAGTAACAATGGAGAACAGAAGCATATCCATGACAAGCAAAACAAAAAAAAATTGTAAATAAGGGGGAGAGTAGCTTATAAGTGACAGTGGGTTTTATCCTTCTAAAGGAAAGGCCTTTACAGTTGTGAGTTTGGAGGTTTGTTTTCTGTTCTTTACACTGAAACTGAGTCTTTTATGGACCACAAGGCTCCTAAGGAAACAGTGAAGTGCTACCACAAGAATAAAGGTAATAAAAACAGAAGGGTAGAGAGGGAAAGAACATATTTTCTAGACTTTGTTTCACATAAATGAGTGACTAAAACTTGGAAAAGGTAACTTGCTTAGCATTTTCATCTCCAGTTCACAATGAACATCCTCAAGCTCTCCATAATTCTTTTAGATAAATGAGAATACATCCGAGTTAACCATGCAGATATTTCTAAAGCAGGAAAAATTCAAGAGTTTAATGCAAGTAAGAGGAAATAGGAAGCTGAACTGGGAAGATACCCAGATGTACAGCTTGGGAGACAGGGTAGGGAAGGGGCAAATGGCTTGGAAGGAGACGCATGAGACCACGAACACTTTCTATGCTTGATCTGCTGCTAGAAGGGAAGTGTTCCTAATCCCGTTTTATCAGGTAACTGGATTTCTCAGCTGTAGGCTGGAAAAGCTTCTGAGTGAATGAGAGCAGTCTTTGGGAATCACTAGTACTGGGTAGCCCAAGAATACTGAACAATATCTATGTATTTTTCTGTTCAGGGATGATTTCATCTGGCCATTTATTAGTTTGTTAAGCCATTCAGTGTTTTCTCTGCAGAGTTGCATTTATTGTTTTACTCAGGGGCTGGTTTGATGTTGCAGAGATATAAGGTACCACTGGGGAAGGGAAAGTATGAAAAAGTTACCTAATCTCTTAAAAAATATCTGTTTTATCAGGCTTTTGTTTTAGAAGTGGAGGCTTGATGAGGTGTGAATATGCTGGTTCTGGAAGTGACCCAGAGCCCCTGTATTTTGATGGCAAATACTAGAAGCCAGGGCCCTGGGCTTGGGTGTTGCATGGGGTCTGTTGCCTTTATGCGCACAATTGGGCACATCATCAGGAAGAAAACAGAGCTGTGACTCAATCGGCAAAATTAACTACGTGACTAGCAGCAAAACTCACAGCGTTCCCCTGGCCCTTCCCTGTTATGCGAGTTTCCATGTTTTGGGGAGGAAAGGAAAAAGAATAGCTAATTACCTTGAATGGTTCATTCTGCAGCAGAGAATGGAAATTAAGTCTGTATGAGAGTTTGGCACTGAGAGGACAAAGGATGCAAAGGTGGCTGAAAAGCAACTGAAGTTTGGTTTATTTTGATTAAAAACCTGTGAGGAGCAGGTACTGTCATTTACATCATTATTTTTGTTGTCTGCAGGGTTAAAATTGGTTAGGCCCAGAGAGCTCTCTGAGTTGTCCTACACCAAGAGCCTGGGAGTCTCACAGGAACAGGGCTATCTCCTCTCTGTCACCCACAGCCGTTCTTTCACACCATTCTGCTCCCTTTTCTGGGTGGAAAGAGAAGCTACTGGAGACTCCTCAAGGGACATTGGACCTTCTTTCCTTGTGTTTGGAGAATTGAGGGGGAAGAGGGGAAGGCATAGGGCTGCTTTTCTCATTCTTTCCCCAGGCCCAAAGAGAGAGAATCATATAGGGTCTTCAGCCTTTCTCTCCTTCAGCATAAGGTGGAAATTGGGAGCACAACCTGTGCCTCTGGCTTGCTGAGGAGCACAGTACACAGTGCTTAGAGGAGGTTTCCCTCATTTTTCCTGTGGAGAGTGCTGGGGACAAGGGGAGTCCAGCTATGGCTCCCACTGGGTGGTGGTTCTGGCTCCAGTGCCAGCTGAGCACCCGCAGAGGAGTGCTGCACAGGAACCGGTCTGCATGTGGTGAGGTAGGGATGCAGGGAACCCAGCCACCAAGTTAACTGCTGTTCATGCACTTCAATGCACATATTCAACAGTCCTGAAAAGTACAGAAACAGCCTCAGTTTCAAGCTGTCCCTTTTTGTGTCAGGTAATTTAATTTCTTCCTGGAGGGACCAACGTTCAGATGATGAAAAGCCTTTGTCTTTGCATGGGGCTGTGTGAGATGGCAGCAGATGAAATCTCTCAGAATCAAAGAAAACATGACCACCAACTAGGTCCAAGTTACCATCCTTTGGATTTCCGTGCAGACTACAGCTGTCCTGCTGGTGCCCTTTCCAAAATCAAAGCCCTCAACTCTGAGAGCCAGTTAGTGGGACTACAGCTGCCTCTTGGAGAGGAGTGAAACAGGCTGGCATGAGTTATCTTGTGTTCTTTCAATGGAAAGTTACGTTTTCCTCCTATGACAGCATCCACTTGGGATACTAAAATAACTTTCCAGTGCCTAATTAAGCTTCCATTTCCTTATTGGGAATAGATGATGGCTCAGAAAGACTGAGATCTGCCCAATGCAAATAAGTGGGTATTCAGGGGATATGAACCAAGAATCCTGACTCCTAGGTCCCCCCAGGCAACCCCAATTCATCTGGATGTAGGAACAGACACCTTTAGTGGACTGACATTTACTCAGGGACTGAGGCCCCAACCTAAGGAAAGCTAACTGAAATGCTTTAAATCTCTTTTTGTCAGTAGTAACCTTTCGGGGAGGGGGCAAGTTCCCCACAATTGTTTCTGTAATTTCTCTCCCAGATTTCTGTCTTTTTTTTTATCAAGCAAGTAATTCTAAAATTTTTCTTTCCTTTTATTTTTGATGCAGTCACCTGTCCTGGAAATAGAATAGGGGCAGGAAAAGCATGACAGTATTCCAGAAAAAAAATTTTCTTTTCCAGAGACTGTGGAAAAAAATTCCGGAAAGTCTGTAGCAATTCTTTTCTATGGTTCTAGTCAATGTACAGGAGATGACAACAAAGTTCAGCCCTGTATTCTGAATTGATGTTTCTACTCTGATGAGTCAAGTGGTTTAAAATAGTCATTCCCTCCTCCTCTGGCTTACCCTCCTCACTTCCTTTCCTGTGCTGTCTTTAGCTGCCATTTTCAGAAACCATGCAATGACTTTGTTTACTTGACCAGAACAATCATTGTCTGCAACTGAACTTGTAAAGGAGAACTTCCCTCTGACTTTGTCTATGAATAGATTGAAAAGAGACCAAATAAATAATCTGGGATTTGCTGTTGGTCACTGTAAACTCTGTTATTATTCATAATAGATGCAGTGGTTACATTCATACTTATTTTATGAGTATACGCACATGTGTAGCACTCCAAGTGTAATCTCCAAAAAGTTAATTTTTCAGGCATATTTATCTATCTGTAGAAAGCTTTTATGTCTAACTCTTCTGTTACATACTTGGCTTTTACATAATGTTTTCTCTTGATATGTATCGGGACATGTTAGGATCCCCTAGTTTAAGTGGCCCTGAAATACTGATTTTGTGGAGCTAACCACGTGATCGCAGAATTGTATCAAGGCAGCAAGTAACTATTTAAATTGTGAACATTATGAGACTCCTGAGCTGAACCTTGAAGGAAGGTTGATTTTAAAGCTGTGGAACTAGTTATATTTGTGGATCAATAAGCACAAGCATATCTGACTTTACAAAAGCATCACTTAAGTGAAATACAATCACTCAAACTCGGCCTTCCCACTCAAGGAATTTGGTCTTACCTCTCTGAAAACAAAACATTAAAAAAAATAATAATCAAAGCTATGTTAACAGAAGCCCTGTCTTGAAATGCATTGCAGACTGCTAATTCATGAAACTAGGTTTTTTTGGCTGGTTGGTTTGGTGGGGTTTCTTGTTTTGTTTTGGGGTTTTTTGGGTGTTTTTTTTCCCCACATTCTAGTATTTTAAAGCTTGTCTGTCCATTGTACCAAGTGCGCTAAATAAAATTAAATACAGGGTGGGGTATCTATTCTGGCTACTGATGGAATTATTCTGTGTTTGAGTGAGCCTAATTACTTACTGACTTATGAAACTCAGCTGCCGAAAGCTAAGAAATTTGTGTACTTTTCTAAAGATGGACTGCATCTCAAATAGCAAGAAAGTCAGGTCACTTTGTTGAACAAGATTTTAATTTCTCCTAAATGGTTTCCTTCAAGTTGGGTGTCACTTTGGAGGCAAAATTTTCATCTTGTTAGGAGATGTTTCTAGTGTACTGCATCAAACAGGAATTTAGGTGGCAATGAAATGAAACTCTACAAATAAGTCCTATATTTCCTTTGTAATGCTATTACTTGATCACGATTCAGGATTGAATACTAACTGGTTTTAGAGGACTGATTGCATACTGATTTAGAGCTAAAAGCTAGGAAATCAGAGATGATGCTCCTGCCTCAGTGATTTTGTCAGAAAGCTGCCATTGTTTTTTAAGATTTACACCCCAGTATTTATTTGCTTGACACCTTATTTCTGAACATTTTGGAAGCTGGGAGAGAGTCTGGAGCTGTGGGATCCAATTTTGATACCAGCATCCTGAGGAACAGATGCCAAAGTGAAGTGAGGTGTCTTATACCTTCTCTCTTTCTGTGCATCAAGCACAGGCTGAGATGGAAGAACCTATGTCAGACTGGGATTTATAGCTCTGCAGCCTTTTCTGCAGTTCATAATCTGTATTGTTCCTTCCCAGGTGGCACGCTCTCACCCCTTCATATTGACCGCTAGTAGTTGGGTCTATTAACAAAAACCTCCCACCGTGAACGTCTCCCACCCTCCAGGAAACAGCCCAGCTGCCTAGCTGTCAGCTCTTCCAGGAAAGGCACTCTCCAGCCCTCCTGGCAGATATCCAGCTGGGCAGGACAGGGTTCAGATCCCAGGGAAGGAAAGCGAAAAGGGGAAAATAAGGTAGAAGAGTGAGTGTGACTGTAGCGTAGCAGGTAGGACACGCCTCTGGGCAGATGGGCAACTGATCTGTAGTAGTGAAATTGCTGAGGAAGGCATTGGATTTGGGTCCTGCTCTCTAATCCTACTTTCCTATTCTCACTGATAGGCTGGTATATAAAAGGTAGGTTCTGCCTGTGGCTGTGCTTTAACTGTTAGGAGTACTATAGATTTGCTCTGATTGTACCTATGTGATGAAGCTTTACGTGGGAAATCAGCAGAGCAATGCCTAGGAGAAGGGTGCAGATGGGGTTGGGAGGCCCACCACTCTGGAGCTAGCCGCAGATGTGTGCAAAGATGGCAGACACCTACGGAAGCTCTGCTGGTGGAGATACCATCTACAGACTTGGGAAACCTATGGTCTAGACGTGGGCTTGGAGACTCAACCTATTGTCTCTGGGTATGAGAACTCAGCATGGATGCTTAGTTTCATCCATGGATCTGGCCTTAACCTATGTATGCCTCTGGTTTTGTATCTGTAAAATTTGGAGACCGCTATACCTAAAACATGAAGATAGATAAATATGATTTAAATCAGACCTTCATGAAATTAATGTAAAGATACTTGTGAGTTTCACAGGCCTTGGAGCAGCTCTTGTAAACAGTTGCAAAAACACTCCAGGACCCTTCCAATGTAATGTGCTATAGTCAAGGCGAGTATCTAAAATATCTATTCTAATAAAAAATCCATTCTAAATTTTGGTGGGTAGCCTATTTTATTGGTAGTAAGAAAATACTTGCATGGGCTTAATCAAAATAGCATGAGAAACAGGGAGATACAACAGTACTTGTCTGCTTTTGAAGCTGTGGTGGTGGCTACAACATGTACCAAATACGTATGTGTTTGTGTGAACTCAAGTGGTGTTATTGCAGAAGCAGTCACTTTCTTTAGAGTAGTACCCGGTTGCTGCTGCTGAGTGAACTCGGTGCCATGCCACAATCCAGGATGGCTGCGCTCTGGTGCCAGCTCTGTCATGGGGTTGCTGAATGGTCTCAGTCCTGTCACTTCTCCTTGCCTGTCCAACCTTCTGTGAAATGAAATTTTATTTAATTTTTTTTTTCCAAAGTGCTTTTTCAGTGCTCTCTGTAACAGCAAATGGTTTGCTTTGTGTACAAAAAGCAGCTCTCCCAGTCCAGGCACTGCAGGAAGCCTCGGGGTGTGTTACAAATACAGCCCAACATAGCCCTGGTCCAACGGAGCATGGGGGCGTGGGTACAACCCTGGCTCCTGAGTCCTGTCGCTGATTCAATGCATCGCATTTTGCTGCTGCTGGAGGCCTGTCTTCACCAAAGGTCTCAAACAGCAGAAATAAGAGCAGGCATCTGCTCAGATCAAAAAGAGGGAGAGGGTAACTTTTCACCAGTGAGGCCTGTTATGAGGCATTTTACAAACGCATACAAAGATAGGGTCTGCGGTCTGGGTAGCTCAAAGGTAGTCACAGCCAGAAACTGGAATAAAGTTAGTTTGGAAGAAAAATCAGAAAAACGTAGGACTTGTAACAACAATAGTGTTTGCTTTCTTTTGGCTAAGTATACTGCATGGAGTATACTTAGACTTTGTCTTCATTTTTGTGTATGTTAGTACCTGCAGAGGCTGAATGCTATTTGGGTGCAACAGTGACTGGGGAGGAAAGCGTTACCTCAGGTTGAAAAAAAAATACAATGTTCTTTCTTATTGTATCCTGCTGTATCAAAAATATCTTTGAATTCTTCTGGTTTCTTATTGTCTGTTTAGATCATACACAGCACCCATTGTATGTTCTAACCAATCTTAATTCTTTGCAAATGTTCAGCCCTAAAACTGCCTGTGTTTCCAGTCCCACTGTCATAAAAGTAATTGACTTCATAGGGTTATTATGCATTTGCCTAATTATTGATATTTTTCTCCACCGTATGATGCTAATTTAACTTTTACTTTTTCCATCTTGGATTTATTCCTAATTTTCTTGTATACCTTTTTTTTTTTTTTTTGTCCTGGCAGTATGTTGGCTTGGGCTCCAAGTATCAAATTTAACTGTGACAGGGTTTCTATTCAATTCCAAAGTTATTTTCCATTCTTTATTTTCCTCAGTATTGACATGGGACACAGTTCCAATAAACAGTTCGTATAGCATAGTACCTCTGACGACACAGGCATTTCTGCAAGCTGGGTTTTGGGTTTTTTTCCATCTCCGCATATATTCCCATATGCAGAAATTGTATTTGTGGGATATTTAGTAATATATATCCCATAAACCAAATTTTGCCCAAGTTTATTGCTCGCTGGTTGCACAATTGTTCTTTATTAAAATCTCTCCTTCTAGTTTTTTAAATAACATTCTGTGCACCTCACCTTCAGTTAGTTTTACTGTATGACCTTGCATAATGAAACCCCTCTAGTACCTCAGATAAATAGCAATGTGCAACTGCTCAACTTCCAGAAGGTTGTTGGGAGATTTAATGCTCTAGCTTTGGGATATGCAAACAGCCCTGCTTAGCTCAAAGATAAGATGGCCTAAATAATTCAAAGATAAGAAAATACGGAAGGGAGGTTCTTACTAGCAACACAGGACTGTGAATTAAACAGTGGATCTTGGGTTTTGTTTTTAAGTCTGCTACCTGGAAAATTTCACTTGGAGGAAATGATTAGGCTTTTCTGTCTGTTTGCAAAAGTACCTGTAAATATTATAGTCATCTGAACATTCATACTTGATGTGCTTGGTAGCCATTGCTAAGCTTTACACTGGCTCTAAAATGAATGTATTCAGGAGCTTGTGAATTCTGTGTCCACTCTCATAGAGGTTGAGTATTGCGCATTTAAATTTTGTATTTGGAAGACGAAAGCAGGGCTTAAGTGATGCAAGAGCCCTGTGTTGAACCTCTGCACAGGGACTGGGTAGAGAATAGTAAGTATCTCAAGTTGAAGTCAAGAATATCTCCTGAATGATGTCACCTTCCCGGTGAATATCATCACTTACGTCATTTACTTGCTGCTTTTGAACAAGGGGAAAAATCCCTAGTAAAAATACAAGTCTGTTCATGAACAATTCGTAAATGCAGAAGAGAGGCAATATCTTTCTAAATAAGTGACACCAAATAATCTCTATACAGATTTTTCCAGCAACATGGTTAACTCAGTTGAATTGCATTTCCTGATGTTTAATGAGTAATTCCTGGTATATACATTTAACCAGGAAAAACAGGAAATTCACCTCTATGGAGAAAGCCAACAAAAGACCTGCATGTTGTGACAAAGTTAAAACTGCAGTAGGAACTTTAACACATTCATTTCCTGGTTTCTTGTTATATTAATTATGCATCCTTTGCCTGCCATTAATTGAAGCCCAAGGCTTTCACAACAGGTGTGTGAAGTTAGGCTTATGTCCTTAAATAGTCCAATTTTTCAGAAATACTATATATACTTCAGCTCACTTTTGCTGGAAAGCTGCACTTTCAAAACATCACATCATAGGTATCGAATTTAATTTCCCGTATGACAGCTGGTTTTAAACACTAGGACTGGAAAAAGAAAAAAAAAAAAGTTGGGGTTAGTTTGTGAGAACAGAATGTGCTGCTTTTCTTCAGTTTATTAATGCATCTGCGGTCAACCTGGTAGCAGAGCTTGTCTTTGTGCATGGCTACTATTGCATGCTTCAGAGATGAGGGTAACAAGAAGGTTAACAAGGTAAGTAACAATAAAATAACTTATTCACTTGCTAGTTTTTGCATCTGACTGCTCTCAGGCAGCGATGAGTGTGTACCATGTAGCATATGGGCTATAGTCCCTCCAAACCGAAGTTTGGTTATTGGTTTTGATTTTAGCATACAACACTGTGAAAACATTTTTCATCCGTCTGGTCCCTGGGCTTCAAGGCAATGAGCTACATCTGGGACATCAGACGGGTCATCACCAAGTCCCCATGAAACACCTCCCAGATTGTTTTCTCAGGGTGTTCTCTGCGCGTAGTAGCTTTGTGGGCTGTAAAATCAGCGGTCCACAACAGGAAGAATGATTTGTGACTCTTGCTGTACAACTACAAAGGACTTTCATTTATGTGAATGGCTGGTGTTACCTGCTAGTGTTGCTGCATGCTTCTGGCTTCAAAGAATATTGCCAGGCAGACAATGAGGAATCTGTACCCATGAATGTCTGTGAAATAGAGAGAAGAGGTCAAAGAACACATCCTCAGCCCTCAATAGCTAAAAAAGTGCTTTGATTTGCTGATAGTGTTCATGAGGCAGACACTGAACAGCCCTTGGTACTGGCTGCAGCACAGCTTGTTTGGTAAGGTATGATGGATTTAGTGCTCTCAGGAAATGGTACAAATACCAAGAGATTTAAACAAAACAAGAGCTATAATACACAAAATTATTAAACCAAGGGGTACAAGTTCAAACAGGTCTAAGCAGTTCCTGTTTCAGGGTGGAACTATGGAGATTTTTAAGCGTTGGAAGAGTGAGGTTCTCAAACAGCCTCTTGAGGCAGGTATTGAAGCAAGGAAGCAAAGTTGTCTTTCCGCCAGTCTTGGTAAACTTGTGAAAGGAATTATTTAAGAGATGGAGTGATTCTGGATTTTTTTTTTAAATGTGTTGCTATCCCTCAAACGATGTTGAAATGAATCTTGGGTGCTTCCTGCTTGTGAAGTTGTCAAATCATATTGATGTTGTAAGATTTGAATTGGTTGGTCTTAACAAGAGGCAAAAAAGATACATTTTTTGCCTTGAAGTGTAACTTGTGAAGCCTTTTCTCATTCCTCTGAGAAACAGCCAAATATTGTGGTAGGAAAGGGCAGGTCATTCCTGGTGATGCTGGGAAATCTCTCGGGTTCTTGGTTGCACACCTCACCCCATTTGGCAGAGATGGTCAGCTTGCAGTTGTACTGCTTATACAGTTGTATAGCCAAGTCACATGGAGAGGAGCCGGTTTGGCCTTCCTTGTTAGTATGGGACACTGCTTGTTTCCTCTGTTTGTCCAGGCACTTTCACCCCACTTCTGATGGGAGGTAGCACATGAGTGGGTGTGCCCTGTAGGTGTTGGGTGCAACTGTGTGAATTACAGAAGGAGACTTCTGTATCTGAGGGTGTTTAAGGAAAGGTTAGATATGGTACTTAGGGACGTGGTTTAGTGGGTAATAGGTGGTGGGGGGATGGTTGGACTAGATGATCCTTGAGGTCACTTCCAACCTTAATGATTCTATTCTATTCTATCCTTGTGGGCAGTTACATGATTGCTTGTGGTTTCTGGAGACTGAATGCGATGATCCACCCATTCGCTGGCCATTGTGTACATACTTCTAAATTAGAAAAGCATTTGTACTTGTTCAACAAGTCAAAGAATGGGGTGAAGGTTTTCCTCGAATAATTACAAAAAATCTCACTGTCATTTCTCTTTCTTAAAAAAAGTCAACCCACCTTGGTTTAGTCAAATGAAATTAAAGCATTGTACAATTATTTTTTATTAAAGCTAAAGGGTAGATAAGTTAGAAATAATAAAATGAGGCTCAGCAAAAGAAAGTTAAGTGGTTTATAACAATAGAAAAAAACCCCAGACATTTCATTTGTAGAAAATGAGTACATTATGCATCTGGAAAGGAAAAAAGTTATTAACTTTACATAAACCAATGTGGCAGATTTGAGTCATCCACATAAGACTTGGTCGAGACTAATTAGAATTCCCAAAAGAAACATAATTCCATACATTGAGTTGTATAAATGGGGATATCACTTGTACTGCAATCTTCCATAGTCCTTGGCTGCAAAAAATTATTTCTTGACTGTGGAGTAGCACATTTATTTTTTTTTTAAAAAGACATATAGCAGAAAAAAATAGTAAAGCATGAACAACTAGAATGGCAGGTTTGAAGGTAAGAACTAGAAAAGTGATTAAAACCAGGCAAGGTTCAGTGTGGAAAACGGAAGTCTTGAAGGAGACATGCAAATACCTCCTCAATCAGGAATGAGTGTTAGGAGGATTAGGACTCAGTTATTCTTTACCCTCAGGTAACGAGGGTAGAAGACATTAATGAATGCTTGGTCAGGTGTGCTGAGTGTAGTGGTTACAAGCCAAATTCACGCCACTTTCCATGGCTTCAGCAGAGCTGTCCCCACTATGTTTACCAATGAGTTTGGTACTGTGAACACCTGAGCGGGGAAAAGGTAGGGAGGTGCAGAGAAGTCAGAGCTGGAGATTTTCAGTGGTAGTGGGCAGGGAGGTTTGCATATGCCAAATCAGTCAGGTTTAAAATGCTCTTCTTAAATTCATCAGTGGTCTCTTTTGTCCCAGGTGACCCCTCTGTTGAGACATGCCTTCTCTCCTAATACATATAAGTAGTCATCCTAAAACATCATGATGGAGAGGCACAGTTATTCACAGACTGTGCTGCAAACAGTCCGAGGCAGGGTATTCATCGCATTTTTAGCATTAAGCCTTGCAGACCCAAGTGAAATCTTCCAAATGCATATGCCAAAACTGGGATGAGATGCTCTGTCTTTCCTCAGTCTGTTCCTTTGTTCTCCTTCTCTTCTTTGTTTCAATAAAAGCTACTGCAGCATACGCATATCAAAAACCTGAAAGTTGTCTGGCACTTCAGATCAAGGAATGGATTCAAATTCACTGCCTCAGGATATGTGTCAAGTCACTGCGCTTATCTTGCTCTTATATTACTGACTTTCTAGTTTTCACTGGGGGTAGCTTTCTGCTCTTGTTGGTGTTCAAACCATGAGCAAAAGAAGTCAGTGGAGGATAGCACCTCCATGCTGAAACCGGGCAGGGTTCCTTCTTTCCTTTGAACTGCAAGGAGAGGAAAAAATGAGATGGGGAGCCCTGGGAGGTACAAGTGAAATTGGCCTGATGTCTGCCTGGTAGCAGTAGTCCATTATCACTATAATTGCTATTATTTCTATTTGCAATTATAAATGAGGGGTACTGTAGATTCCTTGAAATGACTACTGAAACCAACAATAAAAAAGCACAGGCCAGTGTGTGAGGGAGCTTGCTGGTGTCAATATTTTCCCAACGGTTAATTTTTCTGCCTAAATGTAAACACATTATGTGACTTCCAGTATTTATTCTTGCTATCTACAGAATTATATGTTTAGCTGCTTTCTCCGGAGTTACTTTGGTAAGTTTTTCAGAGCTCCTTTGGAAAATCTAACAAAACAGAATAATGTAGGATACGTCTAAATCCAGCAGACCTTTAGAAAAATAAATTAATGCTCTGAAAGTCCTTGTAGCAACCCAGCAAAACATGTTGGCTAAGAAAATATTTAATCAGAGGTACTGCATGCAGAGGTGATGTGCATGTCTGTGTGTACACTGTGATTCAGGTCTGGTTAGAGGCAGTGGGTAGGCAGCTGGTTTTGACACAGTCTGTATTTTTATACATATATATATACATACGGGGGGGTGTGTGCATGTGTGTGTATGTAGACTTTGGAAGAGTCCACCTATATCTGCTTGTAAGTCTAGGAAATTGGTTTTTTGAAGCAGGTTTATTTTTAACATGTGCTTACATGCTTATATGTATGAATTCTTAGGAAGTATTAAAAAGAAATAAACAATAAAAACTATGAGAAATTGAGGTTTCATGAGATGTTGCCAGATTGCTCTGTCTGTAAAAGGACAGATTCAGGATTTGTAGAGTAAATTGACACAGCACCATGCCATAGGCTCCAAAAGTAATTTTGAATGCTGCAGGCACTTGTATGGATTTGCCAGAACTGAGGACAGAAGTACTGGCTTGAGGGTCTGAAGCCAGGCAGCGAAACCCTGGCTCCACACTAAGGTGCCTGTCCTTGATGTAGGGATCCTGTTAGTGTCTCTGCGTGGCTGTGTTGCGCTGCAATGGTGGACCAGCTCATCTGGAGGTGGCTTGAAGGTCTGAATGTGCACTTCTCTGCACAGTAGAGATGTGCACTTCAGCTCTGGTGGAACAAACACCATGGCAGTACCAATGCCAGCTTGGGCTTTAGGGTCATTGTGAGGTCTTCCCTGGAAGCAAGGAATCAACTTCTCCTTTACCCGTGAGATGTACAGTGCACGCTCACACAACGTCAATACTTTTTGCATACCGAGTGAAGATGCAGTGGGTTCAAACATAGATCACTTAGTAATTTGGGGTATAAAATGAAACACATGAAATGAAACACATAAAATGAAACACAGCACATTCTGGAAAATGAGCAAAGAGTTAAAGTCTGAAGTTAGAAGTCAGGAGACTTCTGACCCTGCCATGATCTCTCTGTGAGACCTTGCACAACTCCTGTTACCTTTCTGCCTCTTTCTCCATTTATAAATCATTTCCTGCTCTGTGTCATATGAACCAGTTCATGCTTGGACAGTTTTGAACATTAAACACTCTTAGAAAGGCTAAGTAGTATTATATAATAATACCTTTTTCCCTGGTGTGATGAAGCCTGTGTCTGTTCTCTGACTTGACGGCAGGAAGGAAGGCTCACTCTGAACAGAACAAAGTACATGAGGGACTGATTAAGAAAAAGTAGTGGGTGAAGGAGGGAGGAGAAAGGCAGTTGATAGGGAGAGGCAAGCAGTGGAAAAATTCAATTAATTGACACATCTAAACACAGTGGAAAGCTGAGTCTGACCTTAAGTAAGGTAACATGAAGCTTATATGCAGCAGGAAATCCTAAAAGCGGTTTATTTCAGGAGTTATCCTGAGGCTTGGGTAACAGAGAAGCAGCAGCAGGAGGAAGCAGATCCCAGTATGTTGAGGTTCATCTACCACTGACCTAAGTAGCTGCTGCTACAAGAATGGACCAGAACCACTATGGGAAGATATTCTTTAAAGCAAATGTGCACCACCCCAGCAAATCATGCAGTTCTAAGTTTTACCAGATCTCACAGCTGAATCACAGCTAGACACATAAGGAGTCACTTGTATGTGCAGGCTGGCCCTAGGAGCTACGTCAGATTCTGTCATACTAAGGTTTTGTGCCGTGCATCCTCTCCAGAGATTATTCTCATGTCAGAAAATGGGTAAGCTTCTCTTCAGCATAATTTAGAAGAAAATATGTTCTGTGTTAATGTAGGAATTGCAGAAAAAGCCCATTTAAATATAATAAATAAGAAGAGATCTTGAGGTGTATTTTCATCCTTTCAGTTTAAAACTGTGGGAATATCTGTTCAGAAATATGTGACCAGGACTAGCAGTGTAAGCTGTGTGTATCTAGGATTGGAGAAAGAGCTATGCACACACACTTTCTGTATGTGAAAATGCCACAGTTGAAGATCTGTGACTGAGGGTGGAAAGGGTTACAAGATAGCAACCTAGTATAGGGTAAATGGGAGAGCTGTGAATCACTTTGAAGATCAAGACTGAAAGGTTGAACCTGATGCCATGAAAAAAGGGCAGTCAGCGAAGGTATCTGAAGAGAGTGATTGTGTTTAGGGTACCAGGCAAAGAAGGTAATGTTTCCAATTCTGGTTTACATGGATGTCACCCAGGTGAGAGAAGAGGAAGTTGTGGCTGTCAGGAGAGAAATGGATGAAGGTCTGTATAGGTGAATGGACACAAAGAAACCAGATTTTAGTATTATAGAAGGAGTAACAGGAAGATACGAGATGCAGTACACACACTCACACGTTGCAGGCCCTATGCAGGTGAAAAAGGGAAAAGCCGAGAGCCTTCCATATATTTAAGTGGGGGTTTGCTAAACTTTGGGTCGATGGTGAAATGGCAAAGACAGGAAAGCGTGATGGCTCTGGAAGATAGGAAACTTACTTGGGCATTTTATGGCTTTTGAAATAGATGAAACTTGAGATTACTTGAAGTAGCCATTGGTTTACTGTGTCTTGCTTCAGGAAATTACCAACAAGAGGAAATAGCCAGGCCTAAGTAAATACAGCAAATGAGAGCATGAGGAATAATACAGAACTTCAGGTCTAAGTGTAATGTGTGACAGGCTATTTTGGAAGAAAAAAGTTTAATCTGACCCTAACCCAAACCATCTGTGCCTGTCTTTACTTTCACTACTCTTATCTCTAATCAAAGAGTACTATCACAACACTAAAATTTGAGATCTGAATCAAAAGTTCAATTAACGCTGACTTGACATTCTATGTAATTGCTTAAATTCCAGGTTTTTTATCTTCACCTGTGTATACATCCTCCCTTCTCCCTTTGCAGACCCAAGCCGTGTGTGCATACCTGGCGGATTTCCATCCACAGGATTCAAATAAATTTTGGCTTGTTTTGCTTTCCTTGCTGTTACTAGACACCAGTGAGGCACAGTTTTGTAAAGGTCAGCCCTTGCTGCTGTCTAGCTTCGAGAAAGGGGAGGAAATTATGTATCTTCAGGCCAGACTCAATTGTGACAGTGGTGGTCCAAGTTGAGCAGAATGACACCACTTACACACTGTAGTGGCAAATCGATTTCTGTAGCAATGAGTGAGAAGTTGTCTTTCCATTTTCAGGCGACATTTTGCAGTTGCAGTCTTGTAATAGGCTAGTATAGTTTCCCTGAGCACATACCATTAGCCTGTTCAAAGCTCATCACATGGGAAATGCCCCTCTAGACTTCGTGGGACTACGAAGAGACATCATTTCTAGCTTTGACTCTGTACAGCATATCTGACTAGGGCAAAAGAGCTTCTCTGGACTTTTTCTGTGCACTTTGGACCAGAATATCAGAGTTCCTAAGCACCCCAGCCACCACCCTCAGGGGCCATCTCAGGCTGTGGGTGTACAGAACTCCTTGCCTAATGGTGCCATACTAAATGAGAAAGATACTTATTGCAGGAGTGCTGCCGTAGCCAGGTCAACTCTTAACCACAGCCATTATACTCTTAGTGTGTTGAAGCGCTACAGACCTCTGGAACGCTCATGGCTCCAGAAAGCTCCTATTCCCATCTTCCTCCTGGGTGAATCTGAAGCCTATGAAGCCAGATGGGGCCACTTTGCTCTTCTGTCTCCTGCTTGTTCCACTGGCTTGGGAATACTGAAAGCAGCAACACATGCAGAAGTAGTCTCTGCCAAGCACTGCTTTCACAAGGGTTGGCCTCCTCCCTAATCATACTGGCATTTCCTCTGTGGAAAACCATTTCTCTACATGATTCAGAAGCGTAATCACTCAAAGTTGATAGCTACAGACTGCTGCCTCAATAGGTTCTCAGTCGTAGTCCTTCACCAGTGTCAAGCAGCTTTTCTGGGCAGATTTGTTCTCTGGCACATAATTTAATGTGTTTATGTTTCTGTTATGTTTGAACATGTGTTCAGTAGAACTTGAGGCAGATTTTCCAGTTTAAGAGATGTAGCTTGCTCTGTCACACCACCTTCTGAGGGCACGTCAGCAGGGACATGCAGATACAGCAGTGAAAGGTCTCCGAGGTTGCTTTTTTCTTCCAGTTCTTGCTGCTGACCGTTGCATGACTCTATAGTTTAGTTTCCACTGCCGTGCTATGCATTTGCCTTCCTCACCCATTGTGCCTATCATGCCTTAATTTAATGTGTACAACATCCTGCATTGCAACTGAAACTGGTACCTCAGCTGGGATCTCCAAATCCCTGTGACACTACTGCAAATAATAGTCCTCTCTATCACTGGTCCTTATAATTGTTACCAGGTTGAGTATGAGACAAGAGTGTTGTGCAGCTGGATGCATGGCTTCTCCCATACCTTACACCCCTAGGCTTGCATGTGGGGGTACTTACATGTCCTTCACATCCTCATATTTTGGTAGTGTTGTCATTATCTAACACTAAATAAAGGCTATAGGATGTTTGTAAATACAGTGTTTACTTATAGGGGGCTTAGAGGATGAAACAAGTGGCAAAGGACATATAAAGGCCTAGTGATTTTCAAGGGAAATGAAGAAAATGTAGGCACAACCTGGAAGCCATCCTCTCTTGTCTATACTACCTTCCTGTGTCATCATCTGCTCCCAAGGCATCAACTCCCTTCTACATTTCATGTATCTTTCCTGCCACATGCCCTTCTGACAGCCCCATTTAAAGTGTGTCCCTTGAAATGTGACAGAAGGAGAAGAGCTGTAAATCTAAAATGCCTGGCTCTTGCTTACTGCACCTTCGTCTCTGAAAGGCAGGGAACATTCTTAAATTGTGGTGTGTTTTCCCTGTCTTATTTTGAAGGAGATAAAATGCTGTAATTTGCTTTGATAAAGAGTCTTGTTTCATCCTGCTCACTTCTCTGTGCATATTTACTTCAGCCAAAATGCAGCACCCTTGATTTTGGTAAGGTTGAGCAACAGGTTTGCAAGCAGCTTGCACATAGTGCAATCTCCCTCAAGTGCCTTCCACGTTAAGGTATCATCATCTCCTGTTACTGCCTTGTTTGTCTTCCTTTGCTTTATAAGAAAGTGAAGGATTTTAATGTCTATGAAGATGATGGTTTACTTAACTCCAGAGAGATCAACCAAGCATGGTCCTTGAAGAGGCCATTGTGTAAGAGTGAAAGCCCAGCCTTATAGAAGGGGAAATAGCTTGAGATTAAAAGTTCACTTTAGCCATCTTAGAACTTGTACTGTTCTACAGCTGTAGTAGTAGCTTCAGAGTGCAAATTTCTAGCACAGAGAGCATAGTATAGTTTGCACATTTGTTCAAGCCTAATCTTTTCCACATATCCCTGGTTTTATATTCTGGGCATGTGGGTTGGGTTTAACTTTTTTATACGTCTTTTCAGCCCTTCAGAATGGGGTCCAGCACTGGGAAGCTTCTGGTGCTGAAATAGCCTAGCAGCTACCGTAATAGAATGCATGGAGATCAGGAATGGTTTTCAGAACTGTTTGCTTGATTCAAAGTCTAAGGAAATCAACTGGAAGATTTAATTGATGTTTATTCAGGCACCCTGAAAATGCACTTTTTTTGTCACTGTCATTTCCCCTTCTGTCAGTTCTGTCTGGAACATGGAGTCTGTCCCAGGGCCCACATAATAACAACTGCAATAAATAAGTGGAGAAACTATTCACACTTCACATGTAAGAATTTGCCCTCATTTTACAGCCCATCTATCAAATGTAAACATACTCTAGCATGGGTATGGATGAAGACCAGGAGGATTTATGATTCCAACTCCCTGAACACAGTTTTAATAAGTGCTACTACAAATATTGCAGTAAGATAATACATTTTAATGTGTTGGAATGCAGTCCTTGGGGTCTGTGGGTACATAAAAAAACCCCGGCTCAAACACCTAAACCCAATGATTAAATAAAGCAGCAAAACACCCTAGGACCAGGAGCGTCCAACAGCACTGAACTCATAATGCATGCTGGAATGATTTCTTGATTTAGGGTTCTAGATGAGCTATTCACAGGTGGACTTATTCGTACAGAAATTGAAGATGTTCCAGCCACATTCAAGGTGAGGGGATATGAAAGTTTTAGCAGAAATACTGTGGGTCTCCTTTATAATTTGAAATATTTGGCTGTAAAGATCTGTTGATTAAAGCACTTAAACATAGATAGAGGGGATCTCTGTTGCTATAAAGACATGCAGTTTGTGGTTTGCTTACTGTTTCAAGTTTAATTTTGGGTTTATTTTTATTTAAATAAAATGGTGAAACAGAGAACAGAAGTCTGAGGATTAGTAAAGGCTGCTTTTAGAAATTCTGGAAGAAGAGCTCCAGACAGGTCAGTTTGATACAGTTTATGACACTGCTGCCTGCCAGAACGTGCTTTACTCTCCAGGAGTCTGCCTCAGGGTTGCTGATGATTTTGGAAATGAATTCTGCAGGCCTTTAGTGAAGAGGAAGGTGGCTGCGGGGCATGCTGCTGTGGGAAGGAGGTGGCTGGCCAGGTGGCCATCTGACACTACCAGGCAACCGCCTCTCTTGAAGAGGCCCTAAGCACCCGTACCATGGCTGCCAGGGAGGACTGAAGACTTGGCTTGTTAGATGTGCACCTGACACCACCTGAGGCTGTCGCTGCGATGACATTACTGTTGGCGTCATTCAGATACAAACCAACTTCGTTTTTTTTTTCATGGATGAGCGACAGAAATGATGAAAAACAATCTCCTAGCACACACATGGTAAATCAGTTTGCAAAACTGAGGCAATGAGTGCAGAAGGCTAACAAAGCCCACATGCTAAAATGCAAGAGCCTGAGAAGAGCAGTTCTCCATCACAGAGAGGGTCCATTCTGGCCCAATACTCTGTCTCCAGAGTGGCCAACCATCAGTGTCTACAGGAGAGCATCTGAGTAGTACCAGTCTCCTCCTGTCAGGGTCCTGGGGGTGCTCATAGGCATCAATGCCTGGGAGCGGCCTCCCCTGGCACCCCCACCTTCACTGTCTTTGGCCAAGGGCCCCGGGGACATGTCTCAGCTCAGCCCGGGGCCTTCAGTCCCTGCCGGAGCCATATTGTAGGTGTGCACATCTCTGCCCCTGTCTCCTGGATGGGCCTGGGACCTGCACTGCAGAGAGCCGCTCTCCTGGATGGAGCCCTCAGACCTAGATCAGAGCTTTTCAGGCACAACATAGCCCCTTCCCCTTCCCCTTCCCCT
>VWZZ01002002.1:44787-109999 GCA_013399095.1 Psophia crepitans | reverse complement strand
CACAAGTCTACGGGGCTGGATGGAATCCACCCAGCAGTACTGAGGGATCTGGTGGAGGAGCTTGCCAAGCCACTCTCCATCGTTTATCAACAGTCCTGGTTAACAGGGGAGGTCCCAGATGACTGGAGGCTTGCCAATGTGATGCCCATCTACAAGAAGGGCCGGAAGGAGGATCCGGGAAACTACAGGCCTGTCAGCATGATCTTGGTGCTGGGGAAGATTATGGAACAGTTCATCTTGGGTGCACTCACCAGGTGTGTGCAAGACAACCAGGGGATCAGGCCCAGCCAGCATGGGTTTTTGAAAGGCAGGTCCTGCTTGACCAACCTGATCTCCTTCTATGATGTGGTGACCCACCTAGTGGATGAGGGAGAAGCCGTGAATGATGTCTACCTGGACTTCAGTAAAGCCTTCGGCACGGTCTCCTTTACCATTGTCCTAGAGAAGCTGGTAGCTCATGGCTTGGACGGGTGCACTCTTCACTGGGTAAAAAACTGGCTGGAGGCTGAGCCCAGAGAGTGGTGGTGAATGGGGCTAAATGCATTTGGCGGCCACTCCCAAGCGGTGTTCCTCAGGGCTCAGTCTTGGGGCCAGCCTTGTTTAATATCTTTATCAAAGATCTGGATGAGGAGATCGAGTGCACCCTCAGTGAGTTCGCACATGACACTAGGTTGGGAGGGAGTGTTGATCTACTCAGGGGTAGGAAGGCTCTACAGGGGCATCTCTACAGGCTGGATTGATGGGCCGAGGCCAACTGTATGAGGTTTAACAAGGCCAAGTGCCGGGTCCTGCACTTGGGTCACAACAACCCCAGGTAATGCTGCAGGCTTGGGCAAGAGTGAGTGGAAAGATGCCTGGAGGAAAAGGACCTGGGGGTGCTGGTTGACAGCTGGCTGAACATGAGCTGGCAGTGTGCCCAGGTGACCAAGAAGGCCAACAGTGTCCTTGCTTGTATCAGGAATCGTGTGGCCAGTAGGAGTAGGGAAGTGATCGTCCCCCTGTACTTGGCTCTGGTGAGGCCGCACCTCGAGTGCTGTGTTCAGTTTTGGTCCTCTCATTACAGGAAACACGTTGAGGTGCTGGAGTGTGTCCAGAGAACAGCAACAAAGCTGGTGAAGGGTCTGGAGCACAAGTCTTAGGAGGAGCAGCTGAGGGAACTGGGGTTGTTTAGTCTGCAGAAGAGGAGGCTGAGGGGAGACCTTACTGCTGTCTACAACTACTTGAAAAGAGGTTGTAGCCAGGTGGGTGTTAGTCTCTTCTCCCAAGCAACAAGTGATAGGACAAGAGAAAATGGCCTCAAGTGGCTCCAGGGGAGGTTTAGATTGGATAATTTCTTCACTATAACATTGTTCAGACATTGCAAGAGGCTCCCCAGGGAAGTGATGGAGTCACCATCCCTGGAGGTGTTCAAAAACCTATAGATGTGACACTTCAGGACATGGTTTAGTAGGCATGATGGTGTCGGGTTGACGGCTGAACTTGATGATCTTGTAGGTCATTTCCAACCGTAAAGATTCTATGATTCTATGTTTTCCTAGTTTTGCAGAGAGAAAGTACAAAAAGGTTTTGTGAAGTTTGTGTTTACTTTTACTCTCCATGGGCTGGATTCTAGAGAAGGTTCATTGGTTTAAGCAGAATTACTGTGCTTAACTTAATTACATGGTCTTAGCGTGACCAGCTGATGAGCTGCATCTCATATCTGGATGTTCTTTTTTTGATGCAAATACCGATTTTGGTTCACAGTTACTGTCTCTTTACAATTGGTATTAGGACCAGTTAAACATAAATAAATAAATAAATAAACAAATTCTTAGGTAGACATCAAAAGACTTACTTTCACATTGTTGATTGCAACTTGTATGTCTTTCCTCATTGATAGGAATATGTAAATAAATCTTAACGTGTCTGTGAGTAGGATGGAAGGATATCAAACAGCAAAAGGTTTTAAAGGTGATTGAGACTGCCCTTGAAAGAGAAACAACTTTTTAAAACACTGATACTTCATGTTACAGTTTGTTCTGCTATAGGACTTGGGTTCTTCACAAAACCTTGACTCCTAGCAAGAGCAGATGAATTTCCTCTTTCTGAAATGCAGGCAATTGAAACACACTGAGTACATCTGGATATGAATAGGTTGAGACTGAAAGCTGTAAAGCACAGAGAAACTTCTAGGGAAGGAGTAGAGCCATATATGTTCTTAATATTTTTAGAAAGAAAGAAAGGATATTGTGCAGTAAAAAAATGAAACCCATGAGCTGGTCTTGCAAATTTGTCATTAACTACCTTACAAAGTTGAAGTTGAAGGTACTGCCAAGATTTTGTTTATTAGAGCCAAAGAATGCCAAAACCATCTAGAAGTAAAAATGATAAAATTAGGGCATTGATATTCCTAGTTTTCATGCTGGAGACTGACACATCCGTATGAGCCTTCAGCACTGATGGATCTGACAGAGCAAAACTATTCTAATTAATTTGAACTCTGTCCTAAGTTCTGCCCACCATAACTGTATTCTGTGAGATATAGAAAGTTGTGTACTTCCAGGAATACTGGCTTTATGGTGATAAGCTGGGAAGATTATCATCTAAGGGTAATGCTAGTACCTTCCGAAACTGAAGATTACTCATTCTACATGTTTTACAAGTGACAGAGAATTCCAATCAGATCAGAGTTTTACCCAGGATAGAACAGGCAGCATTTTAAAATCAGAATATATTTGTTTGATTGCATTGGGGAAGGAAAAATGCTCTTCCCAAAGTTCAAAAACAAAAGCCGAATTTACCTCTCTAAAACTGAGTGGTTTGGTTATTTATCATAGGATTAATGCAGGAGTTATTCATAGAACAAGTTCAATTCTGTGGAGTTGAGAATATTAATCATGTTTTATGTTTCTTGGCCAAAATAGCAGTATTTGTTGGGGTTTCACAGCCACAGCAAACCACCTAAGCGATGTTGCCAGAATATAAGATGACGTCCTCTGTTGGGTTTTCACATTTCTGTTGGAGGCAAATGAAAACCCCCACTTCCAAACTGATGGGGATGCATGCCGTGTGGCTGGATTTGAGCTAGATGCTATTTGTTGTAGTCTCCTTTTGGGAAGTAGGTGGCTGCATAAGGCGATTCCAGCAATCGCTACCAGGAAGGGCTCTCTTTTTTCTCCAAGTTTCAGTATGGTTGGTGACTAATGTATTTCTAATGGGACATCTTATAAGATTCTCATAATCAAATATTTCTCCCTCCACTCTCGCTCAAAGATCTAAGAATGTGAAGGTATGTGTTTTGCTTCTTGTTCCCTGAGCTTTTGCCATCCAGCTTCCACTACTTAAGTGTGCAGTGAGTAATCTTAGTTTAGAGTTTTCTTCAGTTTTCCATTGTAAGGGAGTAGTTGGCTAACATGATTCCTGTCTTCAAAATCTGATACAGTCATTCAGTTGACTTACATATTGGTGACACCTTTTAGGCTCTGATCTATTACTTCAGGCATCTTAAAAGTGCAGCGATTCTTCCACACTAGTCAGTGGCCTTGAGTTGCTTAGTCCAGGGGATTATAATACGTAGGTGGCACTCATATTTTCATAGGGATTTAACTCTAATCTTGTCATAATGTTAGAAGTAGTAATTTTTACTTTGTGCATTTACTTCAGACTGTGCATCTTCTAAGGCTGGGTCTTTTTATTGATACTGGACCATAGAATAAAATTTCTATGAAACCCACAAAATACATTATTATTATTTCTTGTACCAGCTTCAGGCATAAAATTTGTTCTATTTATATGTTAGCAAAATAAATATGCATAGATTTCTATCATTTTCTAGGAGTTAGACCTCCGTAATGTTTGAAACAACCACAGATTTCTTAGGCTTAGTAGAACATGAATTTTTATCCAAATGATAAGAAATTACATTCTAAAGATTTGAAAATAGATAGTAATAATCCAAAGCTCTCCTACTCCTAATGTTACTAGCTCTGAAAAGTCAAAGAGAAAGGGGTTAGGAGCTTGTCAAATATAACTTGGCTTGATTTCACTGAATGAAGACAAAACAATCTTCCCTGGTGAAAGGCATTCATGGAATTTTGTATTAATGTTTGATTTCTAACAAAGGTCATTTAATCAAGAAAACATTTCAGGTATTCATTTATTATCTCCTTTGCTTTTAAGCAGAAAAGTTGCAAATGTAAATGTTTTTAATGCTAAGTTTATCCTGACTAATATCGTGCTTTCTGCTAAGATGTTTGTATGTACAGGATATGCTTATCTCAAAATTGCTTTTACAGGTCATGTATAAAAGAGCTATTTCAACTGAGCTAATCGAAAATGTTTCCCTTCTAGATCTTGGCATTGGCTTTAGATTGTATTTTAAAGCGATCTGAAGTATTTAATATCCATAAATGTTATTTGGAACTGTCTCTAAAGAAAATAGCATTTGATGATAAGTTTTCCACACACTTTCATGTAAGCAAGCTTGATTTAAAAGTGCACAGTGAAATGTGGAAAGGAGAATATAATTTTTTTTAAAAGAGTAGGGTATGGACCTTCGGTAGCATTTGAGAGACATACCATTAGGATGAAGAAAGGATTTCTCACGTTAAAAGTCATCCTTAGGAAACAGCGTTTAGGAAAGCAAGAAGCTACCCTGTATTTCTGTAGATATCCATCACAGAAGAAAATGTGCCGAAGTGTGGTGTCTCCTCTGTTTTGCTGTGGAATGGTCATACTCTTCTTGAGGGCACTAGGCATTTCCTGCACTGTAGTCCAGGGTAACAGAAAACACTTTCCAGGTAACTGGAAAGCTTTCAGCCTAGCATCACTCCTGCATACACATACACGTGAAAAATTAAAAATAAGGAAAGGAAGATCTAATTCCTATTTAAATCAGTTAATTGTTTTTCATCTTGCTTTCAGTTTTTGTATTACTGTCAAGTAACAAGGTTTTATGGGGCAGGAACCCTCAAATTAATTTTGACATCCGCTTTCAGTGAGCATGTAACTTCTGTTGATGAAATGTGGTAATGCTAATGGAATACACATAGAGTATTCTTAATTTAGAGCTGCTTTTTAATTCTTTTCATTTAACAATACGGTGTGTGCACATGTCAGGGCTACAAATATAACCAATGGAGTCCAAGTCTGAAAATGTAGATGGCCTGCCTGCACTGAACAGCTGTCTGAGTTTTTAGCCTGGATGAAGGGAAGAAAAAGCGACATCTTCTCCACAGAGTTGTACTTAGCTGTATATGAGCTATATATGTTACTTCACCATGAGATGTTAGATAAATGATGTTTTGCTTGGTCTTTTTTGTTTAGATAAAAATTCTGTTCTATAGAATTTAGTGATTTGGACCTTTGTACTTGCCAAACTAAAACTTTACTTGATTTCATTCAGTTTTCTTGCAGAATTTCTGAAGTAATTCAGCATCTCTCTATAGTCTAGTAAACGGATATTTGAGGTACCATTGCTCACAGTATTTCTTCAGATACTCACATTATTTTCATATTTTTCCGGTTGTATATAATGTAAAAGTTAGCTAACATAGAAGAGCAAAACTATAGCACTTTAAGGTAGAGTATTACATTATTAGACATCTAGTTCGTTTTCTTTGGCATTTAAAATAAAATCTCACGACCTCAAATACTTTGACAGAGAGTCTGAACTTAGTATTGCACAACATTAAAAACAGTTTAAGCACAGTGTGTTTTGTGAATTGGATGCAGGCAGCTTGCCAAGGTAACTATACTGTAACTACTTGGGTTTAAATTGTTATGTTGATTTTAGCAAAGATCATTAAGTAATTGGAAGAATGCATGTTTAATGTTTTTATAAAACAGATTCTTTTAAAGGATGTGCTGAACTCCTGTGGTTGATGCATGTTTGTCATGCACTGGAGTGTTTCTGAATAATGGGTTGTGGACTTTCTTTATTGATTTTAATTAGATGCATACTCACTTTTGTACTTAGACCTTCAAGAGTTCACTGGCAGCCCATGGAGTGAGAGGGACTGGCTCTACAGTTGCACTTCACAGATTGTCACTGACCATCTTCATCATTAAAACTGGCCATGGATTCAAAACACTCAGCACCGACTGGTCTTAGATACCTAAATTAGTTTGTCTAGAGGATTCAGGTCTCTCTGAAGCCTGTTTTCCCTTTTTCTTCCCCACAGTAACAGTTTGGTTAAGGGGAAGATGAGTTGGGTGGGGCAGGAATGACAGTGGGTTTTAGAATATGTTTGGGAATTTGGATCCCCAGGAGTTGTGTTGCGTGGAATGTCCACACTAATAGCCTTGCTGACACAACACTAGAATATTCAGTGCTTCATTTACAGAGTAAACATTTGGAAACATAACATAATTAGCTGTTTGATGTAACAGCTCACAAGCTAAGAAAACACTGCCACCATGTTATGCTTCAAAATATTTACATGATCCATATAACATTTTGCACAGACAGTTATCACTATTGCCAGTAATGCTTTGAACAATACTTCAGAAGTAGTGCTAGTAAATAACCTTTTATCTCTGTGTTCAGACAAGGAGATTCTTAGCAAATATTAAGAAGTCAAGATAATGATTTATGCTGAAATTTTCAACTATAAGAATGTTAGAGCTGTTCACAAACTAGCATTATTTTACAACATTCAGTAGATATTTTCATAATTTTAGATCAAAGTGTGCTTTACCCAACAAGGGAGAGATATTCAGTACAAAATCAGGATATAATACAGTATCTTTTTGAATTGATTTTGCAAGCAGAAAGGTATCAAAAGCAGTACCACAGTACTTCAGTTTAGAAAAATCTCTGCTTCATCTCTCAGGAACCAATAGCACCAATGGATGGTTCTTTATAAATAGACTGAAGAGTAAGCCAGTGAAAAATAAGGCTAGAAAGGAATAATTGCAATTTTATTCTGATCCTTCTCTTTGAGAAAGATACACATCTTACAGCAAAATAGTGAAATTTTTTGCATAATACATTTTTTTTTCCTAGAAGCACTTTCAAGTAAGTGTGGAAGAGCTGTGTTCAGATCGTGAAAAGGTTTGGGGTTTTTTTTGTTGTTCTCATTTTGAAAGTCATTGTATGTTAGAATTCTAGAAATAGAATACAGTTTATACTTTCAAGCCCAGTGTATTTGTATGTTACTAAGTCTGCTCTAGGTGGAAGGGGTCAGCTGAAGCAAACATGGATATGAAATACTGTTGTTAAGACTTATGGAGTGCTGTTAAACCTGACGGTCTTGTGAACTTCACATACCAATCTCTGTGTCTTGGCCTGGGTGGTTAAGGACAACGGTTGATTTCTGTGACTGTGGATTTGTTGGTAGCCAAGTGAATTGTAATAGGGTGTTTGCAGGGAAACAGAGAATGTTTCCTTCTTGATGCTGGTTCTTGGCACTATATTTTCTCCCTCTCCGCTTAATTTTCTGCTGGGATGATGAGTTGTATCAGCTGGCGGGAAGGTGCTGCCAGAGCAGTCCAAGGTTAGCAGCAGGAAAACGAGCAGTAGGGGGAACAACTGCAAGGATAAAGTGGAGTGTCCTGTTTTCTGTAGCAGCAAGTCACCGCAGTGGGCTGAGCTGTCTTAACTGCTTTCCCCTGTCCTTCTGCAAAGTGAGGACCCCCTGAGTGACCATGTCTTAACGTTCCAGAATGTGCCATTAGGAAGAAGGAAGCAAAAGCAGGGAAAGCTAGAGTCTATAGTAGAAAATAACAAACACATCAACATTTCTGGTAGCATGGTAGCTTTGGAGAAATCTGGCTTCCTGTTTAAGCATGTGTAGTTTAAGACAAACACTGGGTTTTTTACCATGGGGCAGTATTAGTATTCAGTATGTTGACAAAATTGGTTTGTCTCTTGCAAGTAAAATGCCAAATGAGCATTATGTGTGCTTAAAATCATCTGTGCTTATGCCTTGCCTACCAGATCTCTTCCCAATACAGAATTTCAGGAGGCCATGTCCTGTGTGTTTAGTATTTCTCAGTTAATCTGCTCTTTTTTTTTTTTTTTGGCCTTGGTTGGACAGACATAAACAGCAAAAAGAAGTGCTGTTTCACCACTTATGAGCCACATTAAAACCATCACTGCTTTTAGAGCAGGAGCCATAAAAAGGACTCTTGTTGAGCAGGCTTTTTGTCATTAATATCCTTTAGGACTTCCGTTTCATCTTCTAGATGTACTCAGTAGAGCATATGCAGTGTGCACGCAAGCATGCGCGCTCTCTCAACAGCGAATTGAGGTAAAAAAATAAACCTTGTGCGATTTCGAGTGAGGGTGCTGAAGTTCTTGGCACGATGCTCCTTGTGTGAATGCAGTCTTGTTTACTTTCAAACACTGTAATTATTTTTTTTCCCCTCTAGGACTTGCAATATTAAAGCATGTGCTAACGCCACGCGTGAAGGCAACTCATGTAGCCATTGACACAATGAAAGACTACCTGGATGCAGTGTATGATGTGACTGTAGCTTATGAAGGTACTGTGGACCACAAAGGACAAAGAAAACTGGCACCATCTATGACAGGTTAGTTGATGTGTATTAGACATGCTACAGCCAGATACTTGTTAATACACAGAATCAACTTCAAGTGTTTTGTAATGCTCTGAAGATAATATCCACAGTGCCTCAGCCATCGTACCACAGCTTGATAGGACATTGTTCTTCAGTGATTACACTTTACAACAGTTGCCTGTGACATTCCTGCTTTCCCATTCCCCTATTCCAAACAGAGAATATTTCTGTAATCAAATTCTGCTTGCAAGTGCTCTTTGGAGTTAAAATGAACTTGGGGCCACAGGCAGCAGGTGCCGTTTATCTTCATTGTTCTTCTGGCACTGGGATTTGGCTTCACTGTAAATTCTCTCTCTTTCCCTCTACTGTGCTACATATGTGTACCTGTGATCTAATTGCTGACATGCTTGTATTTGAAAGGCAAAATGTGTAGTAATAGTATTTTACTCTCAATTTTTTTAAATTGCTACACATACCTACTAACCTTACAAACACAGAACAGCATTTTATGCGAGGGTGCTTTTCTTGCTCTAGTATTTTAAATGACCTACAACCTTCAAGAGAATGGGGTAAATTCGTTGCATGTTCCTTGACTTATCTAACCAAAAAATAAGTTCTGGGGTTTCTGCTGGGGAAGATTCTGGGACAGAGCGCTGCAGGGTTTGCTGGTTTTTGATGGTGCTTTGGTGTGGTGTTTGTTTTTTTTTAATTAAAGTAATTAATTTACCTGCAATGTCAATGGAGGGCCAGATGTCATCACCCTTTCCAGTTGTAGTTGATGTGTTATTCAGCCATATCTGTGCACAACTGTCTGTTGCTAGTTTGCTTAAAGGGCTACTTTTGAGTCTTTAGCACTACTGATACCAAGAGGAAAAAAAAAAAAAAGCCAGAGTAGTTCCACTCACACTGTTGTGCAAGGGATCTGTGTTGGCTGAGGGACCTGCAGGGAACTTCTTATCTAACTCCCTGCTCGTAGGCTGGACCAGTGTCACTGGCACTGGGACTTGTTCCTTCTGCTGCTAAAAACAGTTCGTAGTGTGGCTGCCTCCGTGTCACTTCATTATCAGGTGTAACTCCTTGAGGTGGTGTGGAGTTCTCATCAGTTCCTTGTAGGTGCTAGTTGCTTAGTGCTGGAATTGTCTATTTTTACTTTTTTGTCTATTTTGTACATTTTTACCCTATGTAAAGTTCTTCTAGATAGATGAGCAACAAAACTGTTAACACTGTGTGTTAACTCCACACTTGTGTTGTACTGTAAGATCTTAGGATGGGTTTATTTTACGTACGTTTTGTTCCCAACAGGCATATTTGTTATTTGTGACTAAATAGCAAAAAGGCTTTTTATGATTTAACTTTTTTTATTGTTTTATTTTGAACTTGATTTTACATATTTTATGATTTAAAGTTGGTTTTGTTTTTTTTTTTAAATACCTTATGACCCTCTTATAGAGACTCCCTTGAGGACTGGCAGCCTCCCTCTTGTTCTGTCGTCCAACCCTTTTCAAGACCTCCTTCAAAACAAATAGGGTTGTTTCCCCTTCCCTGCAGCATATCTTGTTTCGTGACTTAATTATTAGGTAGTTTCAATCATTCTCATGCTGGACTTCTCACTGCCTGATGGTTAATTAAACTATTAAAATGTGATTACCTAATGATAAGATGGCAAATGTTCAAATTCCTTACAAGACCTCTTCACCTGTTGAACCTTCCAGTTTGCATGAAGCATGATATAATTACGGAAAGGGATCCAACAGACTGAATTTCCCTGTTGGCTATTTCTTTTGTCCGGTGTCAAGTGATCATCAGATGGTTTGGGGTGCCTGCTCCACATCCAGCCTTCTGGAGACTCCACAGCAGGCTATCCAGGCATATCATTCCGCCCCCCTTACTCTTAGGGCTGGGGTGGTTACTGTCTCAGCCTTGGGTAAAAATCAAGGCAGTAACACAGAACCAAGTGCAGCCAACCAGTCGTTACCTGTTACAAAGTAGATAAATGAAATAACCAGCCAGGGCATTCCACACTATTGTGGCAGTCACACATATTTCATATAATATAAATTACATAGACTAAAGACACTTTATATAAATTACAGTGTGGAACATAGTTGTGATTCTTTTAGACCATCCAGACACAAAGTGGAAGAAAAAGAATTTCTGTTCTAAGAGGTCAGGATCATTTCACCATTTGTTATTCAGAAGTCCAGCAATCGGTCTGTTCAGGAATATAATACAACAAGAATTGAATTACACGTTGTTGTTATGCGTTTGAGATTTTTTTTTAGCATTATTGCTCTTTTACAGTACTAAACTGAGTTATTAAATGTCACTTTTATGTGTGCATTTCATATGAACTTTTCATATTCTGTCAGTGCTGAATGAGAATTTTGTTTTTCATTCTCATCGGAATAAAATGGCAGTGCGATGCGATCCTGGTAATTTTTAAAAGATAAGGTTGACATGTCATTTTCAGTCTAGCAACTCTGACTGAAATTTATTGCATGGAAAACAAACTTCTGATAAACACAACTTTACTTGAGGACTGTATTTCCCATAGTGTGACATTTCCCATGTGAATGAAATCTGAATTCCACACAGATATAATGTAGTTCTTGAAGTGCATTTTACTTTCGGTTCTATAAATCGCAATTCCTCAGAAGAGCCTGTGCCACTTCTGAAAAACCCCGTACTTACCCAGGCATATGGTCAGCTCTTGGCTGCTGTCTCCAGTATTAAACAGATCAGGTTAAAAGGAACATTTTAGTGACTATGACTAGTACTACCATGCTTAATCTGAGAAATTGTGTTAGCAAACTGTAAATGGGAAAAAGAATTCTGAAGGAAAAATGAATTGCATTTTGAATTTTGTAGATATGGAACTCTTACTGTAAATGGCCTTTTTTAGCAAAATTGGATTATTTTTTTTTCAGTCCAGCAAGCTTAAATATCGTAATGTTGACTTGCTCAGCAGGATTAAAACAAACCATACTATACTAGCAACTGGAAAACAGGCATTCACCATCCTTTCTGTATTAGTACTTTGAGAAGACCAGTGAATGCCAGGCAGACCTGATAACATGGTACCATTTTACAGCAGGCAGATTATTATAGTACATCCTTTCACATGCGTTCAACTTCTTGTCACTCTTTATGCATTTTAATGTTTTGTTGACGTTTTCCAGCTGCAAGTTGTTTGGTTTAGAAAACATCAAATTTGATTAGTCTTCAACAGGAACTAAGAACAGATTAGCTTTAGACAGGGATGTTGCTTTTCGCTCTTGCTTCACATCCAGTTGTGACCAATGGATGCAAATTTTTTCCCAACATTTATTCTTTATTCATTCCTTTTCATTCCAACAAGTTTGGATCTTGGTACGTTTCCAGTGGAAGCTTGTCCTGCACATGGCAGCTTTTCAAAAGAACAGTGATTTCCCACAGAATTCTCCCCTCCCACTACTGAAGATGGTTTGTCCAGATCATTAATGACAGAACGTGGTGGTTCTGCTTAGGGAGGACCATGCTGCTGGACAGTATTTATCTGTGGTCATTAGAGTAAGATGCAGGTAATCATATGGGCACTGCAGCACAGCTAAAGTGCATCTCAGATACTGAATTCTGAAAGAACTATTCAGAAGAGAGAAGGAGGGGGAGAAACTCTTGTGCTGGATTTGTTGATATTGTTTTACTTACTGTCGTTGAGTAAAAAGTAGAAATAAGCTTGGGAAGAAAAAGTGAGAACCTCGGGGTTTTGGTCCCCCCTTTGAATGCATGTCCTAAGTGTTCACATCCAGCTTTGCGTGGTGTGAAGGGGCAGGACTCGTGGGACACGGGAACTGTTGTCATTCTTGCACCTGAAAGAGCATTATGTACATATCTACATCTTTATTATTCTGCCTGAAGGCTTTAACATAACCAGATGGTATTTATCTGGCAATTGTAGATGAAAGCGTGTGTGAAATAGCAGCATGTGACAATGATAAACACCGAATAAAAATAGCAAGTACATGTAGACTCTATCATAAGAAGTCAGAGGAATTCCTGAGAATTATTGACTCTGCTGTATATCAGTTCCAGAACAAACACTTGGAAAGCATGTGTATGTGTGCATTTCTGAAAATCAGTACATCACTTTGATCAGTATAATTTGAGGGGGTCAGACTGGCTTAACTTCCCTAGGGTAAATTACACTTTTCCAAATGTTTGTACTTCTGTTAGGACCCATTTATACAGTGAAGTACAGAAAAGAAACTGGATCAATAGAAGCCAGCCTTTGTCTGGACTGTGGCCCAGATTTGATCACATCCGTTGTCTTTCAAGGTCCAAAGAATGATCCCTATCACATGGTTATAGATATGTTGAAAGAATTTAAAAACTAAGTTAATAAACTGATAAACAGTAACTGGAATGTAAAACAGTCCAAAGTAAGATTTCTAGTGATCAAATGAGTAATAATCTGTTCAGATCTCTGCTAGCTCTCACCTTCTTATTGCATGAAAGAATATTGAACAGTAAGTGGCAATTACTTTTAGAGCAGCTGAAGAAAGGATGTAGATTAGAAGTGAAGCTGGACATCAGCATTGGTGAAATTTGCATCAAGTGTGGGATTGCTTTTTAACATGTACGGTCAATCTCACATCAGATCCCAAATTCCCAAATACTTGTCATTCTGCATCTGTTCAAGCAAAATTTAAGTAGCTGCCTTTCATATTTCAAAATGTAATTTTTCTGTTGAAACGTTCAGAGGAATTTTGGTAACACTAGTTGGCAATATAGTTCTGTGATATTCTATCATACATTTTCCTTTAAAGGAAAAATTAGTTTTATTTTGTGTAAAATACTAAAATACAACTTCTTTAATAACATGATTTCGCCAGGTACCACAAAGTAAGTATCAGTTTTAAACTGAATGCATTTTCACTTACCTGCAGTAGGACTTGATCTGTCATTTTAGAACTCCTGTAATTTCCAGTTAAATGTAGTTTGAGTTACATGAAAGCCTTTCTGTTAGTTTGAGGGTGACGTATTTGAAATGGCACTTTGAACACAGATGTGGAGATATGCACCAATATTCTGCAGATAAGGATGGTCTGGGTAAACACAAAGTATTTTCATACTGTAACAACTAAACATTTTCCTTCCGCTCAAAAATAATGACATTTCACTGAAGAGCAGCATCAGTTTACGGGAACGTACACAGGCCTTGCTGTAGTTCTTCAGAGGACTCCAAAAATCAAAGAAAATGAAGGTCAGTCTGAGCATGAGTAGCACCTCTGTTTCTTTTCTTATCTCAAAACAAGGACATAAAGATGACTGTGTGTGGAGTCCCTGTGGCCCAGTTTCTCATCTCCTCCAACAACCAAACTTGGATGCCTAAGGAGGAATGTAAGAATAAGGCAAGCGTAAATGATTCTTCTTTTCCCAAATCAAAAGCACCTATGGCCACTGTGACTGTGTGCTAGTAACACCCCCTCGGTGGGGACAGTAATCCCCTGCAGCATCCTTTCGAGGCCAGAATGCGTCTTCTTCTGATGGTAAACTAGGACCTTGCAGCTCCCACTGAAGGTACGTATCTGTAACTTCCCTCTGGGAGTTTGGGATCTGAAAGCACGCGGTCATCAGAAAACCTCTGCTATACAAAGAGGATTTTGAAAGCATTTACACTGGGGCTGAACAAAATTACCCTGCACCCTGGGCCTCATGCACATGTGAGAGGAAGCATGCAGCTCCACAGGCAGCAGTTATGTACAACAGCTCAAGGAACTCCTGATCCTTATGCAAGAGTGTATCTAAACCCTGAGGATAACAAAAACAACCTTAATTTCTTCACACTGTCAGGTTTGGCCAGAAATGTGTTGCTGCTTTGAGAGCCTGTGTTTATTTTTGCTTTATTTTTGTGCTTCAGAGTCCTTTTCTTCTACTCTGTTTGTGGTGCTGTTCTCTATTTATCAAAACAGACTGTCTGAAAGAAAGGCAAAAACATCAATACTGGCATAGTTCCTAACAGATCCTGTTTATTTGCTAGAGAGAGCATTGTTTTCAACTGGTCCTATCCATGTATCTTTTCTTTTTTTTTTAATTACATAGTCCAACTTTTTTTTTACCCACTTTTGAAACTTTAAAAATATTCCAAGGAAGACACAGATACCTCCTAAACTTGCTCCTTTTCAGTTACAAGCAGTGGGAGACCCTTTAGATGTAATCCACAGACCTAACCTGATCCAGGTTCTGTTGCTGGCAGCCTATTGATCAAAACTCTTTATGCTTTTGTAGGAAACCTCCTGCTAACTTGGCCAGCATAAAATGTTCAGAAATTGTTACAGAGCAGTGCAAAGGCCAGAATGCATGTGTTGGAATAACAGATGAATATTGTTTCAGTGAACTGCAATGTGCAAATACTATGGGTCTTCATCAAATACCATCTTGTTTCAGCAAGACAGCTTACAATGATGCTCTGCTGCTCTCCAGTGCTAATACAGTATAGAAAACTATGTACTATTTTCTAATAATAATTTTAAAATATTATTTATATCTGGGCATCTTCAGGAAGATACAGATATTTTGATTATTTACCCTTCAGTTTTCAGGATTTGTTGAGCTATAGTTCTTACTTGCCATCTTCAGGATTTTTGTATTTTTTAACCTGTCATATCCTTCCCTCTGCTTCCTTTCTCCAAACTGAAAATTCAGCCTTTTTAATCTCTCCTTCTTTGTAATGCAGGTGTGTTTTCTCCTTAAATATTTTAGCTGTCCTTTTCTGTGGCCTTCTCTGAGTCCATTATTCTCTTGCAATACAGAGACCAGGACTGCACATGGTGTTTATAATGTGGATTCACAGTCTTTTTACATATCCGCAAAGTGACTCGCGGTGCCCTGCTCTCAGTGACTTGCCGATGCGGCCCAGTATTTGGGAGGATTTGGGGCTGCTGCTGCACAACTGAGAGCATGGTTTCAGAGAAGGGTCAGCCACTCCCAAACTGTAACCACCAATTCCAAGTATCATGTAATCAGGGTTTCCATTGTTTTCCCCATGTTTGTTTGCGGTGAAGCTCAGCTGTCACATTTTCACTCTTGTTTGCTCAGCTTTGAGGTCCACTTGGACTTCAGCCAGTGTTTGACTACCCAAAAGAGTTTAGGATCTTCTGAAAAAGATGTGAAAAAACTGGAGGGTTCAGTGTTTGTTCCCTTCAGCTCATTGGTCATGACACAGAATAAAACCAGTCTTGGTGTGGATCCCTGGAGGACCCCAGTTGCAGGGTCTTTTCTATTCTGAAAAGTGACTATTAAGTCCTTCCATTTGCTTCCTCTCCTTTAAGCAGCTTTTGGTCTATAAAACATCATTTCCCCTAATCCCATGGTAGCTTAATTTCTTTAATAGCCTGCAGTGTGGAACCCTGTCAGAGGCTTTATGAAAATTCAAATCTATCATGTCCAGTGAATCCCCTTTATCCATCTGCTCCTTGACACTGTTGTAGAAATCCAGCGAACTGGTGAGACAGGATTTCCCTTAACAGAATCCACACCAACTCTTTTCCAACAGAATGTGATTATCTCTGTGTTTAGTGATCTTATTATAGACCCTGTTATCTTGCCTAGGGATGTAAGACTCTTTGGTCTGTATTTCCCAGCATCATCTCTAAAGCCCTGGACTGTAGAAGGGAAACTCCTCATTTTTCTGGCACAATGGCTGTTTGTGATGATAGGTTACACATCTTTGTTTTTAAATTCCACATTTGAGAGCTTTTGAGTGAATGCTGTCTGGTTTTGGTGACTTCCTGACATCTGACTTGTTTATTTAGTCTAATACTTTCTGTCTGTTTACTTATTGATCTAGTTCCTTTGAGCAATCTGGTACAAAGAATGCGATGGGTATAGGAATGAAACATTTTTCAGCAAGAAAGAATAATGCAAATTAATAGTTGTGCTTCTCTTGCATGGGTGTATACTTCACCATGAATGTGGCTTTTCACACCTTTGTCATCCAGCAGTCCCACCAGCAGTCCCACCAGTGCCTCAGCTGGTTTACTGCTGTTAATATATTCCAAAAATTTAAAATTCTTGGAGCATCCTTTGCATGTTTCAAGTTCCTTTTTAGTTCTGTTAATTTTATGTTTACGTTTGGCATGAGCAGTTTTGTGGCTTTCCCTTGTTTGGACAAGCACTCCGTTCCTCAAAGAGAAGGTAGGAATACAGTGGCAGCCTCCTTAGTTTTCCCATTAAGCCACACAGGTGGGTTTCAGACTCACCCAGGCTTTTTCTTTCGCAGTGTTACACACCTTTTACTTGGGCTTGGAATACAAGTTTTTCTGGGGTTTGATATTTGGGGTCTCTTTTTAGCAGCCTCCAGACTGCCCTCCTTTTGGACTGTTTCTTTTAGGTTGACACTTTTTCCCTTCCCACCCCCCATTAGATAGTTCCTTTAATTGTGTGTTTGTGTGCTGTAGACTCTTTCTCTACAATGCTGACATTAATTGTATTGTGATTGCAGAGCACTTCTTGCTAACTCTGTGCACCGTGCAAGACCACATCAGGGATGGCATCTTTTCTTGTGGCTTTTGCAACTGGTTGTTCCAGGAAACAATCTTTATTTTTCTTCTTTTTTTTTTTGTTTTTTTGTTTTCCCTCCATCTATACCTCATCCTGATGGAAGCATTGCTGCACTTCAGTAAAGGTAGCTGGGATTTCACATTCCTGCTAACAGTCCTGAACTCTCAGCTCTCAGTCTGGCTTCCCAGTTTTTGATCACTATTATCAAACTTAGCAGGAAGTCATTTAATAGATCTATCTAATACATATTTTATTAGAGTCTGGGATTTTCATCCACAAGGATTTCATTCTCCTCATACTATTTTTATGCTATTATACTTCATACAATCCTCCACACACACTGCCATTCCCTCACCTGTGCATCCTAGTCTGTCATTCCCATGCATCTGGCTGTCTGGTAACAAGGATACAGGGATACCTGCCTTACTGGGGTAATCTCTTGGTGCCAAGAATTCTTGTTCTCCTCTTCCGGCTTCTCGTGCTGTTATACAGGCATTTCTGAATTTTGCCCTCACGTGGAATTTTAGCCACATCCACTTCGTGTGCTACGTCCATCTGAACAAGTTGCTTTTCCTGACCTTTCACTTTCCCCAACCCCTGGTTGAAATGCTCTCTAAGACACTGTCAGTTTTCATTGCCAGCACCTTAGTGATGATTCAAGTGCGCGTCATTTCTCCTGTCTCAGAAGGTCCCCCAGCTCCTCAGGTGCTTACTGCCTATGCCGCGTCCCTCATGGACACGGGCAGGCTCGCATCTCTGCGTGCATCTGGGGCCTCGTGCAGAGGATTGGCAGTATTTCTGGGAGTGCTATTCCTCACATCCCAGGCTTGTCTCCTGGCTGCAAGCTTCAGCCTGGCTTCAGAACGTCCCCTCCACGCTTCCCTACATCAGCAGGTACCGGTGCTGCCTGCTCCTCCACCGCCTGCCAGACAAACCCATCTAAGCAACCTTTGCTGTACCCTGGATGTTTGCTTTCCCAGCCAGTGCCACATTGCTGTACCACTGCTTTATTTTGATAGAGCAACCTGTGAAATGGTTCCCTGTCAGCTCAACGGGAGGTGGTGGAAAGTGTGAAACTGGGAAACAATGCAGCACTTAAATTTATGTTCGTTTTACCAATTGATTATTAATTTGGTTGCGAAGCAAATGTAAGTAGAGAGATGGGATTTCTTTCACTGAGGAGGAGATAATTAATGAAGAACTTTGGGAGCTGAATGTTGAAGACCAAGCTAATGAAAATTCTAAAAGTGAAGAAAGCATCTACTGCTCAGAGAGGAATGGCTTTGCTGTCGTGGGTTTGCCTGTAAAACTACACGCACCACAACACGCAGTGTTCTGTTACGGAGGAAACCTATTCTTACACATTTGAAATAACTAGTTATTCAGATTTCAGTTTCCTGTGATACCACTTTCAACTTGTCACAAATATTACTGGAATCTGTTAAAACAGGAGAAAACTTGGGGCTCTTTAAGTGGACAGGACTGTGTCAGGCTTCAGTTTGTCCTTTTGTAATTTGAAGGACTTGGCAATAATTACGTTGCAGTAAAAGAGCCGATGTAGGAGGTTGAAATCCGAGCTGCTTTATTTTTGTCATATTTAAAGTGCATATAAAAATAGACTTCATTAGTAATTGAAAACTGGAATATCCTTTTAAGTGTAACACCACTGTCACAACTTTCTTAAGGGGCAAGGCAAATCATTTGAAGTGGTGGAATGAACTTACGTGGTAGCATAAAGGGCAAGGTGGTCTGAAACCATGTCTGTGTCCCTTCTCAGTTACAGGTATGTTTATGCTTCAGAGCTTCTCTCCTTTCCTCGTTTTTCTCCAGTAACACTGATAATTCAAACAAGAATTGTTTGGCTTTTGAAGGTGAGGAGTTGAAAAATGGTAGAATTCTGTGGAAGTCCCAACAAGCAAAACACCACACACGAGTTTGCAGTTAAAAACTCTGGATCTACTTCCTTTCATGTTACATCCCGCTCATTCATCCTATAATGCTAGACTGAATCTTTCAGTCCTGCGTTAGTGTGAATCCTGTCCCACAGAAGGAGGGCCACAATGTCACAATTTAAGAACAAAACTGCTCAATCCACCTTATTATTCTCAATTCCTTCTTCCTGCTGTGCTTGGTCACTGGAAGTTATTATAAACATTCTGCACTTGTATCTGTTATTTAGCCAGACAGTCACCTAACATAACTTTCTCCCACACGAAAGTCAGTCCACTTGGCTTACACGCAAGTTCTTAGTGTTCATTTAACCCAAATCATGCCCAGCTCTTGACTGACTAATGCTGTCCCTATATTGTGTTTGATGATAGTGCAGGATTTGCACTTACATGTTGTCTTTTGAAGGAAGGTTCAGGCTTGCTTGTTCTTGCTGTTAATTATAACAAATCCTGGCAAGTTTAGGGATCTGATAGGCCTGTCAGATGTTGGCCTTAAGGGCTATAGTGTCCCTTAAGTTGGAGGTAATTTGCAGATAATAAATTGCTTCAGTAAGATTTTGTTTCTTAGCTTAATTACCTTAGTCTTTTGGGAGTTGAGCTAATGTGAAATTAAGGGTCATGGGACCACCACAAACCTTTAGAGGCTCTGGTGATAAAATGCAGCTGTTTCTTCTCAAAATCAAGCTCTCAGTATGTTGTTCTTATCCACTGGTCATCTCAGCCATTGCAGTGACGTTTTGGACCTAAAAAAAACCCTAAATTGGATTAGTTGCATTAAACCCTGACATGAATTGGATAATTAAAGAGCAGATTCCCTGACTAGCTTGATTGCATGCATTACAATGTCATCTGCAGATGTCCTGGATGCCCAGGCTTTGGCTAAAATGTCCTGGAATCGCTGAATGGGACTCGTAATCCTCTCCAGGGGAGCCCCTGCAGTTGGAGATCACACAGCCTTCAACGGGGCTGTACTAAGTCTCAAACTGCAAGGGAAGGTAAGGCTGTGGAGAAGAGCATGGGGAGTTACAAAGGTGGTAGTCTGAGGTGAAGTTTTAGGATCTTCATGTACAGGGACTCAGAGTAGACTGGTGGAAGAAGACCTGTGTGAGAAGTACTAAGAATCACCTTGCATTGGAAGTTGAGTGTAAGGTAGAAAACCAGTAGCAACCCTCAGATATTTGTGGAAGGTTTTTTGCTTTCTAAGCACATTTGTAGAGTTGCTGCATTTTGGCTTTGGAGGGGAAAGGTGTTTCGTTTGAAATACTTGGTCTCATTCCTGTTTTGTTAACTAGAGGTTATTATCTATAATGTACTCTGTTGCTGTCTTTAAATGACAATTTTTTAAGCAGCATAACATTAGTTTTAAAAATACTGTAGAGCTATTAATAATGCTATCTCATCTAACTTGGAATTTTGCTTGGTTTATAATTGTCCTTAATAATTTATAACTGAAATTCTAAATAACATAAAGAAAGAGTTGTTTGTTCCTACACAGAAGAACCCATGTGCTATGAAACAAAAGAAGCATACACTATACAGTGCACAGAATGCTTCACATATCTTTTAAAGCCAGATCTTCAGCCCTTGCTGAATATGCATAGCATAGATGCTTTTCATAGGAGTCTAGTACAAAAAAGACCATTATCATCTGGCTTCCAGGCATTTGTTTTCTAGATACAGTTTTGCATATTTTTAGCATGTTCCACTTAATAGATAATGCCACTCAAAAAGACGATTTGTACGTCAGTGAGTATGATAAGCATTTAAGACATGGATAATACATCTGTCACTTTAAAATATTAATAGTATGCTTTTAGGTGCTCATAGAGTGAGTGACCTTTGTATAGTGGCCTGGATAGTACCCTTAGAGAAACAGATCTGGAAAATCCTTCCGTACCATTGAAAGCAAGAGGAAAAACCTGATTTCAGATACACGAGCATGGATTTCTTTATGGCTAGTAAAAATGTTGCATCTGAAGACAATATCTATTAACTACCATCATTCTGGACCTCCAAATACTTAACCTGCCTACCATCTAATAGCTGTAGATAGGAGATGGTTTTACCTGAAACTTTTTAGCGCCGGCTGTGTTTGCTCCTCCATGGCCAAGAGGTGGACTTGTTTCTGGTTAGACCCTTCCCGCTGATGGTGTGTGGGCTGTGTGGCTCTCATTACGCTACGGTGCACACAGCACCTTACAAATTTCTGCATCAAAATGCCGTTAGGACTTTACTGATCTCTGTATCTCTTCTCCTTCCCCCCCCCTCCACAAGCACGCAAACACATTTGCATGAACAGGCTTTTAAATTTCTGTAAAGCAATTACTAGTATATGATAAGGGTTGCTTTTACAGCAAAGCCCTTAAAAATAAATAATCCTGTAAAGAAGAAAAATAAATAGGGGGATAACTGCTTTGGCAGACAGTAATAAAGATGTACATGCAGTGACAATTATTCTGCACAGTCATTCCTCAAGATACCCCTAACAATTATGGGTCAAAGTCTTCTGTACATCTGCACTGCTGTCCAAAAAATGTCAACAACCTCAAGGGACCACCCAGTCTGTGCTACATTTGTTACCCATCTGTATTTTCAAAATATGAAGATCTTCAAAATTTCTAAGGACTTCCATCCTCACATTGTGCATCTCTCTGTACCGGGATGCTGTGATTACTGCAATACCTCTTGCTCCTGATAAATGCAAATGATTATTCATACACAAATCCTGGTGGGTTTTTCATCCCACATGCTGTATTATTACCACTTGTTAGTTGTGAGAAATCCCACAAAGCTATTTGAGTAATGGAGTTTTGTTTGTAATTGCCTTAATGCTTGCTTGCTAGATTTTTCTAGGGACAGATTGAGGAAATGGGGGAGGGGGGGTGCAATAGAGCTGTCTCATGCTTTGTAAGACACAAGAAAAATGAAGGGATGCAGTGGAAAGCAGCATTTTGTTCTGAGCCGTTTGCTATATTGTACTTTTTAATTATAGGTATTACTTAAACTGAAGCCCACTTCCTGCTGGAGATGCTTTGGGAAATCACTGTAATTCTGATTTTGTCAGAACAAAACAAAATTTAGTTTTCAGAAAGGACAAGCAAAGAGGATTGCTAACTTTAATCAAAATTGCAGAGTGGATAATGTTATGACATCCAACTTACTGCATCCCACACTACAGAAGAACAAGATTGCTGCTGAGGTAGAAGACTAACATCGTCAAGCACAGCATTTTCCAGTTAGCAAGGTGCATTTTCCATGCTGCACATGATAGTGGGCTACCATTTCAAGAGTGTGTAGGTCAGATGGCTTATAAGTTCGAAACATAAAGAGGGGGAGGCTTTTGAAAACTGAAGTTAGATTTTCAAGGCACTTAGAACTACTAGGTCAGATTTTCAGTGAATTTTAGACAAATAAATGCCCTACAGTGTTTTTTCTAACTGAATTCTGTTGGTTTGCTCTCTTTTTAGAGTTTCTTTGCAAGGAATGCCCAAGAGTTCATATTTTCATTGATCGAATTGAACTGAAGGACATTCCAGAAGAGCAGATGTATATGAGAAGGTGGCTTCATGAACGTTTTGAAATAAAGGATAAGTGAGTAACAACATGCAGAACTTCCTGTTTAAAGAAGCTCTTTTGTACTCACAGATATACCCATGATTTGTGCGTTACCAGCAGCGCAAGCTGTCGGGCACTCTGAAGAGAGGTGATGTTGGTGCTCCCGTGCATATTTTGTGTATGACCCTTGTGGTTAAAGTTTTTGCTCAGGAGGTTGGGGTTCCTGGGTTTTAGACCTTCCTTCGACTGAAGAGCTGTGAATCCGTGTTTCAGGCAAGACTTATATTCATCTGAATACTCTCCCATTTAGCTTCCTGAAGCTGTCATGCGCAGCCAGGAATGTGAGATGCCCAAGGTAGGCAAGCAAGCAAAAAGAGCTTGATTCTAGCCTTGTAGTTAGAGTTAGAAAGGGGCAGGTCTTGATCTAATCTCTTCTGCCCAAATTGTTATGTATCTTCCATCAGACAGAGACTGGGTAAAAACACAAGTACCCCTGAGATCCCTGCCGTCGCTGGGGAAATGAGGTGAAGAAGTAGTTTTAGCTGTCCGTCTCTGAATCATGGCAGAACTACAGTGCCTGGCTTCCTCCAGCGTTTCCAGCGTCAGGTCACTTGTGAGCACATGCAACAGATCCTGGGGGACCTTGTGCCTAAATGTGATGAGAGATGATGGTTTAATTTGCCATGTCTGAAGTCCAGCTTAAGGGAGCTAAATCTGCTTACTTTCTAAATCCCAGAATACATTTGTGAGAGTTAGAAATGTCTCTGGTTCTTCAGGTATGTTCTGCTTTAAAATTGTTGTCAGTCTCATGCTCCGTGGAAGTAAAAGCGAATTAATTTGTCCTGAGATTTTTGAATCCATGTAAAAGTTAATGTGCCCGTCTGTAAACATGGCACTATTACTGAAGTGTCTCAAAAGTTTTTGATCACTAAGTCATTTTTCTTTTCTTCACTTCTTAGAGGCAAGAAAGTCTGAATTTCCTTTTACAGACAAGTGACTGATAGATAAAAGGCCGTCCAGTGGCCCACAAGTAGTCTTCTGGTAAAGACCAGCAAAACTGAACCCTGATCATCTGTGTTTCATTGTGGACTCCTGTTGACTGGAACATCTTTTCTGGGACCAAAGCAGTCTGTCAGGCAAATTTAGAGATACTTAAAACCCCAGAATTTTTGAATCAATTTATTACCAGTTTTCAAAAATAGGAGAAAAAAAATGACTACTAAATCTATGGTGCAGCATCTTGCATGTTTGTTATTAATTTATTTCATGAAGATAATTCCCCTGGCCTTCAGTGTTCAGGGGTTAACTGTGCTGTTCTGTCCTACAGCACTGGCCAGTACTCTGGGCTTTTTGCTAGATGCTGATTGAAACTGATTCTTCTCAGCTTCTATATTCTGTGTCAAAATTGGTCCGTCCAGAAAATCTGCTTTTATTGCTCACAAGGGTTCAGGTTGAGTACTCAGTGTTACCTTGACTGCATTGTATTCTTCAGGTATACTGGTTGCTTAAACTTGTCACAGATGAGCTGCTACGTATTGTTAATTCGTTTGTAAATTAATGCGTGATTAGGAGCAGTTATCAGCTGAAAGTTGCTTTAAACTCCTTACGCTAACGCATAACTTTGACCATCTCCTTTTGTCTGCTTGTAGGTTACTAATAGAGTTTTATGACGCGAAGGATTCTAAAAGAAGAAATAAGTTCCCTGGAAAATGTGTTCATTCCAAACTGAGCCTCAAGAAAACTTTGCCATCTTTGCTGTTTTTAGGTGGCCTGACTGCTAGTATGCTTCTGACAGAATCTGGAAGGAAACTTTATGTAAAAACATGGATATACGGGACTTTAATTGGCTGCTTGTGGGTTAGCATTAAACCATGAGCAGGTGTTAGTCTCCAGTCAGTGAAATGTGCAGTCTTTTCTGGCACATTGCACCAAACTTTTTCCTGACTTTATAGTGAAAAAAAAAAAAATGTAAATAAAGCCTTATCGATCGAACATTGGAAATAACAGAATTTGTGACTTAAGCCTCTGTGTCGTTGGTCTGGGGAAAATAAATGTAGATTTTGAAATTTGCTACTGATTTTTGCTGGAATAATGACAGATAAAGTGACTCATATGATAAATTGCTTTCCCCATGAACTAAGATCCATCTCTATCTGCAGATTTGATGAAGTACGAGATATGCATAAGGGGTGTCTTAAGTGGACCTGTGAATGTATTTACAGAGATTAATTTAGGGTATATATTTATTCTTCTGATATTCATGTGAAATTTTCTTTACTCTTTGGTGCATTGCAGCAGCTCAGTTGCATCTATCGCAGCTGTATCGCAACTAAAATCAAAACTTTTTTCTTTTTTTTTCTTTTTTTTCATTTTGCTTTTCAGTTTTACTTAAATACCGTGTTCTTCAAAAGGGACCGTGTAAGCTGGCAAATCATGAGATGTTACCTGAAGCAGAATAAAATGTTCCTGAGAACTACTGTTCATGGGGAAGAAGCTCTGTTTTAGCTAGTGCATGACTTTTGATTATATTGCAGTATTAGCCGATGATTTTACATATGCAAAACATTGAATTTTACTGAGGAAGCAGCTTATTTTGCGCACCCTGTATTTGTGCATAAGAGGAACGTATGCAGTATAGTGAAACGTTAAGTTTTTGTTTCTGGCCTAACCAGACTGTAGCCTGCCTTGTGTCTGCGTTACCCCTAGCACCTCGAGAGTTCCAGCTGAGCTCGCAGACCCTTCGTGTGTACGTGCCATAAGCAGAAGTTTTCCTGTTACCTCACGATTTTCTGGAAGCAAACTCTGTCGTTTGGGTAGTGCAGAGAATTACTGTGATTTCGGGAGCATAAGGGTATGGTAACGAGGAACCTTCGGGTGTTCCTGCTAAATCTGAAGCATGTGCCTTTTCCTACTAATCTGATTTAGCCTGATGTTTCATAATCTGGCAGTCATCTCCACGCTGTAATATCACACTAGAGTCTCAAATCGTTCTAGGCGATGCAGGCTGCAGGTGGATTGAAGTTACGGGGTTGATGTATACGACTTGCACAATAGACTAGTAGTGAAAGAAATGCATATCCTATCGGTATTTCACCTGCTTGAAAATATACTCCAAAAAGCAAAATCAACAAACCCTTGCGACCAGAAAGTCTGCCATTCCCTTGACTGGTATTTTTGTTGGGAAAACGCCATTTCCTGATATCAAGGGAATAGCCTGTATGTACAGCGATGGGGTAGGAAAGAGGACGTATTTTATCTTCTTCCATTAGGGAATCAGACTCCCTGTATCAAAATGAAAGAACTAGAGAATATTTTTGTATCACATTTGCAAGCTTTAAATGTGCATCTCCTTAGCTTCAGTACGGATTGTCTTGCATTAGAGTCCATCCTGAGTTAAATGTCTCCTAAAATCATAACTCAGTTTTTCAGATTCCGCCATTGCCAGTTAACTAAAGATACTGCTTTTACTGTGTGGTTTATGGGGTTTTTTTCACAACATTTTATAGAGTAATTACAGTTCCACCTTAAAATCGTTCAGTACAACTTTCAGTTTGCAGTCCTGTGTCCTTCCATAATGGATTTTGTCACTGGAGTTATTTATATCGGTGATTGATTCAGGATATGTTGATGAACCATTTTAAAAACAATGACTGGGAACAATGTTGAAAAACAGTATTGTTATGAGGCTGTGAAACCAGGAAAAAAAAAAAAAAGGCTATTTTATGTAACAGCCAAATGTGCTCACGTGTAGTTCTTCCTATTCTCAGCTGTTTCCAGGGGTATGACCAGACGGCAGTGTTCCTACGGTAGTGCGATTTTTTCAGTCGTGGAATGAAATTTGACTTTGACACGACTAAATTTCTTTGTAACAGCTAAGAATAACATTTAATTATACATCAAAAATAAATGCAGACTGCTTAATTCATTTGTAGAAAGATAACCGCTATTTTGGAGAGCCTGAATACCACGAAATACTGGATCTCTCTTGCTGTTTAAGTACCGGGAATATAATTGACGCAGTGTAACGAACAAACAGGATGTTTATTTTGAACCTTATTCTCTATGTTAATCTTAATTATTTTTTTGCCATTAATTTATAAAGTTTTGAAACTGTAATTTGCTGATGTATTTGGCGTTGGGAGTATCACATGCTATTTCTAAATATGCACTGATATTAACTTGAACTATTTCTTCATTAAAATAAGAAGAGCCAGTGCTCATTCAACTTTTCTGTCCTGTCTCCTTGTTGGGTTTTTTCTGCACTGTTATGTTTGTACCTTGGCTAAGAACTGCTTACAGAAGGGCTCAGGAAAAGTGCGGGTTTAAGTCCTTGACAGAAGGATTTGTGTGAGAAGCAGTCAATGAAAAGAAAACAACTTTTGTCTTTTTTTTTTTTTTTTCTGTGCAGCTAAAAAATGTGTTAGAATCAGTTTGTGCTTGTTCCAACGCGACGCACCGCCGGGTCGGTCGGGTTGCAGTAGCTTTTCACCCGTGAATGCCTGCACTGCTTGTTGCTTGTTAAAAATTTTAATTAACATGCAGTACCAGAGTTCTGGCCAGGAGCCGGGCTCGGCGGCGACAGGTCTTGTACAGACATCACTGGCAGAGAGCGCGGGCAGACCCAGGGTACTGCAAACATACACATGGAGCGTATCTTGGAGGCACGTGCCACCTGAGTTTTAGTGAGGTATTAAATCTGAGAGGGACCTGCACGGTCAAAAAATGGGTTTTCCGGCTGTATCGGTGCACCTGATGGAAACAGTTTACCTCCTCACAAGTACTGCTCTGTTCATATGCATAAACTATATATAAAACTTTTATGGCTGGCAACACCACCGCTACGTGCTGGTTCCACAGTGGTGTTACTGTGTTTACTTCCGTGGCAGGAATTGGGCTAGTGAGGAAGCGTTATCTTAAATAATGGAGAACACAAAAAGTGAGGCGAGGCAGAAACCCGAAGCACAGAGTGATGCTGCAGTGAAGCAATGACCCAGGTAGGACACGTGAGGGGTGCGGGGCTCCAGCCTGCTCTGCTGTTTTGCTGACTCCTCCTCTGAAGCATTTTCTTAGTGTGATACTTGAGGTTTCTCCCTTCAGTGGAGCGTAGCGTGCCTGTAAAACTGGGGGTTAGTGCTCAAAAATTGGCCCCTGGTTATTTTGGCATTTTAGAGTTCATAGAACACACGTACATTCATTTGGGGGGGGGGGGAGAGAGGTAACTCATTTAGGTTTGGATAACGAAGGGGATCAGTTCGGAATTTTTGGCTTAGTGTTGTTAAAAATGAAGAGAGAGATTTCTTCCCACCGCCACCTCAAATAAAAAACACACTTGATGGCAGGAATTTCACCCACGCCCAGAAGGGCAATGGAAAGCCAGTTAATAGGTTCAAGATCTCGACACCTGCTTTATAAAGGCTTTTCTTTTATAAATGTGGGAACCAACGTTGGTCCTAACCTGCAGCTCCAGGTCCCTCTTTAGCAGACAGAGCTTAAGTGAACACAGTGGGCTTTCTCTTGCCCTCATTTTCATGTTCCTGCCTGTCTCATCGGTTTGGAGCACTCTGGTCCCAGAGAAGCCTGTTGCACAATTTGCTAAGCGTTAAGACAAAAAATAACAGAGTTTTTTTTTTTAAATTTATGTAATGGCAAAAGTCACACAACTGAAACAGAACCCAGAGCCAGTCCAGTGACGAAAAAGCAGCAATAATCTAATACAAAAGAAGATTAGAAACACCAGCTGCAGTCAGGCATTGATTCCAGGGAAGATTTGTTCTCGAGGAGGGGGGAAGGAACCAATTTCCCTGCTGGTGTGAACGTTTCTCCTACCTGTCCTCTTTCAGCCCCACATCTGCAGCCCTACCCTGGACTGATGGGTCCATTGTTTTCCTAACGAGTCGTCCCTCAGCACTTCCCAGGCACTGATATGAAGCTCAGGTTTCCTCCATTCTCCTGCTGGACCCAAAGTATTTCCCGATTTGTGTTCAGCCAGATAAACTGCTCAGACAGACCTTTGACGCCCACCTGCCTCAAGCTGCCTTCCCCTTTTGACGACTGGCATTCGGTAGGCCAATGCCAGTGGTGAGACTGGGATCTTGCTGGTGGACTGGAAGTAGATGTTGCTGTTGAGAGAGTGTTATGGGTAAGTCTGTGCTGAACATCCAAGATGGATCTCCCTTCGCTTGTGCCGGAGCATGCTCTTCCACTGACGGACAGTTTGCCCGGCTAAAAGTAAATGTGAAGACTAGAAGCTGCCCTGAAAAATAATGACTTGTTCCTGGGTCGTAATTGCACTGTGAAAACTTCATTAGTTCTGCTTGTACAAACTACATCGCAGCCATCCTGTCTCCCTTTGATCTCGTGTGGGAGCTGTGTTTGCCGATGACATTTCGATGCCTGTTTGTGTTCCCTGCGTGACTCATTCGAACCAGAGCCGTTTCAACCTGTCTGCCCGACTGGCTCGGAGACGTTACACAGGACACAGATGTTTAAGGGCAGAAGTTGCTGTTGGTCATCTGGCTGGGCAGCGGCAGCCGGAGCTGCTGGCCCGAGCCACCAGGCTCCCCACTAAGCCTCTGTGATAAACGGGCCCCTCAAACCGCAGTCCCACCACCACAGACTGGGACAGAAATCACCCAGGGCTGCCAGTGCGAAGGGTTTAGGAGAAAGGTAGGTCCTAACCCCCGTGGGGCTTTCTCACAAAGTATCCGGGACCGCTCTCCAGAGGGTCCCTCCAGAAGACGGGCTGGGGCTCAGTCGTGCTTTGATGCGTAGCTGGGCAAGGAGTTGGGGGATGATGCCTGTTCCAGGGCCCCAACACCTGGTCACTGGAGTGGGAAGTAGGAGATACAGTCTCAATGTCTCTGGCCTGAGGAAGACCAGAACTACAGTATTTCCCCCACCCCCCCATGTCTTCAGGCGGACGTGTCCCTTTTCACCTCTTTTGGGTGTTCTGGCAAAGGTCAGAAGGGCCTTCAAGGTTTGTAGGGCCAGTATGACTGTAGTGGGTGCCAAAGGCATTGGCTGCGTGCGTGGGCTTCTGCATTCAGCTTCAGCCCTGGGGCGTTTCTGCATCCAAAAGAGAACCTTCCCAGGGACGAGGTGGAACCAGAGGCCACCCACACGCTCACACCAGCGTGCAGGCAGCTGCAGCCTCCAGGCTGTGGTTATGAAAGGAGGGAACGGGGAAGGGTTCTGCTTTGAAAGTGCCCTACGTTCGAAGTGCCTGTCTTTGTTAGGAGCGAGCCTGGAGCATCGTGGGCGCCAGCAGACCTTGTTGCCGTGACGCCTGTTTTGGTCTCGCGCTCTCCGTACCAAGACCCTCCTTCCCTGTCTTCTTCAGAGACGCCCACGCAGACTGCAATTGCCAGAGCGGTTTTGGATTTCTGGGCGCAGCCTGTGGCCGGGCTCAGCTGTGCAGCTGCTCCCGCCGGCTGGCACCGCGGCGAGACCCAGCCGCGAGAGAATTTCATTTGCCCTTGGCCACGATGGGAGAGGTAACACTGTAATGATCCCAAAAAGTATCACATGCTGCACGACATCGTCAGGCACAAGTAAAAGGACATGCAGAGTTCTCAAGGCTGAAACCTGAACGGGAGGCATTAAGTTAAATTACTTTTCATGCTGGTTAAGGTTTTCATTTACGGTTTAGCAGGCGTTTACATCTCCTGTAGTCTAACGCTGCACCTCTGGCAGAAACATTTAGCTCCAGAAAACGGCATTGCTGCCACGCTAGTTTGCACCCCAGCCTTTTAAAGTTTCGTGTGATAAAGAGACTCGAAAAATTTGCCTCTAATCTATATAATCTATGAGCATTTTTTGGCTTTTAAAAACTATGAAGTCTTTACTTCTTGTGGCATGAGGTCTAAAGAAAAGGTGGGTTTACATCAAGGTGCTTTAATAAATTCCTGTTGGCCGCAGAGGATTGCGTGAGTATGGCCGTGTGCTAAGGAATATCGAAAATATTTTTAAATGCACACAGTTTTTTATGGCCTGGGAGGATAAATTAAAATGCAGAATTATTTCTTTCTGGAACCACGCACTTGTAGGCACGACTCGGTTGCAGTCAGAGGCCTTTTCTAACCTGCTTTTTGAACAGAGAGATAAATATAGGTGAAGAACATAATCCGCACTGCTGTTTAAAAAGATGGAAAAGTAGAAGTTGCTGAAGGAACGGTGGTTTCACTGTCCAGAAAAGGAAAGTTATTCCAAAAAGCTGACAAATAATTCTGCGTAGCTAATAGCACTCCGGCCGGTGCAGGATATGGTATTGTATTCACATATAATCCGCAATGGGAGATGGTGTACATGTATCCTGGCACTGTCGTCGTGTTCCTGGCCTGTGACAAGATAACCAGAGACTGAAGAAGCCACAGCACTTAAACGCGTCCCCTTTTGCACCGCGGGGCTGCGAATGCCACGCGGCTGCTGGCGCTCGCTTGCCCTCCACGTCCCTTGGACGCCGGCTGGTGCCGTGGGGCCGGTTTGGAGCTGACAGTTATCCCTGGCAGCACCATGCGTGTAAAAGCAAAGGTGTGAGCAGGGACACGTCCCGACACGCAGAACGCTGGCCACCATGACAAATCCTGGGCAGCCGGTCCCAAGCCCTGCCGCGGCCGGGAATGGGAGCTCCGGCCAAGCGGAGGAGCTGCAGTGCCGCTGAGCTGACAAAGTGCCCACCTCGGGGCAACCGCGGGCGCTGCAGCATGGCTGGCGTGACACGGCGTGTGCAGGAGAGGCAGTGTCTCTGGGGGCCAGACCAGCCCAGCTGAAGTGAACAGGAATTTTATGGTTTGTTTTTTTCTCAGGACAAGTTTTAAGCTTAAGAAGAAAAACCCTCCCCAAATTTTATGGAAAGGAAGGAGTGCTCCCAAACCCTCAAAGTTTGGAGTAACTTTGATATCAAATGAAACTGTAGAACAGTTGGATAAGGGTCTGCCAGGCTGCAGGTTCTCACCTTTCCCTTCTTCATCAGCCCAGGCCAAGTTCTTCCACACACAGTGATGACTTTCGCATCCCTTATTCCTTAGGTGCCCAACTTAAATTAAGCCTAGTTTGCAGAAGAATTTGGGACTTGCATCTGCGGTAGAAGGCAACAGCAACATATAAAGTATATCCAGAAACCATGCTACAGTGGTCTCCTGCTAGAGCAAATGTACTTCTTGGACTGAATAATCAGGAAATACTCTAGGCTCTGGTTTTCTGTTTTTAATATGATGGTAATGCCTTTCCTTGCGTTTTGGGAGTGTTCAGCAAGCGTTTTGGTTTGTTTTGTGAAGTTTTGGAACTTTTCTAATCATAGAATCTTTAGGGTCGGAAAAGACCTCAAGGATCATCAAGTCCAACCAGCAACCCAACACCACCATGTCTACTAAACCATGTCCCAAAGTGCCACGACTACTTGCTTTTTGAACACCCCCAGGGATGGTGACTCCACCACTTCCCTGGGGAGCCTGTTCCAATGCCTGACCACTCTTCTGGTGAAGAAATTTTTTCCTAATATCCAACCTAACCCTCCCCTGGAGCAATTGCAGGCTGTTTCCTCTTGTCCTATCGCTTGTTGCTTGTGAGAAGAGACCACCCCCCCACCTGGCTACAACCTCCTTTCAGGTAGCTGTAGAGAGCGATCAGGTCTCCCCTCAGCCTCTTCTTCTCCAGACTAAACAAGCCCAGTTCCCTCAGCTGCTCCTCATAAGACTTGTGCTCCAACCCCTTCACCAGCTTCGTTGCCTAACATTTACCATGATGACATTGGGAGGAAAAGTGTAATTTTTGTCTTCGTAACCAGGTTTATTTACCAACAGGTCAGTAAGGTATGGGAAGGCCTTCTGAGTGAGCTCAGGTGTTCCCAAGTGAGCTCTGAATAATATGCAAAGCAAAGCTGAAATGAGATCCCTCACATCCTTTTCCCGCGTGGCATTTCCCAGTTGCTTTCCCAGACTCGGCTCTTTGCTGCGTCTCAGTCTCCTCTCAGTCCTCCGATTTCCCCCCAGCACACTTCAGGTCCCCCCAGCTCTCTGCCAGCGTTCATTTTGTCTTCTCCAAATCTACTTTTCTGAACTATCTCCTCCTCTTGCACATCTCGCCTCCTCTGAATTCAGTTCAGCTGATGAACTGCACGTAGCCTGGAAACAAACAGGTGACAGAAAAAAATAATCCGTGCTTTCCACTCTGAATATCTGGATTTAGAGCTGCTCTGGCCTGAAGCAGTTAGGAGCTGCAATTGCTAGGGAAGTCCTGCGCCGGGCCCTGGAGCATGTCCCATGCTCATGAACTCACCAGAGAACGAAGCCTGCAAGCTCTAGCACGTGTGAACGACAGCTGGCCTGGTTTTTTTCCAAAGGCTTATGAATTGGCCAAATCGAGACAGACTTTGCACTGAGATTAGAAAAAGTCCATCTCAGCAGTAAGGTTACTTTTTTGTCCAGTTCCAAGTCCCTCTTCCAATAAAAAGAGCATCACAGCTTTTTGAAGAAGATTGCCAGAGTATTGGGCGGGGGCTTTTGTTTGTCGTAGCCCTGGCCATGCTTAAGTCAAGGAACAAGGATGCTCCCAGAAATGTGGAACTGTTGTGGCTGAAAACTTTGAAGAAAACCCAGCCTTCAACACAGCCCTGGCAAGGAAAGCTTTGGCATAAATATGTGCTGATTGGGCAAAGGTATGTGCAAATAAACCCAAGCTCGAGGCAGCAAGATGCATTGGGCAGTCCTAACCGTACACCACCAACCATGGAGGGGACTTGTGTCCTTCCCGCCTTGAACTCTGAGAAAATTTGGACTCAAGGATCCATGTGGGATCAGTTGTGGTTTGGACCAGAGTGGGCCCAGTCTTGGTGTTTAACTGGGTCTCTTCAGTGAATCCATTTTGTGGCTGCACATACCTCAGATTCTGCGTTCTCTGTAACCAAGTTTGGCTGCTTGAGCCAAACGCGACAATGCGCCAGGCCAGCTTGGCTGTACAAACGAGGTTACAAAGGCTAAACTAAACCAAGGGCCGAAGCAGCGAGCAGCTAAGTCACACACCGGACATCGAAGTGTTTTGCTGCCCTGTGTAAGTAAGTACTGTACGTTGTCCACTGAGTATTAGTTTCAAACAGCTGTCCCTGAGTATACCTTCAACGTCCAGCCCAAAGTGTCTCTAAAGTGCCCAGAATCAGTCCTGCCACCCAGGTGAGGTCGGTGTTGCTATAACCAACCTGGCTGGCTGATATTGCTAACTTCTGCCTGGAACAAGGTCGACAGTTTGATTATAAAATGCATTAGAAACATGAGACGTAAGGCTGGGAGAAGAATTCAGCTCTTAATTAAAAAGAAAAAAAATTCCATCCTTTAGCAGTCCCTGCAGCACTCATTTCCCCAGCCGTACAGGACGCCAGTACTACGTGCTCAGCAGCAGCCACGTAGCTCGTACGTTCAGCTCAGGGGGCTCCTGTTTGGGGTTTCGGCATCCTCAGTAGCCCCCACGACAAGCGTCTGGCCTGCCAGGGCGGCCGGAGTTTGCATCTTTATGCTGTGCGAGTCAGTTGGGAGATGCAGGGCTGTAAGACCCCAGCTCTCTGCCAAGTCTCATGTCTTTTCTCTGGATGAAAGAAGTCTTCTTACACCACCTGCCACCCATCTGCCTCTGTTGAGTATGCACAGGAGCAGAGCCAAGGAGCAGCTTCACGCAAACAGCAGCGGTCCTGGTCAGGAGGCAGCAAGTGTGAGACGAGAGGCTTGTCCAGCGTTTGTGAGGACCTAATTCATTCACAACAGCAGCAGCTCAGCCAGCATCTTGGATTAAACCCCAGAATTTGGGCCCAGCAACACATGCAGTACAGATGCTGTCTTAGAGGTTGCCTGACATAAGCCTCTCCTTGCTCATATCACCACAGTACAAAAAGGACATAAAGCTATTGCAGAGTGTCCAAAGGAGGGCAACCAAGATGGTGAAGGGTCTAGAGGGGAAGACGTATGAGGAGAGGCTGAAGTCCCTTGGTTTGTTCCGCCTGGAGAAGAGGAGACTGAGGGCAGACCTCATGGCGGCCTGCAGCTTCCTCTCGAGGGGGAGCAAAGGGGCAGGCGCTGATCTCCTCCCTCTGGTGACCAGTGATAGAACCTGAGGGAACTGCATGAAGCTGCGACAGGGGAGGGTTAGGTTGGAGATCAGGAAAAGGTTCTTCACCCAGAGGGTGGTGGGGCACTGGAACAGGCTCCCCAGGGAAGTGGTCACAGCACTCAGCTTGGCTGAGTTCAAGAAGCATCTGGACAATGCTCTCGGTCATCTGCTCTGATTGGGCTGGTCCTGTGTGGAGCCAGGAGTTGGACTCGATGATCCTTATGGTTCCCTTCCAGCTCGGGATATTCTATGACTCTGTGATTCTATATCCACTCCCGAGGTGCTCAGCTAGCGCAGACCTGTGGGATTCCCTCCCTCCTTTCCTCTGCTGTGGGAATATTGCCTTTGTGTCACCTCTGAAGCCATCACTAGCCAGGCTGCTGTGATGAACACTGGAGTACAAGCTACTTTGCTCTGTACAAATGATCTCAAACTTGCCTGTCCTCTCAGCGTCCCACCCACAGCGACCAGTGGGTGACACCCCATCCGTGCACGCTCACCCTCCTCTGGAGGCAGGAGCCTGGGGCTGGATGCCCCTGTGATGCTGCTCTCCATCTCCTGGGCCCCTGGGACTCCTGCCAGCGTGCACCTCGCAGGCACGCAGCACGCAGGGGGACTGCCCCTGTGTTTGGGTGTATGGACTCTCTGGAGCTTTTTCCGTTCTTCCATGTTTTTCCACATCAAACTGCAAATGCAGAAGGGACATACTGGTTTCACTGCAGGGAAAAGGTTGGCCCTGGATCTTTCAGTGAAGTTTATAATGAAGCTTCAGACCCAAGCGGTCTTGCACACACACCTTTTTCTAACACGGTGGCTGCTCTAAGGCAGAAAGTGCATGCTGAGGAGACACTTTCCGTAAGACACATACTCCCCACGGAGCCCTGTGCCGGCGCGCCGGGGCGCCCAGGCCGTGAGACGGGCTCCCTTTGCCCGCCTTGGGAAATAATCCTGCTTTGCCCCCAGCCAGCCCCTGGTGTAACCCCTGGCGAGAGCTGCTGTCTTTCCTTCCCAGCGTGGCGTGAGGCAGCATGTGTGCAACACAAGGCTGGAAGGGACCTCTGCAGCGAAGCCCCAGCTCTGGGGGCAGGGAGAACGGCAGTGCTGGTCACCAGGGGCGAAGAGGGAGGGTAAGTCCGAATGTCCGGGGTAGGGACCATAACGTAAGAAGATAAAGGAGTCAGGAGGGCAGAAAACTGGGCTATAACGAAAACGGAGTGTGGTGCCAGCTTTTGCAGATGCCCAGCATAAATCTGCCTCTCCGGCGTGGCTTGGCTAGGGGAGGGAGAGGGAAGCTGGAGCTGGCCAGGCAATGCTCCAGCACTGGCCCAGCGCTAGCACTTACCACCATCTCGTGGTGAACCAGAAGATACCAGCTCTTTGCTGTTTCCCCTTAGTCACTAACAGCAAGGGGAAGGGGCAGTGAGTTGATCCTCACGTTTTACAGTCAGTAACACAGAGGAGATGTGGGGAACCCACTGACTGGGATTGCCCAAGGGCGAGGGAAGTGTCACCAGGTTCATGCGCTGGAGACCGCAGGTGACGTGTGATGCGTACCCAGCCCAGGACAGGCCCGAGAAAGTCTGCCTGACAGACCTCCGCTCATCCTCACTCACCGGGCTCACAACATCTTAATTGAGACCTGCCTTCCAAAGTGCCCTCGGTCCTGAGCGGTGGTGCAAGAAGGCGTGATGCTTTTCCTCCAACACTGCCATAAATGCTCTACGTCTGGAGGGAGGAAAAACACAGCCTCCCTGCTCCTTTCCCTGCAGGATATAAAATACATGAAACCAGCAGCAGTAGAAGATCAGGTTCACAGTGAAAGAAATTACAGAAATCGGTTTAGAAAACAGAATTTCATGGGAGGGCAGAGGAGGAGGACGGCTGCCAAAGTGACAGGGGAGATTTATGATTTCCTACTGAAAATATGTGAAACAGTTCTGAGTTTCGTTTTAAGCTGCTTTCAGAAAGCATTGACAGTGACAAGCCTTAATGCACCACGCTTTATGTAGGAAACTGGCTTAATGCACAGTGGACTGATTTCGACATTTGGGATTCTCCCCAGGCTGGTAATAACTCAGAAGAGGTCTGGGGGGGGGCGTGGCGTGGGGGTTAGTGAGCTGCAAGCTGAAGCAAATGGAAGGGAGCTGAGGAGTAAGGCAGGGCAAGCCCAGGGATGCTCACCGAGAGCCCTCGGAAAACAAAATCAGTATCTAAACAAATGCTCACCTCACAAGCTGGGTGTTTCCCATCTGGTTTTCCCACTCCAAGCCTAGCCAGCGGGACCTCAGGTTCAATGTATTGACTAACCTGTGGCCTACAGGAATAAACTACCTTTTTTTTTTTTTTTCCCTTCATCTCCTACTTTGCAGCAAAACCAGGAAGAAGAACAGAGATCCCTGTGCTCTGGCTTTCACCTCCTCCAAAAAAAGCCCCGATTACTTTCTCCTCCCATATTTGAGGGATCCCTAGTGTGGACTGTTCTGCCCGTGGATCCTGTGCCAAGCTCCCTGCATTCCTTTGCTCACTTCTTGGCTGTCCTGGCTAGAAGCAGGGCATCTGATTTAAATTTGTGGGTAATGATCAACCCATCAGCTATAGCTGAGCGTTTGGCATCACACTCATCTCAGCTAACTTGAGGCATCCACAATGTACACAACTACAGCTGGTCTGCACTCCCTTACAGGAGACACAGGAGCCCAGACCCTTTACTTCTCTGTATCATCGCTCACGAGATAAATGTTTCCTTCATCCAACTGATTTTAGACATTGATTCCGGGATGAGATGAAGCAGAGCCTGGCTTGATTCATTATCCCGACTGTATGTCTGCTGGCCGTAAGGACAGCGCAGCCCGAGCAGCTCGGGTGCAGATGTCCGTGCTGGTGGCTGCCGACAGTGAACCAGGTGGACGCCCCGTCGCTCTGCCTCCGTCGGGGCACAGGAGATGTCTCAGCCCCTGCAGTCCAGGGGCAAGGGCTGCAGGCAGGGCAGCCACCCCTGGGCAGAGGGGTCACCTCCCACCGTCCTCTGCTCCTGGCCGGGGGTCCAGAGGCTGACGTGGGGATGGCACCCTCCTGGGAGCAGCTGAGCTGCCAAAGCAGCGCACCTAAGCGCGGCGATGTGCACGTGGTTTGGTTTCTGTCTGACGGCCTCGCGCAGGGTATCCCACCCTCCTCCCGTGTGGGACAGATCTGCCCTCTCGCCGGGTTTGCTTTCTCTGCCTCTTCCTGCTCTCCAGCTGATGTGGAGCTACTCGTGTCGTGCTGTGGAGAACGACAGAAGCTGAGTTATTTTTAGCAATGTTCCCATACAAAAGATCGGTCTTGTTAGGCAATGTTTGATGTGCTGCATCTAGTGAAGTGCATGGCCAGACGCCACGCTCTGACCCAGAAACCGCTATTGCCCGAGCAAACAGGAAGCCCAGAAAGTGCAATCACATGCCTACTTTTAAAGGGAAAAACCTAAACTGTGGTTAGATCTATTTCCACCTTACTTTGGAAATTTGCAAAATGCATTCCAGGGCAGTCAGTGCACTTACAGGATGACCACAAAAACCCGCCAAAGCTTACCGCGGTTGCCCAAGCCGAAAGTGAGACGGCTGGGGCCGCGCACGCTGCTCGGCGTTCAGCTGTGGCACGTCATTCCCCTTGGGCTCAGACTCAGCTGAGCCTGTCCAGCCTGCAACAAACTCGCATTAAACCTTTGAGTCCCTGGGCTGTTGTAAGCTTTAGTTCTCCTCTCAGGGAAGGTCACTTGCTCTGTGGTGTTAGTGACCTCCTAAGCATTCTCGTGTTTAACTTTCCACGCGGAGTGATGCAGGATGCGAGCGGGGCTGTATTATATTGCAGTACAATAGTGTTTCTCAAACACTACCTGCAGCAAGCCAGAATGTCCGAGGCATCCTGGTGTGCATCCAGCAGCGTACCGCATACGGCTGTGCCTGTTTCTGTCTGTGCAGCCCACGGACAGAGAGAACCGAAGAGCAGAAAACGGAGGAATTTGGCTACTCTCGCACTAGAGGGCTGAGCGCTGTGGCAGAGCCGGGTTTATTTGCAGAGCACCTCGAGGCCTGTCTTCTCAAGTGAACTGTGGAGGGACAGGCAAACCGGAATTGCTTCTCTAGGAACAGGGGATCATTGTAACTTCTGTCCCCTCTGATACACTTACTGCAGCCTACACCCCCTCACCGCCACACCGTACCCCTTCTCGCCAAGACCTAACATGTTTTCACTGCTCACTGAGAACATAACTCACATTGCCAACAGCTCCGTTTATATTTAGTCATTATTAAAAGCCGGGGGAAGCAAATAAAAGATGCTATTGGCTCTGAGAAGCTCTCTGCTCTGCAGGCAGTCGGATGAGACGACCTTGAGAGCTCCTCCACCGCTGGTTGCTGCGGTAATCACTGCCGCTGAGAAAATGAGCCTGAACAGGATGAGTTCAGCACACTATTTCATCACATTTTTCTGTACCTGTGTTTTTTTGGGTTTTGTTTTTTTTTACAGAAAAGCCTGCCACACTCTCAGCTTTCAACTTTGTTACTCTGTTGTTCAGTTATCCTAAAGGTTTATATCCTCCTCACTTCATGCTGTCTTCCCTCTTTTTGTTCCCTTCCTTGTGGTTCCTAGATCACTCCTCTCTTGGCCAGACACACCGCATTTCTTTGTGCGCTGTTTTCTTGTACCATTGCTGCTTCTGTTACTTTATCTTGCCCCTCGCTTCCCTCTGTCTTTTACCTCTCTTTGCTTTGGGGTACTCTTTTCCCCATCTCTTTTTGCCTTGTGCTTTTTGTGTCCTGGCCCACATACTGTTACTTGGACTGACTCTTTATTTTTACATGTAAAACCCAGTGCATTTCTTTAATCTTCTCTAGTACAGTCTGACCATCGCTTACACTACGCTGACTTCATTGATTTCAAGGAGCACCAGAAAGCATAGGAGTATAATCCAGTTTGGAAGAGCTCAGGACCCAGAAAGGACAAAGTGGCAAAATGAGGAAGAGACAGCTTACGCTAATCCTTAAGCTAGGTGTTCCTGTGTTGCACGGTGCATGGATTTGCTAGACCCTGGAGCAGCAGGAGACCTGCGGGCACGACTGCAACACGCAGGCTGGGCACGCTGTAAACTCACTTGACCTTTCCAGAGCCACAGAAACAAAGGGTCAGGTCACCTGCGGGACTTCCCAGCATCCTCATGGAAGAGCAATGTATTCCTCCACTAGCCACAGTCCCACCTTAGGTGCTACAAGTGAGTTTGAGGGTACGGGTGTCTGGGGAAGCTCGTGTTATACAGCCTGCATTTGTGTTGCCTTCTTTCCCCCTGGCCAGTGATGAAGAGCTCTTCTTCCTCCCATGTTATCTGTCTCTGGGCTGTGAAACACAACGAACATCTTTCCCTTTGTTCAAAGAATCTGCTGATGCAATTTGTGGAAGACAGAGAAATATTGAGATGATTTCTGTTTACGAAAACAGCATTATCAGAACAGCCCCTAGCATGAAACAGTTTTAGAGCACAGCAGCACCTTATATCGACTTAGTTTATTCCCTGGCTTGTACTTGGGTCAGCAGGACGGCAGCTCAATTGCCAACAGTGCGAAAGAAATTGTGAGAGCCAAATTAAAGCACCAGACCTAATAACAATGAGCATCCGAGCCAGGCTGTCAGTTATTTCAGCCACCTTCCCGAAGACTGAGCTCGCAGGGCTGGTAATGCTGCCAGCAGCGTGACTGCAAGTTGGAGAAGGCTTCCAAGCAGCAGTTTATTAGTATGCATTCCTAAAAGTTGTGTCTAAGTCATCCTCATGTAGTCACAATGATTTAATATCTGAAACATGCTCATCCAATATAATCCCCATTAGATGTGTTCAAAACCCCTTATGTCATCCAAAGTCCCCAGCCCGCCGGGATAAACGCACCCCCTCGCAGCCCTGTAAGGCTGGCTTTGCAAAGCCGACTTGCTGAGCGGCGTTTGGTGCCCCAGCTCAGCCCAAAGGATGCTGGCCGTGCTGTGGGTCTCCACCGGCCTCTGAGCACTGCAGGTGCAGAGCACGGCCCTCCCCAGGGGGGACGGAACGAGTGGGGATCGCACGCGGCACTTCGCGTTGCTACTAACACACTATCAGAATTGCTGTCACCACTGAAATCGCTGTAAAGCTGAAATTGCTCTGTGACGGGCTGAGGGACTTGGGGAAGCGCATACAATGTAGAAGTATATTAAATCATCTCTTTTTACATTGCATGGTATTACAAATTTCTCAAAATAGCTGCATTAAAAGTTGTCTTGACAACATTCCCAGTCATGGGGATATGAATATACCGTCCCTTGAATAGAATTGCCATCTCTTTCACTGAAGTAAATTGCTCCTTTGCACTTTACAGTGGGCATTATATGTTTCATAGCAGAAATGTTTGAGAGTTCATTTTCCTAATGGCTGCAGACAGCAGCACGGCTTTCCCACGCTGCCCGGGAGACGCGCTACTGACTCACATTTTGTTGTCCAGAGCTGTCAGGACTGTACGTGCCGGCTGAACTGGAATTTTGCTTCCACCTGTCCCCGTGCATGTCCTTGCCATTCCCCATCCCTCCATCAGTTCGCGTGGCTTCTCATGCCGCAGCTGGCAGCCCCCTTGCACCTCGCTCCTGCTGCCCAGAACCTAGGTCGGTGGGGACTCTCCTCGGCTGAGTGTCTCAGGGGAGGTAATATTTTCTCCTGTCTACCTTTTCTCAGAGGAAAAATATTACGAGGTTTGCACAAAGACTTCATTTAGGCAGGGAATGTGATCAAGTGGTTAAAAACCAGGCCTAGCACTCTGTGATGCAGTTCAAACCCCACCTTCATGACTCCAAACAGGGCAGACGGTTTCATGTCCCTCCTCTTGGCTCTCTCATCATGGAGCTCAGTGCTTAACACACTCACAGAAAGGTTGAGGTGGGAAGGGACCTTTGGAGAATGTCCAGTCCAACCCCAGGGTCACCTAGCAGGGTCACCTACAGCAGGTTTCCTAGGACCCTGTCCAGTTGGGTTTTTTATATCTCCAACGCCGGTTCATAGGGTGCTAGTGTTTAGTGCACCACTTCCTTGGTGGCAACTCCTGTGTTGAGCTGCTGAGTTGCGTGGTGAGCCCCTTCTGCAGACCAACAGCGACAGACCCATGTTCTCCACCCTGCTCCTGTGGTGGGAGGCCACCGACGTTGCACTGCGCCCTGGATCTGGCTGCAGGAGGAGGCATGAGGCAGAAAAAGTAGGAAACATGGACTGATGTGGGAAAAATAGGGGTGAGGTGGAGAGAGGTGAGATAAGGGACCCCAGCTGCTGAAGCAAGGGAGGGAGGGTGGGGTATGCTAGGGACCCCAGAGTAGCAGGTAGGAGAGTAGGATCCTGCATTGAGAGTGGGTTGTTCATAGCAGAGGGGTACACGGGGTTGATGTACTAGTGTAGTAGGGTAAGGTTATGTTAAAGGGAAGGTGGGGTTGGAAGCTGCGTACAGCCCATCCAAGGTGCATTTGGAGAAAAGTAATTTTATCTCCTTTGCTTGACCTTCCTCTGAAGCCTGAGCAGGCCAGATCATCAGGGTCCCAATTTAGGACTCCTTTTCTGTTGCCTTGATTTTGCTCTCTGGGATCTGTTTTTTTCTAGGCTTTGTGCTCTTAGATGTTCCAGCCGCAACAATTTTTTTATCACACTAATATCAGGCAGGAAGCCTGAGGTACATCAGCCTTTCCATCGCCGGCTGTTTGATCAGGTGCACGGAGGTAGCAGGGAGAATTCAAATAACTCTCTATCTATACAATAGCTATTGTTTCCTCTATCTCCCAACTCCAGGGGTAGAAAAGAAAGATGTTGTTTCCCATCTTTGCTTTTAAAAGCCAGGGTTTTCAAACAGCCTTTTGATCTGACTCTCACTGACTGTCAAGGCAACCGGTTCCTGGCTTGCATACAAAGGGTGCTTGCTCTCCCTCCCCTACTCAGGTCATTAAACTTCAGGGCCTAACTTGCTGCTAATTTGTTGTTCTTTTCAAGTTGGGAAACTACTGCTGCCAGGTAGGTTTGTAACGCTACTGTGCCATTTTTGTACAGCTGCCTTTCTGCTTTCCAAAGCAACGTGTAAATCCATGGAGAGCTGTGCCTCTACTATTAATTTCCTGATCAATCAATCGCACCACGAAAACCATCTCTCAGTCATTTCAAAGTGACATAGAGTATGTCTCAAGAAAACCAAGGCATCGGTCTTGAGAGCAATGGACAAAGAATGGACAGATCAACATTGTGGGGCTGATGATTTAAAAGCTGTGTGAATGTGAGATGTCTGCATTTGATTACTTTAAGGGAACCCATTCCTCTCATCTTCCCTCTCCTTTGCACGGGCCATGGCAAGGGAGAAAATTCATCCCTGCTGTAAGCCAACTGAAGTCATTCTGATCTCGCTGGTTTTAACGCTTACTGCTGTGCTTTTTGTATTTATATGAAGACACAGCAGAAAGAAAGAAAGGAGAAAGCAAAATTAGGCAAAGTTACAATAACAAGTGAGATACCAAGCAAAGATTAAAGCAAGAAACAAAAAGTTACAGCTCAGCAGGGGGTCAAACACACAGAAAACCAGCTTTTTAACTCTCCTCTCCCCTCTTTGTCCATACATTGCCTTGGACTATCATCAGCTTGCCATCTCACACAGGCCTGACACATTTTAGATCTTAAAAACTGAAAATGGCAAAAGGATGAAGCTTTTAACTAAGGTGGGTATATTTCACATAGAATATATGAATTCCAACTAACCTTAATGCATTTGTGTAAAGTACGGAAGGCATTTCTCAAGGATAGAGCAGCTGCTTCTTTTTGCTGCGAGGAGCTCACTCCATGCCAGGGAACGCCGTGAGACTCCACGCTGGAGCTGATGTGGAGGGACCCTTCCCTTCCGCTCCCGCTCTCTGCGAGCCAGATGTGATGCTGCTCAAGTTTGTGAAGTCTTTGTGTAGGTATCTCTTTCTATACATACATACGCGTGTGTTTGCTACGTGTTTGTAGGTACACACACGTATACCTGGCTGTATACAGGTAATGCTTTGGAATTAATAAAGCTACATTCCTGTTGAATCTTCCAAAGAGTGAGAGTAATTCTCAAAATTGTAGTTTCACACAGACACATCTAAATCTTGTCTCCATCATCTCTTTGTCTGGACCTGAATCTCTATGCCTTAGTATCCAAGGTATTTATTTTATATGGAACACTGCTGTGGGGTAAAGGCTCAGATAAAAGTGAATTTTTCTCTCATCCTCCTGGCCCTGTCTGTTTAGGGAAGAATAAAATTAAAAGGTTAACAGGCCATGGAAAATCTTACACAACGGACAGTGGAAAATTGCAATGTTTCAGGGACTCATACTGTTAAGGAGTAGCAATAAATAGCATCTTTAGCCTTCCTATCTAGTTATTTTGGATAAGCCAGAACTATCGTATTCTATTCCAACTGCAAAGTAGTCTCTCTGCTGCTGCCAAATGCCCACCCTGGCCAGCACTGAGGGCATGCGGTACGTACACCGGGGGATATCCGCTGCCTGGACTGCAACGTCACGCAGAGGCATCCATCTAAACCTGGGGTTTAGACACAATCACATGTAATAACTCTGTGTACCGAGGCCGCAAAACTCATGTCACAAGAAAGATGCTAGCAACACTGCACTCACGGCTAGTCAAGGTGTCTGCAGCGCAGACTTGCTCCGCACTAGCACAGAGCAGCACTCAGGGACAGGGGCAAACAGAGGAGTCTGCAGCTGGAAACCTGTCACCGACACACCAAACGCCTCTGTTTTCTCCCTGGGGTAAAATTCCTGTTGTCTGGTTACAGCTGTGTTTGTGAGCTCAGCTAAGGGCCTCTGCCCAGATAAATGCATCCAAGCTGAACAAAGACAAAGCTCCAGATACGGAAGTTGGTGGCAATACAGAGATAGTGAAGTAGCTGTGTGCCCAACATGCACGATATGGTTGTATAAACATGGCACTTGTCTTTGAAAATGAGTTGGCCATCTAGTCATCCAATATACTTGCTCAGGAGTATTCTGCCCTGCTGAGACATTTTAAAGAAGACACTGGTGGATGGCAGCTATGATTTCAACCATGTGTACCTCAAGAAGCATCCAAATACTGTGCAAGACAATCCTCATAGAGTAGGTTATGTAGAGCACCACAACACTGATCATGTCAAAAAACATGGCTAAAAACTCCCTTAAACAGAGAGTGGCTCCCCTTCTTTCTCGGGCACATTGTTGAACCTCCAGGCAGGTTCAAGAGTTTAACATGAATAGTCCTAACTTTTCAATTATATTTAATATTTACTAATACTGCTATTTCACAGAACCACAGGGTGTTTGAGGTTCGAAGGGACTTCTGGACATCATCTGGTCCAATGACCCTGCTCAAGCAGGGTGACCTAGAGCTGGTTGCCCAGGAGCATGTCCAGCTGGGTTTTGAATATCTCCAAGAATGAAGATTCTCCAGCACCTCTGGAGAACCAGAGTTGTTGCCAGTGCTTAGTCACCTACACAGTCAAAAGATGTTTCCTTATGTTCACACGTCACCTCCTGTGTTTCATATTTACTAATATTTTAATGCTAAAAACCCCCATAAAACATTTAAAAAGACAAATTTTATAGACAGGGATAATGTGGCACAAAAAGAAAATAAAAAATAATTGCTAGTCTGGAGCTTTACACAGTCCCAGGTCAATAACAAATGTGGTCTCATCATTCCTGAGCCTTTCTTCCACGTGGCCTCCTCTTCCTTCAGAACTTGTGGTGTCTCTTCCTTCGCTTGCCCATTTCATCCACCCTCAGGGAGCAGGAGCAGGCTATGGTCGCTACTGGTGACATTGCAATGAGAAGTTTCAGAATGGCCAACGTCCATCCAGCACAGGACTCTCCTCTGTGGTGAACAGCAGCAGATGCACAGGGCCAAAACCAAGGCCATGCATAGGGTGATATTTCTTCTGACATGTCCTCTTGACCTCCAGCAAACAGCCATTTAGGAATTTCCTGAGGTGACAGTTTCATCCAAATCCCTGTTGTACCAATGGATATATTTTCCATGAACTCATCTAATTACTTCTTGAATCTACTTGTACTTTTGGCCTCTGCAAAATCTTTCACAATGTTGTTATATACTCATGAACAAGTCTTGTTTGTTTTGAAACTTGCTGCCTGATCATTTAAAGTGCTCTCTACTTCTTGCATTCCAAGAAACAGTGACTAATCATTCCTTTTTTAGCATCGCCTCAGTATTCAGCACTTCCTAGGCCTGCAGCGCATCCAGGCCCAGCACCTCTCGTCAAGTTGCTGAACCTAGCCAATTTAGTCTCTCCTCACAGTGCACTGTTCTGCATCTTTCCTTGTTCTCCGACATCTATCCTGTAGTGTGGCGAGTGGAACTAAGCAGGGCGTTCAGTAACCCAGGGTCAGTGCAGATTAAGAGAGTGACACAATGCTGTGTTCAGCTTTGTTGTCAGCTCCTCTCCTCATAACATCTGACGTTGCTGGCCTTGACAAGAAGAAAGGCCATGAAGGAGAAGTCAGACTGTATAGTCAGCTGAGAGTCACAGACTTGTTCAGGTTGGAAGGGACCCTGGGAGGTCTCTAGCCCAACTTTGTCTTCAAAGCAGGGTCAGCTACGGGGTCAGACCAGGTCTCTCAGGCTTTATCCTGTTGGGTCTTGGAAATCTCCAGGGATGGAGACTACACAACCTCTCTGGCCAGTCTGATCCACTGCTGGGCTATCCTTGTGGGGAAAAGGTTTGTCATACTCAGTGTGAACCTCTCTTGTTTCAACTGACAATATCGTCCTTCATCCTCCTGACATGCACCACTGTGAAGAACCTAGATCCATCTCCTTGACACCTTTCCTGAAAGCACTGGGGGCTGCAGTTACATCCCTCTGAAGCCATCTCTTCTGCAGAGTGAACAAGCCTGTCTCTCTCAGCCCCTCCTCACAGGACATGCGCTCCAGCCCCGATCATCTTGGCAGCCTCCACTGAAGTTGCTCCAGTTTATCTATGTATTGCAAGGGGAGGACTGGGAGCAAAGCTCGACATCCTAATCTAGATGAGGTATAATAAGTGCAAAGTAAAGGGGAATAAGCATCACCCCAAATCAACTGACCATACTCCTACATGCTCAGATGCTGTCAGCCACCCCTACTGCTAGGGCTCACTGCTGGCTCAGGTTCATCTCGCTGCCCAACAAGACCCCCAGGGCCTCCTCAGCAGAGCTGTCCCCCAAGCAGTCAGGCCCTGGCCTGAATTGCTGACAGGGTTTTTTCACAGACTCACAAAATGGTTGAGCTTCAAAACGACCTCTGGAGGTCATCTGGTCCAATCCCTCTGCTCAAGCAGGGTCACCTAAAGCAGGTTGCCCAGGACCATGCCTAGATTTTTTTTGATATCTCCAAAGATCGAGATTCCACAGCCTCTCTGGGCAACTTGTCCCAGTGATCAGTCACCTTTCTGTGTTTCAGTTTGTGCACATTGCCTCTGGTCCTGCCTGAGCGCCACTGAAAAGAGCCTGGCTCCATCTTCTTTGCAACTTCTCTTCAAGAATTTATATGCATTGACAAGATTCCTCTGAGCCTTATCCAGGCTGAACAGCCCCAGACCTTTAGCTTTTCCTCACAGGAGAGATGCTCCAGTTCCTTAATCATCTTTGTGGCCATTCATTAGATTTGCTCCAGTATGTCCATGTCTCTCTTGTAGGGAGCCCAGAACTGGACACAGCACTCCAGTGTGGCCTCACCAGTACTGAGTGGAGAGGAAGGATCCTCTCCCTTGACCTGCTGGCAACACTCCTCCAAATGTAGCCCAGGAAAACATTAGGTTTCTTTGTGTCAAGGGCACATTGCTGGCTCATGTTTGCCATCCCAGGTGTACAACTTTGCATCTGCTCTTGTTGAATCTCTTTTTGTTCCTGTTGGCCCATTTCTCCAGCCTGTCTACGTCCTTCTGAACAGCAGTCCTGCCCTCAAATGTCCCAGCTGGTCACCACCCTATCCCACTTCAGTGCTGTCTGCAAACCTGATGAGAATGCCCTTCCTTGCCTCCTCCAGGTCATTGACATAGATGTGAAACATGACAGGTCCCAGGACAGACCCTGTGGTACCTCACTTGTTACTGACGTCCAGATTAAGTACAAATCATGAGCCACCACCTGCTGAGCCCAACCATCCAATCTGTTTCTTTCTGGACTAAAGAATGCCGAAAAACTTGCATCTGAAGGTTTAGAAAACCTTATAAGCAGAGGTTAGCCAATATGAGACTGATCAAGACTGATTAATGAAGATCTGGTGTTTTGAACATTACCACCAGTGGAGAAATTGGAGGAATTTTCACCTTTGGCTTCCCTTACAGTCAGAGAGGAGACAGAAAGAGCAAGAGCCATATGCAAAGGATAATCCATTCCATCCACTCCAACACAGATTTCTAAGACAGATGAGATAAATCACTGTGGGCTACATGCCTCCACTAAGGAAGGAGCTGAAGCAACTGGTGCAGTACTAAACAGCTAACTTGCAGGCAGCTCAAGTGAGATGAGCCATACACTTGCTATCTTAGTATTTTAATTCCCTATCTGTGAAATGAGGACGCTAATGCTTCCTTGTCCCTCACATCTATGTGAACTGTGACTGCTAAGTTAGGCTGAAAGGTGTTTTGCCTGGTGTCTAGAACGACAACTGACCTTTTTTTGCGTGTCTCTTATCAGCTTCATGCTATCACTGTTAATGATGAGGGGATGGAAGATGTTGCCTCTAGAGCAAATAAATTTTGAGCATCTATACACAACCTAAAAAACTCACATAGAAGAGGCATGAAGGGAAAAACAAGGCAGTGAAGTTCCACAATTTCTCCACCTTCTGAACTGCTGCCAACTTCAAATGTAAACTGGCAGATTTCTTATTTTGCTGTTTTTAACACGAGATAATTATAGCTCATTGTTCCACAGCTTACTGTGTAAAATGCTGAGCAGTACTTCTGTCTATTCTTCTTAGCTCTGAGGAACTTTAACTACTTTTGATCCTTGTGTCCCAGATAACCACTATTTAGCAGTTAAAAGTTCATTAAAAATGAGGCCAAACGTAGAAGAAAATGCCAACAAAAACATGTCTGAAAAGATAGATTAATAATATGGCAGTGCCAATAAAAACATGTTTTCTCACACTAGATTTTTATACATATTTAATGAAGGTTTTATAAATTTTAGTATATTTGATGAAACAAACTTTCTACAAAGTAATTTTCCTAAGGATGTGAAATCTAAAAATGTAAATGATGCTCTGAAGCAGCATCCAATGAGGACACTTTCTGCAAGTATCCATGTGTATTTCTTTCATGACCTAGAGTTCAAATTTCTCTACTGTTTTGCACACTATGGAAATACATTTAAACTATAATGCACAATGAAAACGAAGATGGAAAAAGCATGTTTGAATTGCACTCCTGCACTTTTCCACAATTAAGAAGGCAACAGTTCCCTTGGGTTTTCCTTCTCTGGCTGTGAAGAAAAATGGCTGGTTAGTATTTCCAAAACATTTCTGTGCTATTCCACAACATCAACAAAAGGAAGTCCCTTCTCCCATTCTTTTAATCCAAACTCCAACTGAAAAACACACCATTAGAAAACATTCTTTTATAGGTTCCTCAATTTTTCATTTGAAGTTTTCCACATTGAAAGGATGCTCAGACCATCCCTTCCCTCAGCTTGAACTCTGCTAATGAGAAGGTCCTCAGCCCTTTTTCTTCTTTGTAGATGCCTAGGGAGAAACCAGTGCTTTTCTTGCTAGCAGAAAAGCATAGTGGATCATCAGGGCACCAGAATCTTAGATTAGGACAAAGATTCACCACTTACAGACAGGATAAAGGTCAAATAATTTCTTACTAGAAAATATGTAAAACAGTGAACCACCCTTGATAGCACAAGTTGCAACCAGAATTCCTGGTCACAGCAATAAAATCTACTTTTCTACATTTAAAACTAACTATAAAATACTAAACAACTATTTGTAAGCTTTGTCATCTGTACCACTGGTTGAAGCAGCATAAGAAGCTGGTGGACTCAGGCCTGGCAAACAGGCAGCAAGGCGGGATGATAACATGAACAAGGTAATAAAAGCGTTAAAAGGTGCCTCTGTGTCAGCACTTTTCCCAGATCAGGTGTTTGTGGAAGCACACGTTCACTAGAGCCTGAAATAATTGTTCAGAGCACAAAGTAGGGCAGGTCTAGTAGAGACACTGGCTCAGTAGCTACCACCTCTGCTAGGGCACCGGCTGGCAGGAAGACGATACAGATATCCAGCAATGTCATGCTCTGTTATGAGGGAAACAATTTTTTATTGGCCAGAGGCAGCAAAAATCCCCACGAAAACTGTTGTTTAACCATTACTAACAGTTTATGGCATTGTTTGCAATCTTTTCCAATGAGAACCTGATGGTCATTCAGAGATACAAAATGAGCCTCTTTGTCCATGTTATGCTATGGGCTGATGAAAAGAAACACACATAAAGTTCTTATTAAAGAATAAAAGAAAACCAGAATGTTTTCATTAACCCATCAGAGGCCTGACATTGTACCAAGGACCGCTAACCAAATTCATATTTGTTTCATATGAACATATTTTGATGAGAAAAACATCTGCACTTTACACTGATTAGTCCTTGTTCATGTTAAGAAAATTTTATGTAATAGGAATGGCAAGGCACTGCACAGAGAACCAAGCAGAGTATGATGCAAATCTTTAAGGCGATGGAAAATCACTCACATGGTAATTATTTGCTATGGAGATGTTTAAAAGCATGCAACTTCCACTAAAATTGCCAGGAGTTAAGTTCATAAGTTGCCTGTACCTTCAGAGCTTTTTTTCTTCTAGTGTCACGGAAATCAGAAATTGTTGCTACATTTTCTACTTAACTGTTGCAGAACTTGAGGAATAAAGATCCAACTCCAAAATGCTATGCTCATATGAACCAAAACAGGAAAAAAAAAAAAAAAAGTCCAACGAATGTGAAACGTCAAACAGAAATTCATACAAGAATGTAAGATATAAAAAATGAGGCTAGAAATTATATCTGGCTATGTGGTCACCTTGATAACTTCAACAAAGAGCCTTTCCAGTTTGGTTTTGAGCCAATCTAATGCTTTTCTCTTATTAAATAACTTCAATGATTTGTAGTCCTGTTTGTATGCTATTTCCTCCTATTTTAGTCTTCACAGGATCAGTGAAATGTTAGCTCAGGGATACTTTCTCTCTGAAACACAAGAGGCTTAGTCAACCTGTTCTGCATAAACATCTGAAAATACATAGATCAATGGATTTACCAAAGGCAGTACAGTATCTAACTTGCCCATTCCTTCCTGTCCTGAGATAGTAAAGATTAGAGATACGAGATGCATTTAGTGTGTTTTCCCTGTGCTTGAACAATTGTCATAAAAATGCAGTTCTGCTAAGTTCATAGACTAAGAACCAAGGATATTTTGACTCCCTGTGCTCTGCCATCACAACCAGGGCTTTAAGGTATGAAAACTGATCAGGTAAGCAGTCAAATCCCAACAGGTTTTCTTCCTCCCATTGCTGAGGGACAGTCAGGTAGATGTGTAATGTGGGACTGAAATAAAAGGGATGGCTCCAAAACTGGTGAAGTGAGCCAGTCCTGTGCCTTTTTTAGGGCCTGAAAGATATAGAATAGGATAGACAGATCTTCTTGATACTTCAGAATGGCATCTCCCACCCAAAAGAGTCACGGGACAGGTGAATGGTTTCACGTACTGCTGAGAGCTCGAAGCTCTCCAGGTGGAGTTCTGGGACCGTTATCTGAGACAGCCATAAGGAGTAAGACACATTGCTGGAGCTGCAGGAAGTGGCAGCAGAAGCAGGCTACTCTTAACTACATCGGAGCTGGCTAAGTACCAAAGATCTATCCTTGATTTAAAACAAGGCCTGTGACATCTTAAACAACCGCAGTTTGTCGGGACGATGGCCAAGCCAGCATTTCCAGTGCCACTTGGAAATCTGATGCGCTTCATGTGCCAATTAAAGAACATTCTTTGGGCTCTGGTGTCCCAAGTGGTGCAGCCTTGATATTCTCCCAGCTCTACCTGGCTGGGCAAACTGCACCAGGAGCAGATCCAATTTGAACCCACCATTGAAAACACATGTCTTCATCCTCCTTGTGCCTGAGCTCCCTGACACCTGATCACCTCCACGACCAACAAATTTGATCGCCCACAGGTGAATCAGACAGAGCAAAGGACTGGCCTCCATGTGACAGTCTTAAAAGCTCTTGTTCAAGGAAGAATACATGTCAACATTGATTTGAGCTTCTCTGGAGTAGCTGAAAGGGCATCTTCTTCTTCCCAAGGTGTCTATTCCAAAGCTGACAAAAAAAAACTGGAGACCATGAATGCAGCTGAAACAGACACATCAGTATCTCTGCCTGAACACTACACTGAGCCCCTATTTTTGCCCACTGTTATAGCTAAAATGGCTGATTACAAGGTCACGTATTTTGCTGAAGGCCATACCATGAGTCATTTGATTAAAACTCTGCCCTTCCTGGCTCTCAGTCCTTTGCTCTACTCATTAGTACACACAATGTAATGAAATGTTGGAATATCCCCAGAAGGGAGTCTTGCTTAGACCACTTCCTCTGTAGTTCACTACCACAGACCTCAATTCTTGGCTTGGGCAGCCTTCCAGCTGAACTACATGATGCAAAATAACATTTTAAGTTAAATTTCAAGTGGGATAACAAGCAGCTACAGAACTTCAACATTGTTCTAAATTTAAACAAAACAGCAAGAGGAATTTTAGAGAGGATTCAAGAGAGTAAACAGAATAGAGCGGACACTATTTGCCCTTCCTATTATCCATCTTGACAAGGTTCTTCGATGCATTTAGTAGCTTATGACCTCCCTTGCCTTTTTTTCAATTTTTAGCAAAAACCCTTTACACAACACTCCAGCCCAGGATAATTGAAAACTGAAAAGCTGGTAAAATTACCAGCTGCACTGACTGATGAGAAATCATTGATAACATTAGATACTTTATTAAAGTTGCACTAAAACTCTTCTATTTAATAACACAGTTTAAGGAAGGGTTCGTTTTATAAACTCATAGGGTGTTGGAATGAAAGATGTGATAGTTCCCATGTAACCTCATAAATTCTCTTGCTAGTCAGTCTCAAGTCTATGAGCTCTAATAAAATTCTCATGAGAACACAGTATCCGTCCATAAAAACTCCTGAACCCCCCCATGGGAATCGGCTGGTTTAGAAGGGTTCAGAGGTTCAAGCCTGTGGTTTATTTATTAAAATTTTCTCAGTAAATATATCATGGTATAATAGATAACAACCACACTGTTCTGTGCTTGTAACATCCGTCTTCTGTAAAATACATGAACAGTAAGCCTCAAAAATAGGAAGGAAGAAGAACCTTAGGTTACATTTAAATGTGGTTGCACTGAACTTCTTCTCAAAAAGAGGCTGAAATCATAAACAAAAGTGAGAATTTTCTTCCTTATTTTTCCCCTCACAAAACCACTGTCATCAGGAACAGCTAAAATGGCACTCTATGCAAAGCTATAGAAAGGGAATTCAGATCACCTGAGCTTTTAATAGACTGGACTGTTGTTAGACACTTGTAGTCCCAAAAGACAACGGCGACTTAAGAGGTAACATAGCTGTGGTATTAGAAGTGTGAATCTGATCAGAAACACCATGTCCATGCTACAAATCCAAGTACTTTGTATAGTCTGTGGTTGAAAGCTCTCAACTAACTTTTCCTCCTTGCTCTACAAAGCCTCCAAACGAACCCTGAAAAAGAAAAGTGCCAACTCCTTCCCTTGCAGCCAGTGAAGAGCAGTAGGAACACGACAGACAGCAGTAGCTTCTGTTTGGCAATATTGTACCCAAGAATCGCTCAGATACTCTAGGGATGAGTTTGATAACTAGTTGGCATCAGCCTAATTAACATGGGTTCCACACAATTATTTCCACCATAAAAAGCTCCTTAGGAAGGAAGAGTACCACTAAAATCCAGACAGATGGGGGTTTTTTCTGTCGTAAAGCAAAACTAGTTGGTCTAAATCCTGGGCTTCTGGTAGTGTCATTTTGAAGACCACTTCCACCCTAAGAAAAAGGAAGTCCTTCATAGATGTCATTTCAGGTCATTTCAGGCCTTTGGAGGCAGGCTCTTAGGCTGGTAGGAACCGGGGAGTGGCAAAGTCCCTTTCTCCCAGCACTACAGCCAGCTTCCAGCTCTGAAAATGAACAGGCAGCTGACCTGGTCCAAAAGACACTGCTGCACACAGGTGTGCAAAGCGTTGTAGCCCCAGCACGCTGCGGGACCCAGGACCGCTCCTGCCAAAAACTCCATTAGTCTCTACTTTCTCTACTTCTCAGCAACTCCCATATCCTCCACACTTCTCTTGGAACTTCTGTATCAAGAGAAGATAGGAGAGGAAGATGCTATGTGGGAAGGGTGGAATATCCTTGCATTTTCCCCGCCTCACCTCCCGGGGACACAAACACACAGCTTTCATGCTCAGCTGCTCTGCGCTCCGTATTGCATCCCGTACTCATCTCCCTGTTCCCTAACACTGATGCATTGGTCGCCTATGAAGAGCACCAGCCTGCACAGCAAATGAGCCACTAGCCTCATCCCTCTGTGGTCCGCGCGCATGCAGATCCTGCTCAGAAAAATGGACTTTGTTCTCATCTCTGTCAACCATCCACTGAAATGTAAATGTGTTTTAGGTTTTAATCTCAGTGTATTTCAAACAACTCCAAGTAACTTCACAGGCTTCCTTCACTTACCATAACATCACCTTGTATATGTTCAGACAATTTGCTTAGCTTGGATAATAAAGTTCTGGCTTTGTATTTCAAAGCAGTGTACTTCAAACCCTGCTGGGGCTGCGTTTTTATTAAAAATTCTCTGTATCTTCCCTTTCTCTCCATGTGAGCTCGGCACATGTACAGTATTTCAATGCCTGGATTACAAAGATAATTAACAAAAATATTCAAACAACCTTTTTCCCCTGGAAAAAGCCAAACTTACTCTGTGCATGTGCATGCGTGTTTATGCATGTGACAGAGCTGATTTCCTTCACACTGACACACCTAATAAATGATTAAATAGAAATGTGCGTGTAAAATTCAACTGTTCAACATGTAAAGTCACCATTAAAAATCCTTCTTAATGGAATCAGGAGTTTGATCTTACAAGTAGTGTACCCTACTACTTACTGCTAACCAGCTACAGGTGTGCGCACAGAGGCACTCTGCAGGCACAATACCTTCACGTGTCTATATCTTTTCTCTGGAATACAGCTGGCATTTGCATTTGCCAAATGATTTACACCATATGGATAAGAGAAAGCAAGGGAATATAGTATTCACTGACTTTTGCAAAGTAGAAACTAGATCTGAATTCCATTTTAGCCCACTCGAAATCCTAAAGCTTTAGGGAAAGCTGCTGCTTGCATTTGAGCTCCAGAAGAGTAGTGACCTGTAATTTACATAGCACATCTTTTGAAAAATCTCAAACTTACAAAGACTTACAGGGGTCATTTCGGCCAACAGTGAACTGCAGAGAGGAAGGAAAATAAGTTTGTGACATAAAGAGATAGGACGCAGAAGTGAAAGACAAAAGACCAAGAATACTGTATTCCCTTGAAAAATGTAGAGGATAATATGTAGACACACTATAAATTATAACACTGGATTATCCTTCAGCTTGTAAAAAATGTCAGGAGACCTTAAATACCTACAGATGGTTAGCGCCTCCCTTTTCAATTACCTCTGACAGACGGCCCTTCCCTATGGTCCAGCGCTGATACGCCAAGAACAGCCATTAGAGGTTGACTCAGACGCAAGAGCCGTGCCATACTTTGCAGCTGTATTTGTAGTCAGACCCCAAATTTTCCTTGCATGTCTATCTGCAATTCAAAAAGGTGGCCTGAAGACATGCTGAAACAATAGCAGTCACATAGCTCTACCCCCAGGCCCCAACTTACCACCATAAATCATGCTGCATTAAGAGAAAAGGCTATTCACCAGTTACATTAAGACCCCAGAACGTATCTGTATCCTTTCTGGAGGCTAACAGCTCTGCATACATTTCATGCATTAAATTATCAATGCAACACTCTGCCCCTCCCAAAAGTTGAGGATTCTGTTACAGATCAAATCATCAGTTAAACTATTGGCCAGTAACGACAAAACCCGAGCCAACTGCTGACAAACCAAATCCATAACTGGCATTTATACTAAATTAATCATGTAACCTGTGGTGTGTTAGCGCTTTGCCACATTGTACAGAGCCCAGTTATTTCCTGACTCCAGTTCCAGTTTCAATCACGGCTCTTCATTTTATGTAAAACATCCAAAAAATAAAATGATCCAAATGTCTTTATCACCTCGGAAAATGTAAACTGTGGGAGCGTGAAATGTAAATTCTTCACCATCCAGTAAAGCACCAGGCCCAGATGGCCGCTCTGCACAGTTCTTCCAATGATCACATTTGCTGCTTCCGTCCCATTTATGATCCCTTTATTGAGAATCGTAATAGGTGTTCAGTAGATATTTAGTAACCCAGACATTATTTTCATTTTTGGATTTCGGAGCCTGAAGAGGGCCTGGAAATAGGTTTGCTTGCCCATTTATCATTAACTTCAACCGTGTGGGATGCATCCAGGACATCACAACTCTCTCTAGTTTGAGGATTGTCAGCCACGTGGCCAGTCAGCAGCTGCTTGGCCATGCCCCTTGCTCCTCCTGCTCCTGTAGCCCACCTGCCTCCCAAGGATGGCTCTCCCTCACCACAGACCTGGCAGGGATGCACAGATCAGGGGGGATCTTGACAAATGGCACAGATAATGTCACCTGTGAAGATAAAGATGTGTCCAAAGTGTGTATGTATGTGTGCCAGTGTCTGTGGATCAAACACACCAAGCTGCCTGGTCAGCCTTTGCCCAAACCACTGTTACAGAAGATGACCATCGGCCAGATTAAGCAGTTACTGGGGAATTACAAAGAGACTTGACACAAAGCAGGACTCAGATTGAAAAGAAGCATGAAAAATCTTAAGGGGAGAGAGAGACCTTGGAGGACAAACAGCTTGCTTAAGGGTGTGTGGTTCAGTCAACAGCTTGTAGGGAGCTGCCAGGGTCTGCAGAAAGGTAGAGGACCCACCTCTCCCGCAGGAGGCGTGTGTAAACAGGGAGACCTGCAATCTTTGGGAAGGGGGGTGTTTTTATACCCCATACTGCCCACGAGTGAGGGGGTGCATACAACTCGTGTGCGTGTCCACGTGCTTCTGTGCTTGTGCATGCGTACACTGAGGCAGCTTTGGGATTAGTTATAGGCGACTGTTTAGAAGTTTCTCGTACGGTTTGCCTATTTTATTGCTGATATTGCATGCACAGTTCACTGATTGCTGGTTAATTACATTCTGTCAAGAAAGCAATAAACTACTTTGATCCGTATTTATTTTAAACTGTGTGAACTCAGCAGTTTTTCCCTGCAACGTCTAACAAGCTGCTGAAGCAACCAGAGATCTCTGAGCACAAGGATTTTATGTTTTCTTCCAGAGCATTGACACTGAATAAATTAAAGAATCAAGTAAAGAAAAGATTCATGTTTGGTCACTCACATCTAAATACAGGTGAGGGCCCTTAAGTGCATGCAGTATTTGCCCCAAAATAATGATTTTGAAGACATTGCACATATGGTTCAGACCTATTTCCCAGGAGTTTATACACAGATGTTACGTGGTTAGCATTTGTAATTAAACATGCTGTTATACCTCAGTTTGGAGACCGGCACTCACTGTTTGCACCGTATCTTCCTCTTGCGTTATCTGTGAAAAGAACTAACTGGGCTGGATTTGGATCTCAGTCACCACAAGCCAACAGGGAAGAGCCTTAGCCAAGACACACCAAAGAATCAAAATCATAACTGTAGGAGTGTTTTTTGCACGTTGCAGTTTCACTAATCCTACAGGTTTGGGGGTTGTTTGGTGGGGGGTTTTTTGCAACATCAACTCAGAATTTCCTTTTGTCTGTAAGGCAGACAGATCTTCCCAGTTTTACCCTGGCCAATTCTCTCTCCTTCCATAGCTGTAATCGCATACTCTAGTATTCCCTAAAGCACGTTTCGCTGTGCACGCCTGGATATGCTAGTCAGTGCTAATTTGCTGTAACCCTGCTGTCCCGACTTTCCCAGACCGCACTGACACAAATGCAGGCAGTTTGGTCCGAAGCGTGGACTTTGCGACAGCCTCACAGCCCAGAATATTGCCCAGCATTGATGCACTGCCCGTGACAGCAGACTCTCCTCGCAGTACGGACAGGGCATGGGCAGGCGATCAGGGAGGAAGGCTCTAACACCGAACAATGAACTTTGAACCACTTGGAAAAGGAAAAAAACCCAAAGAAAAAAAAGGCTATTTCTGGGCTGAGATTGTAGCTGGATATCCCGGCCAAAGATAATTGTATTTCACAAAATTGCAAACCTCACATGAGGGTTTATAGTGGAAAAATACTGACAGGCCATTGTCTGCAGCGTTGTATTCACAATGCTATAATTACAGCTTTACCATGACGAGTGTAACTCTGTGGTCAGAAAGATGGCAAGAATATGATATTTTTCCATAGAATACTTCTTCCTTCATAGATGTTTGGCTTGATATCTGGAGTTTAAATTAAGTTGCAGTGTTGTTGGCATTATTTTTCTCACATTTTCATTTTTTGGGACTGAGCTACATGCGTGCTTTAACTTGGCTTCCCCTTATAGGTGTACAAATAAAAATTACTTTTTTTTCCCAAGCTTGACTAACTGCATGTAGAAGTAGACATGTAAACACTTCCTATGATTTGATGTTTATGATCCTCCCTTTGCACCCACGGTGGTACTCCTTCAGGTATTACCAGCCACAAAAACTGAAGATAGCTTCTTTCTCTTTTTTTTCGAATTAGGTCACCGCTGTTATTAGGCGAGATCCCTGAGGTCTCACTGTGCTTCTCCAGGCTGGCTTGGCAGGAGACATATCCCAACCCACGCTGCTTGTTGACAACCACCATGAGATACCAGTCTTACGCCCCCACCAGGGGCTCCTTTACCACATGGTTTCTGGCTCATCTGCACTGGAGGAGCAGCAAAAAACACAAAGATCTGGCTCCATAACATACTCTCATGTATCTAAGTGTGGGATGAGCTTTGGAAGGGGAAGGGAAAAACGCTACATCTGATAGGTCTAAAAGATGGGTTGGTAGTCATTACTGGAGGCTGCAGAGTAGTGGGTGGTCCTCCTTACTGGCTGTCCCAGCTCTAATGAGCTCTGAAAAGGAAACAAGGTCAGAATCTTACTGGGAAAGTGCTGAAACAGGAACGCTGCTTTGAGGGCCCAAGCCTGTTCACCACTTTTTCTCAGTAGTACTTGTGTAAGCAATAGTCCTGATGTTAACGTGATTATCTAAAGGCTGAAGGAATACTGATACAAATAAGGGTTGGGATTCATGCCTAGTAATCTGTCTAATCTGGCACTCTCTCTCCTTCAGCTGCGCTAGATGTTTTCCAGAAGACTCTCAAATAATATATCCAAAACACACCGATATCCTGGGGGAAAATTCTGTTATAGTTTATGAAATCTTTTCTGGGACACGAGTATTCATCAAGTTCTGCGCAGACAGAGCAGAGGGATCTCAAGGGGAAAGTGCAACATCAGGAGGGCTATAGTTTAGTATAAAGGTCCCTTTCAAGTGCTAATACTGTGTGGATTGTACAACACGGTGTTAGTCATCTAAACATCAGGTTTCACTGAGATAAGAGAACCTTGAGATATCACCTTCAAAAATAAAATACAAACTCCTACCAACATCACATTTGTCCTCACATACTTGTGGACAGAAAACCAGGGCCCTGAAAAGAATATGAGGGATGCTCTGCTGGGTCAGACCAACATCCAGCTATCCCAAATATCCTTTCTGGGGATTCAAAGAGAACATGCAAGCCAGGCATATACATTTCCTTTATTCTCCTCCAGCATTAACAATCATTGTAGTAGGGATCTTAGGGAGTACATCCCTACTCATTCCTCTTAGTATCTCTTTATGAACCTGTAGTCCATTTAATTGTTTAGTCTCCCTTCCAGTCAGCTGACCTATCTGCTTCGTCTCCTGGCAGCAAATTCCACAAGTTCAGTATATCTGCTACATTAAAAAAGTATTCTCTTTTATCTTTTCTAAACCAATCTCCTATTGGTTCCAACGAGTGCCCCCTAGTTTTAGTACTGCAGTATTTGGAGAACAGTCTGCATTCACTCTACCCACTGATGCGATTCTGTAAATCCTGATCATATCCACTCCCTCCAACTGAAGCTCATGCTGCAGATAGCCTCACTGCCTTCTGTTTTCCCCCTGAAAGTATGGCATGTGGGTTTGAGTGGGACTGTCCCTCTGCCTTTCACTCCCCTCTTCGATACATGAGCAAGGATCAGTTCTCTAAGATTACAGTTCCAGAGCAGAAATGTCAACAGTGAACTAAATTTTCTCATGATCTATCATCATGGCTCAGCACAGAGTTCACTGAATGCCAGAGGTGGTTCAAGGAAGGGACTGAGAATGAGGAAGCCAGTAATTGAAATAAGTTATTGCAAAATCACAGCTTGAGCCACTCTCTGTGCACCCCATAAAAGCTAGGATCCCACAGACCTCTTCCTTCTGGGAGGGATGTTGTATTTTACTTTCTCTTTTGGCGTGAGAATGATCCGAAGGATGCTTATGATTTGGATACTTCTGTCCATAAGCTTGCCCACACTGGACCTGAACCAAGGTCCAGCCAGCTCATGCTTCTGTGTCAGTCAACGGCCACAGGTAGGAGAGAAACAGCAAGAACAGTGGCCATGAATTGATGTCTAGGAAAGAGTAAGGACCGGGCATGCATATATGAACTTTCATCCTAAACCTTTCCTTGTTTCAAACTATTTTTCGGCCCGGGAAGCTGCCTTGAAGCATATACAGGTTTTAGGTATGCCTGTGTGTATCTGTGAGAATTTGGAGAGGGCAAGGAATCTTGTGCCTCTGTCTTTCGGTGAGCTGTTGTCTGCAAAACTCTCGTCTCTCAGTGTGCGCGGCTGAAAACAGACCCCTCTGTCCCAAGCACAAAGTGGTGAGAGGTATCAGAGATCTGATGTCTGTCATAGGAACACAAATATTAGGGAAAGGGTCTGAAAATATACACACATATGCACACACAGAAATCCCTCCTCAGTCCCAAGAAACTTTCATCTTCATGAGTTGTTTTCAGTCGGCTGAAAACATCACACAATGACAAACAAGCCACTTCAAATGTCTCTGAAATCCCTTGAGGTTTCACTCTGACTTTCTGAACTGCTTAAAAATCCACACACTTAAGAAAGATGGGAAATTGGGGATATCTTGGAAGTACAGCACAGCTAGTGGTCCTAATGTGGATTTATTTACACCAAGGATTCCTGAGATACAGAAGAGAAAAACCTCCATTTCTTCAGGAAACTGAGTCTATCAGCTTTTGAGAACTCAGCTAGCAAAACCAAATCACTGCACTGATCAGAACCCAAGGCAGTTTAATCACTCGTTCTTAACCACCGCTACAGCCCTTTGATCATGCCTGGTGGGTGGAAACAGTTTTAGCTCTCCCATCACCGCCTATCACAATCACATTCTCGCATTTTGTTCCCATTAATCTCTCCAATATTAAATGTGGCTAGAACCTAGTTTGACTGGAGACCTCACGGAAAATCCGTGGATATTGTCAGCTCCCAGTAAAATTGGATACTCTCAGCTCCCAGGGCCCACAGCCACGTTTCTGTGGGCACATACCTTATTTCAGTGTTTGCTAGCATCCTGAAAAACTAGTTTGTTGGACGCAGCATCTGGGAAGATTCCTGAGATACCACTGAACAACCATAATTCTGAGCTGCATTTCACTGAATTTACCAAGAATTTCACTCAGTGCCATAACATAATGCTTTCTCACAGGCAAGATTCCCCAAAAAGGCAGGGGGAAATGTGCAGCTTCAGGTTATCTCACTCTTTCTCGCTGGCCCCTGCAGAGGGTCTCCCCAGCCACCCTGTCATGCAGTCCCAGCTCTGTCTCTGTGCCATGATGCTTGTTGGACCCTCTGGACTGAACTAACTGAAACAAAAGACTGATTAAACTAATTCAGCAAAAGACTACCTATTTTTCTGCCCAGTTATGTTTCAGTTGACTCAGCCATTGAGGACTGGGAGAGAAGGAGCAAAACCCACCAATTACTGCACAAAATAAGGGACTGGAAAGCAGAATTGGAAGTGAAGAGGCCCTTTTGGCAGCAGTGAGCTGTTAAATTTGAGCACCGTCTCCTGTGAAATCACTGTGCAAGAACCCATCTCTTTTTCCTTTGCAGGCTTTAGTCCATGTTTATATATGTTTAGTACAGAAAAGGCCTTAGTTTGTGTGGCTGTTCAGTAATGTACACGCCCTGCCAGATTGCTTCATGGTTATTATAAAGAGCAGTATCTCTGCTTTTTCCCATTTGACTGATTTGCCAGGGATTAGTCTGGATCTAAGCTTTCATACTAAATTTTCTAGGAACTGACACCTCAGGGCTGAGGGGTAATGACCCGTAAATGCAGTCCAATGAGGCTCCAGATGAGTCTCCACAGCCTTTTAAAAAACCCTTCTTTTTAACACCACTGTCCTTCTCACTGCTTACATACATGCATGTGTGTGTGTGTATATTTTTATGAAAGCTTACAGAATTTATTTCTAACAGTCACCTTTTTGTACCAGAACATGACAACTGACTTCTTCCTTATTTAACTACAGATTATCAAACCTGAAGCCTCTTAAAAACTTATGTTTTGCTCCTCTTTCTTTTCCGTAGTCTCAGTTGAGGAAGAGAACAATCTTTTGCACAAAAATCTTCCAGAACTACAGGTATCTCCACATGCCTGGCTGCTCATTTTTCACCACTCAGGACCTCTTCTTCTGTCTCCGGTATTTCAGAGGCACTCTCCCATTTCTACAGATCCCTGTTGGTACCACATTATGTTCTGAGACAACTGCATTAAGTCTTACTTGGAGCTTACAACTACAGGCATTTTTTAGTGTTAACACACAAATACCAACAAAAACTGTAAACAGCTTGCCGCAGGAGACAGGTCTTTAATGTGATTCATTCTGCCAACACCTTCTCTATAAACAGGTAGCCTGGGCAAAAATATTGAAGGGAAGGGAGATGGGCTGCGTTACATTTCAGCTTAAGTCCCTTAAAGTCGTCTTGCTTTATACAGAACCTTTGCAAAGCAAGGGACAAGCTCAGCCTTTCGCTGGAGAGAATGCATACATTCAGATGTGAATGTAGGTGGGCCTAACAGAAGGTCACACATGATCAACGGTGGAACTTTCTGGGGACTGGGCTGTACAATTTTAAGGCAGCTCTGCTCAGGATTTTTAGCTCTTTTTCTCTTCAGGTCACTTTTTCATAAAGATGGAAAAATATATCCCTGAAACTAAAGCAATTTACTTGCCAACTTTGAAAGCTGTTTTTCCAAACCAGAGAGATGCTAGAGGTTGTTCAGTGAAATGGTTATGTTTACAATGGACAAAAATGTGTATTCTCCCCTAAATTCATCCATGTAGTTGGCTCGATTGTTGTAAATGGAACTTTCCAAAAACAAGGCAAACAAATCATAATACGAAACAAAACAAGCAAAACAAGCTAAAATAAAACAGCTGGAAGCAGAAAACCAATAGGGGAAATTTCAGCTCAGACTGGCAGTTACGAACTGCTGAAAACTAGAATAGAAGGTGCTTCGCACCACTAACACTACCTGTGCTGCTAGCTCTGTTATATCTCACTGTTAGGACTGAGAGGTTTGATTTATCATGCTACCAACAAACTAATTTAATGAATTCTCCTCCCATTAAAAATATCCCAGGGGAGACAACCTGTCCTGTAAAATACAGCAATCGTTTCACATCAGACAACAGTTTAAATAACAGCTTAGGGAAAACAATGCCAAATACTTTTCACGATTGAAAATGGAAGGGAACATAACAAGCAGCGTATAATTACGTGAATTCAAATTTAGCCCAGACTTCAGGGTTATCCAGTCTACTTTAGTGAGGACTATCATTGAATCAGTAACCACAACGGGTTATTATCCTAGAAGTGCCAAAAGACACTGCATTTGTTCCACTTTGGAGCCCCCTCAAATAGAATTGCATGGTTTTGCTCTGTTTAATCCACTGTTTATTTTACTGTGCTTTTCAAGAGCCTCAAGTCTCATTCTGAAATCCAAGATTTCTGGATTTCAGCTTATGAATCTGCTTTTGGTTTGCATTTTGGAGCCGTCCTGCCCTCAAGTGTCCTATGTTTGTTTTCCGAAGCTGCTGTACCTTCAGTCTTCCTTCCCACAGACACTGGTGAGATAAGGAGAGCGGTTCTGTTTTCCACCCAGCAGACAGACTTGGACAGCTTGCACGGAGTGGGTTTGTGTCGCAGCAGTTAAACGCTAACAGAAAAAACAAATGGAACGTTAGGAGTGGAAATTAAATATGTTAACCCTAATGAGAATACTGATTCGCTTTCCAGCAAGCTCTTTGGAGTGGAAAACTCCCACACCTTTAAGCAAAGAAATCTAAAGGAAACACAAGATTTTGGCAGGGATTTTCAAATGACCCCTGAAGAAGGCAGGTATCCAAGTCCCATCACACGGCATTGTGCGTCTCTCCCTGCTGTGGCCGTGTTTATGCTCAGCCTGTCTGTGGGAACAATGGAAGCGTGGGGAACATCACAGGCTGCAGGACACGTCCCACGCTGGTCAAGAGCAGCTCGCTTGAGAGAAAGCTTAAGCAATACGGCAGAGGGTGACAAAATACAGACAAAACCAGCTTGTAGTGGAATAGTTCCAGCAAACGGGACTAGCAGATGAGAAGTCAACGCGTTACAATACGCACGCAAAAGTTTCATAACGTGTGTAATATCTGAGTCTTGAGGTCTGGGCCTGCTGAGTTCTCTCTGAGAAATAACTAACATCACCGTTTGGTCTACGTGTCTGCTTGCCTGATTTCATGCGGGCCACCCTCAAGTTTCAAAGAGCAGGGGGAGACAGGAGCACCCTGCGTGACGGGCCGTGGGCTGAGGGTGCCCAGCATGGCAGGGAGCGCCTGGGGGGCTGGGGGGTGGTGCAGGCAGGAGACCCTCGCCCCTGCCCAGGTCTCTGCGGGATGCCTCGGATGGAGCCCTGGCATTCGAGCCGCCTGCGGACAGGACGAGGACTTTCCCGAAGGAGGAGACGCCGAGTCCGGCGCCGGACCCTGGCGCTGAAGGGCCCCGACAAACACGGTACAAGGCCCCGCTGCCCGGCGCTGCCCGGGGCCCGTCTCCCCGCCCCACTCCAGCGCCACAGGACGCCGCTCGCCCCGCGCAAGCAGCTCCGCATAAGGCAGCGCGGACCGGGCCCGGCGCGGCGCCGTCATCATGGCGGCGGGCGCCCCTCTTCCTCCTCACCGGGCCCGCCAAG
>VWZZ01002002.1:12104-44639 GCA_013399095.1 Psophia crepitans | reverse complement strand
CGGGGGAAGGGAGTGCGGGGTCCGCGCAGCGGAGCGGGGGGAAGCGTGCGGGGGACCCGGCGGGCCCGGGGCGGGAGGTGGAAGTCCCCACCCGAGGGAGAGCGGCCGGCCGCGCCGGCCTCGGCTCGCCTGGCTAGGCCGCGGAGGCCGGGTGGATCAGAGGCCGGGCTTTGAGCCTGGCCTCTGCTGGACCTCGTTTTCGGGGGTGCCCCTAAAACCGTGTGTCATCCTACACACGGGCAGCAGCTGTCGGGGGCTCATCGTGAGTTGTTGAGCTTAATATTAAGGCTTGACATGGAATGATGAGTGCGTGGTGTTCCTTGCCACCGCTGTAACACTCTTACCAAGGATGCTCCACCAAGGTAGAAAGAAGTGTGCACTTAATTAAGTGATGTGTGCTTAATTTGGGAGACCAAAGGGGCATAGATAGCAATAGGACAGAGCTGCTGCATGTGTGGCTTCCTGAAGACAGCCAGGGTTTCCATCTGGAAACTCTGGGTAGACTCTGAAATTCCTGGTTTTGCCCGGTGTTGCGAGGACCGTGACATCCTGCTCAAACTGCTCAAAGTGCAGCCTGGGTGAAAGGGCCCTAAGCTGTGCCCTGAGAAGACCTGTATGTATCCATAGCATATGTCCACATCAACTATACGAATCTGATACGTAGGGTGGTGTCAAGCTTTTTGCTTGCATGCATGTATTTTTGACTGGGGATAATGCATCCCAAATACATCCCCTGAAATACCTGTTTCCTCTAATGGAAATACGATACACCTAGATACTGAGACGTAAGGAAGGGCAGCAGTTAGTGAAAAAATGCTACAACAGCCAATAGAGACACCTTCGCCATTGGAATGTTTTGACGCAGCAACGTAGTGTTATTTAGAACCCTTTAAGTAATGTTGGGGTTTTTTACCTAGGCAGGAGGAACTTCTTTGTCTTCAGCTGCAACGTGTTTTCTTCTCCAGAGTTGGGGCCATGGCTATTGACTGGATTGGTTTTGCATACGCTGCCTTGCTGGCTGTTGGAGGTGTTGTAGGATACACTCGTAAAGGTAAACACTGGGACAGCAGGGTTTGGAAATGAAGCATTTGAGTTTCTACTACACTTTGTAAAAGAGAATTGATGCGAGACATGAAAACTTTGCTATAATGAACACAACTGCATCTTAAATCCATCCTGCACTGCTATAAATGAGCTGAATCTCACAAGATTTACTTGAGTCAACATACACATTTAAGTGGTCACCTTTTTCTGTTAAGCTCACTGATTACTTTGTTTTCAGGGCAAAAAGAGGTTGTCGTGTTATCTTTGACCTTCAGTGTATTTTGGGCCTTCTCGCTTCCTTTAATCATTCCTGCACTGAGCACAGTAGATGCTCTTTCATTAAAGCTTATTTTTTACGGAGGCTCAGTGCTGAGATTTCCAGATGTACACTGGAAAGAAAACCCTTTATTTGGGTGGCTTTGGTGATTAATTATATCATACTGTTAGAGTTGTGCATTTTGACTCTGAGATAATCAGCTTTTAGGTTATCGTGTGCTATAAAGCATATTTTCCTCTTTCGGTCGTTTTCACAGTCCTTTCCAGCTCGCAGTGCCCTGCCTGAGCTGAGCACAGCAGAGGTCGCAGTGGTACCGAGGACGGGCGGGATCTCCAGGCTGGTCCTGATTAGCTCTCTCACAAAGTGCACGTCCCAGCAGCCCGTGGCCATCTGCGCCATCCTGATTCTTGTGATTCAGGGTCACTGACTCCCTGCGCAGCGTGTACATGCTTTGCTCTTAGAGATGTGGCTTTATATCTCACTTTCTGAAAAGACTTGCTGTATTTTGTTTGTTTGCACACAGCTGTGCTCACTAGCCATTTGGTTGTTCTCTTCACCCTTGAACAGTTGGTCAGTCCTTGTGGCAAATCTAGATTATTTTTTTTAATTGGTAACGATTTCTGTTTTCTTGCAAATTCTTGCAAGAAAATATAAGTTCATTATAACAGAACTGTGAGGTAAATTACATCTGGGGATCTGGATTCTTCATTTATAAACATTTTGGGATCAGCTTAATCCAGATAATGCCTGCTCTGCTAATTCCTCACTTTTATCATATGCTACTGAGTCAAAAGCCTATCCAGAAACCCAGGTATATTTCTGAAACTCTGGGTTTTATCACCCAGTTTTGCAATAGCACTGAAAGAACATGTCAAGATACTTTTAAAAGCTATATTTTCATCTTCATTGCCATCTAAGTTTTTTAATTCTTTTAAAATTCTTTATTAATTAAATGTGATGCTGGTAATACCATTTCTTTGTCCAGGACTGATGTCAGACTGAAAAGCTTATGACTGCATCTGTTGTCCAATTTACCCTTTGTATATATTGACAAATTTCTACCATTTTTGGAGACTCCTAAGTGCTGTAAGATACTGTTAAAATCAACAGATAGCCCAGAGAAGTTAGAAAAATGCTTCCAAAGGTATGTATGGTAGAGAAAATAGCCAAGTTTAGGTTTGTACTTCAAAGTTTATTTTTCCCAAATTGCAAGTATTACTAGATCCTCATCATCTCCCTCTAGTTCAGTCAACTTTGCCCCTAATGCCATGCAGGAGAATGACCCAGTTACAGAAATATTACCTCTCTATTCACACTGGGTGAGCTAGCTGCAGCGTGGCAAAACTGGTTGTATTTTTAAAATATTTGGATAATATTGTGTAGAGAGAAAACTGCTGTGTGAAGATTGAGCTTAAAGAATTGTATTGAGAGATAACACTTGAGTGGTTTCTTGCAGGGAGTAAAATCTCTTTAGCTGCTGGTCTCACCTTTGGTTCTGTGGCTGGTTATGGAGCTTACTGCGTAACACGTGATCCACGAAATGTGAAGATATCGTTGTGTAAGTGCTTTACTATAGTAAACACAAAACAAAAAAAACTCACCAAAACCAAGCAGTTTCCAGAATTGCATGTAGAAATCTCTCTTACATTAAATTCTGAGCTTTGCTTTAATTTAAATGTTACTTTTTAAATAAAGATAGACACTTCAACTTAGCCTGCAAAATGCTATCGCTTAGATGTGGAACCATTTGCGAGATAAGGCAGGTCATTCATGTGTGTTACCACCTGGCAGCACCTCCTTTTATTAGATGGTTACCCAACACTGCAAATATTGTGAAATCCAGCTGAGAAACGTGACAAGAGTGCTGAAATAAAATCATTTGAACTACGGATTAGAATGTAAGTTGAGCAGTAAAGTAGGTGTGGGATTCAGTCTGGCATAATGGCAAGTATCCTCAGCTCCCAATTAACAGGTAGTTTAACTTAGTATTTTTCATCTGCTGCTGAGAAAGACGGGATACAAACGATGCAATAATTGTCACATTAGGTAGTTTGCCATGAAACCTTCATAGAAGTAAGGAACTACAGTCTCTAAGTGGGATGTTGTTAACGTCACGCAACTGATTTGCAATAAGAGCTGTTGGGAGCTTGTGTCCCTCGTTTTAGCAAAGGTGGCTTGGGCTGTGGTTTCTTTCACATGCAGAAATGCATTTAAAATGTATTTAATTGAGATTGTGTGAGTACATGCTTGCTTTTTCTGAATTTAGTTAGAATTTATGTCACAGTGTTCATTCTGGCTTTGTGCTTTACACCAGCTACAGTTGTAAAAACTTCCATTTAAAAAAAAAAGTTGAATAGCATTGTTAGCAAAGTATGTTTGCACCAACTGGTTTCTTTTGTAAAGGTGGTAACGGCATACCTGATCTGCTCCTAGATGGCCTAAAATTGAATATTCCAGTTTTGCCACCATGACCTTCCTCAGATTAAGTTACCACACTGTTAAAAAAAAAACAACAAACAACTTTTTTGGAATGAAGACACAACGTTAAGTGTATGTAAATTTGTAATCATTCACTGTGATGTCCTCTTAAATACGGTTTTGTACTTCTATGGGTCAGTTAAATCACTAATTTTGATAGACAATTATCTCTGTGGAAGAGGAGACTAATTAAAACTTTGTAAATGTTGCCTATTTCCTAGTTCACTGATTTTGAAAGGACTAATACAAAATTTCCACTAATCTGCTTGTGGATGTCAGATATGCTAAAATATTGTCAGTATTGTGCATTTCATGTAGGTGTAGGCATGTGAGGACTTTCTCTCAACTGGAGAAGTATGTGTTACTGTTGTGGTTTTACTCCAGCCGTTGGCTGGGCACCGCATAAACACGCACTCAGTCCCCCTCATCGGAAAAGGGGGAGAGAACCGGAAGAGTGAAAGTGAGAAAACTCCTGGGTTCAGGTACAAGAGTTTAATAAGTGAAGCAAAAGCCGCATGCACAAGCAAAGCAAAACAAGGAATTAATTCCCCGCTCCCCACAGCAGGAAGGGGTTCAGCCATCCCCAGGACAGCAGGGCTCCGTCACGCATAATGGTTAATACGCATGATATTAAATTATTCTTAATAATTTAATAGAAATTATAGCAATACAGATGAGATACAGTTCCCTGCACAAGCCTTAGAAAGTTTTAATTGGGTAGAGTAAAAAGAACAAAGAATTTTTAAAGCAGCCTTAGTTCAGAATGTTCGCAAAGTGATGTTCTGATTGCTTAGAACCTAAACATCGGTTCAGCCTTGGCTCTGAATGGGTGGCCTCTTCAAGGTCCGGCTGTGCTGCATGAAACAACAAAGGTGGTCGCACCTAACCAGGGTAGCTGTTGTCTGAAGTGAGTTAGGAAGTATTCAGACAAAGTGCTCTGCCAGGGCCAACCATTCAGGCTGGTTTTAATCTCTTCCAGGCTAACGTATCTCAGTTTGGAAGAGGGTTTCTTCTGGCTTCTAGATACATAGATATCTCAAATGAATAAAGAACTCGGTAGGGAGGCTTCAAAGGAAGGGAGAATTTAACACACTCAGAAATATCTGCAAGGCCACACCCAGAAACCTTTGGTGGCTACTGTGTCTGCCACTTTCAGAATAATAAGGGCTGCTCGTCATAAATGTATATTGCTTTTGTAGAAAATGAGGATGCTTTCACTTACACCTCACCTCCCAAAGTGCCAAAAGCAGCCAAAGCACAAATGAAAGAAGGAAACTAAGTGTGTGGAAGCAAGTGACTGCTCTGAACTTAAAACCAGTAAATTGCAGTGTAAAATGAAGCAAGTACCCAAACCTTTAAAAGGTTAGGAAATTTTTTTAAAAAAATCCCCCTCCAAACCTGGAATAATCTCTAGAATTTACCACCTAGGCAAGAGTATCCTACAATAATGTAGGTAATGTGTTAGCACAAGACCTTGCTAGTAGGGTTCTTATAACTTGTCCTACATACAAAGAGTATGTAGCATACACATAGCCCAGGAAAATTTCCTTTCCTGTTATTTATAAATTATTCTTTCAGGCATTTTCCCACTCCCCCTGAAATTAACTCTGTGCTTTCCTGAATATTTCAATGTGGTTTTATGCATTTGGAGTAGGTGTAGAAGTGCAAATTTCAGTATGCAACAGTCAGTGCTATTCAGAGTGCAAGTTGATACACCTGATTTACTGAATTTCTAATCGGAATCTGATTTACTGAATTGAATTTGGTGTGATTTATTGGATTTATTTAACTGATTTCAGATGAGCCAATGAATATCTAGCACATTTGAAAATCAGGTCTGGAAGTTGAACATCTTAAAAACTCACTGGCACATGTGAAAAGCCAGATGCTAGTAACTGGAAAAAAAGAACATTACAGAGTGAACATGCTTTGTAGCTTGTGATTAATTGTAAATATACTCAGGGCTCTGGCAAGACGCATACTGTGGTACAGTCCGATCTTCAGACATTCCTGAGAGGATCAAGGCTATGGGACCGGAAAATAAGAGCAATGGATAACGGAGCGTAATAATTTTTTTGCGGGGTATCTTTAGTGAGTGCACCTGCATAGCTGGTGAGTTTCGTAAGATGCTTGTAGCTGCCAGAGCTTGTTGTGTAATGCTGGAGTGAGTTTAACTCTTGACACGTGTGAGCAAAGGACTGTCTGCAGGAGCAGACAGTGGAGTTTGAAGAGGATTAGCCAGATGATGTAACTGCTCCATAAAAAAGGGAAGAGATTTGTGTAACTGACATTACTGTGGCTGCAAGAGTGCTCAAGCCCAGCTGTCCATGCGGCTGCTCTCCACACTTCTAGGAAGCATTTCAGGTGACAGCTCTGTAACAATGAAGCTAGTTATGTTAGCATAGTTTTATGGATTTTCATTAATCTTCTCGTTTATGTAGCACTCTGCAGGCACTAGTTCGATATGAAATCCCCATGCCTGATCAGTTCACTAGTACCTCCATTTTTAGGTAAAAGGAAGATGATGTGATTGCTTCCATGATGTTTGTTTGTTCTCTGCTGCTTACACTGTTTGCTGCCCTGATGGGATGCCCACCTCTTGTCACAGACAAGGATGGTTCCCTCATAGCAAAAGGAAACACAGGAACTTGTAGTCATGGTGGAGGAGATGTTGATAGCCATTATTCTGTAGCAAAGACAAGTGGCAAACCTATCAATCTAGTTTTTAAGGCTTAGCAAATAAAGAGCCAGCATTATAAAAAGAAAATAAAGTTGGATGCTCTAGCTCCTTGCATGGTTAGTAAGAAAACAGCTGCAGTGATCCACGGTGGTGGGATTTATGAGGCACTATTGCTGTAACGCAGCCTACGTGTCACTGTTATGACGAGGATTCTTCCTAGTTTATTCATGCCCCCATGAATGTAGATACAGCAGAGTACAGTTTACTGACAAACTTACTTGGTATCTGTGGAATAGGATTTAGCATTCTGCTGCAACCGGAAACCTTATTTGCAGCTGAAATAAATCATAGTAGTGTATTTTGGAAAAGCAAGAAAGTGTTTATAGACCCCTATCTCTGATCTAACGTTTTATTAACTTACAGTTCATAGCAAAACATAGCAATGCCCTTTGATAAGTCTCCATGTTCCTGAATAGTCCACTGGGAGAAGTGAAAACATAAATATATTGAATTGTCTTTTACAGTTTCAGCTTTTCTTTTGACCATTATAATGGGAATGAGGTTCAAGAGGTCCAAGAAATTAATGCCAGCCGGACTAGTAGCATGCCTGAGGTAAACATATATTGAGGATCTTAATGTAAAGATTTCACTGATTTTTCAAATAGTTGCCACTCAGCATCTGATTCAAGCCAGTATCAGGGGAAGCTGCTTTTGTCAGGCAACTGTACAGTTTAAGTGAAATTAATTTGAAGGTCACAGTGAACAGCTTTTTCATCTCACCAGGCGGATACACCTGATATGGAGTGACTTTCTCAGCAAAGAAAGGAGATATCTGCGATTAAATATTAATGCATATTGATTAGGCTCTGGGAAGAACCTGAGGTAAGCCTCAGTGTTTTCAAACACATATCTGTAACATAAAGTCATCTAATTTCATACAACACAGTCATGTTAAAGACGAGCCTTTTGGTTTAGAAGTGCTGCATTCAAAACTGCTGGAAGCTCAGCACCTTCAAAAACCAGGACATGTTTGACCTGGCCTAAGAACTTTGATCAGTATTGCTGCAGATTGCGATGTTTCTAACCACTCTGACCGCTTTACTGCTGCTGTTCATTTTGCCATCCCGGAAGACATAATTTTCTGCACCTAATATTATGGAATTAATTTACGGAGTAAATAAAAACTTTGTTTTCCCCGTGGTCTGCAGCGCAAAACATTTTTCAACCGTAAGTCAGAATCTGTGTCTTCCGAAGGAAGAATGACTGTTGCTTTGTTGTCACCAGATTTAATGTAACTCCATTAACTCTTACTGCCAATAGATACAGGGAGGAAAAAAATCAGATGCAGATCAAGATGCAAAACTTAAGATTTGTAACTTAAACTGGAAAATGTTATTTTCCATTTTGGATCGTTCTTCAAGCCTAGGCAGGACGTGTGTTTCAGCAGACACAGAGGCTGTAGTTTTACACATTTTGCAATACTGTTTACTAGAGGCTCCAGTGTCAGCTATTTATGATTCTGCCGTTACTTAATGACGACTTTCGCTGTTCATGCACAGTTATATTTACGAGTTTGTTCTGTGGTTTGGTTTTTTTTTTCCAGCCTTTTGATGATTTTGAGGCTTGTTTTTATGCTGCTGTAGGAGAATTGAGCAACTTAGAGCCGAAGTAGGACTGCCGCGCCCACCGAACAAACAGGCCGTTCTCTGTACTGGGAAGCCAAGTTTGAACGCAAGTCTTACATTGTATTTGTCTTTTCTGTACAAGATTTGTAGCTATTGTTTGATTATTGACATTTGCTGATATTTTGCAAGCTTTTTTTTTAAAAAACTAAGCCAAGTGTTTTGTTAAGAATATATTTTGATCTCTTTTTATTTAAACAGCCTATTAACTCAAAGGAACTTTCTCCGTAAGTTTGATCTTTCAGGGGTGCTGAGCACCCCAAGAAATTGAGTTCGTCTTGCACTGTATCTCTGGGAGAAAAATATATATAAATACATGTTGATGCTAAGAAGGTATATTGTGCTGAACCATAATTTCATAGCTTCTGAGATTAAGTAATTAATTCTAATCATATCGTCAATTATTAATCAATAAAGGCACAGGCCTGTATCGTGTTGCGCAAGAAAACCTGCCTTCCTTTCAGACACACCTATCTTGCTCCACTGGTTGTAAATGTAAAAACCATTATCAGTGTTCAAATAAAAGATAAACTGTTCAAGGCTTGGCAGTTTTTTATGCAGACTAGGGCGCTGTCCTGTCAATGGAAGAGTCTAGTGACCTGCTTTCTCCTCGCTGCCGGTTTAAAACACGTACCAGGCTGTAAATTCCCACTGCCACGCTCCCCGGGTGAGGAAGGCTGGCCACCTTGCATGGACAGGTTCTAAACGCTCTGCTCTGCAGCAGGTTTGCTGTTGTGCTGTTACACAGGTGATCTTGCTGAAGTCCTCCCCGTAAGCAAAGGAAATACTCACATAAACTGTTCAGGGGTTGAAGCTGCTCTAACCGAGTATTCCCTGGGTCTGAAAGCCTGGCTCAGGCTGTCTCCTGGTGCACAGGAAGGTGCAACATTAGGAAACTGAGTATGGGTGAGTGTACTATTATAAATTTTGCTTCTTTTCATGGTTTTTGTACATGCCTGTAAAGGCTGCTGTATATCAGATGTCAGTGCTGTGCAAAGCTGTCAGTGGAATACCAAGCTTCTTGTTCTTGGCAGGGGTGTAGGTGGTGAGAGGGTGGTGTGAGCAGCTCAGATGTCTAACACACAACTGACCCCAAAAAACAAACCCCAATCACAAAATCCCCCCAACTCACAGCCTCCAGCTCTGGAATCTTCTGCTAACAAACACTGGTATTGGGCACCTCTGGGCGTTGCCAGGCTTAGGGGCGATTGCACTGGGATGTTAGGGATTTCAGACTGGGATGACAGCTGGACACAGAGGATGTGGTTCCTTTCATCCTGAAGTACAACTTCAAGGCAGGTCAGAGGAATTGAACTGCCGGTACCAGAACAGGCTTGGGTGACCAGTGCTGATTTGGGTACTTGTGCTGTAGACAAGGTCAATCCTGCCATAGAGGAAGCTCCAATGGAAGGTGCAGGTACCCTAGTGCCAAAATGCAGAAGCCATCTTGCAGTTGCTGCTACCCCAGATCCCAAGTGCAGTAAGATCTTTGGTTTTGGAGCATAGCCAGAGTTGAGCCTGCTAGGGCTAGGGGGAAGGGGACATCCAAGCCCAACCATAATTCAGAAACTGTTGCTGAAATTCCTGAGCAGCACTAACAGGTAACCTTCTCAGCAAGTCCAACGTATCCCTGTGGGACTGAGGACTCACAAAATGCAAAGGTGATGCCCTCCTGCCAGTCTCTGTGGTGGATCAGCAATCTTAGCACTGGTTAGGAGGAGAGGTGTGGCTCAGTGAAACTTGAGCAGTACAGCGGGCATTGCACACTACTGCTTCCAGCTACCCAGGTAACCTTCATATAAAGCTCTTGGGAGCTCATCTGGGGAATGTCTGGGTGATCAGGGCATTCCTGCTTTGTACATGGCTTCTCTTGCCCCAAGTCAGGAAGAGAGCTAACTGCTGGGCAGCAATTCTGCATCAAGGTTGGACATGGTTTAGTAGGTGGTAGGGGGACAGTTGGACTAGATGATCCTTGAGGTCTCTTCCAACCTTAATGATTCTGTGAACACTTGTGGACAGTTTTCTCTGTAGGATCAGTTTGAGGCCTACCGAGAAAAACAGCTAACTGCAAGGAAGAAGTTAGTGGCAGTTCCCATAAAAATTGGGCAAGGGCAGCGATCGCTTTAAGCAATGTTGAGATAAAACCAACTCTTTTACTGAAAAGGGAAGCAGCCAGTACAGTTCTTTCACAACTACTTACAACAAGAAGTTTCTTCCTTTTACTCATAAACTTGGGATCCTCAGAAGTTTTCATTTTTTATTTATGTACGGAGGCAGCAGTGAAACACAGCAGGGAACAGTGAACTTTAGGTGATCTCCTAGATCAGAGAACAAAACCAAAGTTTCTACGCCTGGATTTGAATGCTTTCCCCATTATTCTGGAGTGGCTCTTCTCCCCTGCAGTTAGTACAGTGGGGGAAGAAGGGGCAGGGGGGACTTGCTTTCCACAGTACTCCAGAGACTATAGACAAAACGTTTACTCTACTAGGCATGTACTGTAATTAAAAAAAAATCTAACCAAAAAACCACCAAACACAAAGTATAAGTATATTTTATTTTGTGTAACTGCTCCATGAAATTGATTTGGATTAATCTTTTAGGGTTAAAGCTTAAACATACACTCTTTTAATGATTATCAAGTGACTGGCTCTATGATGCAAGCTACAGAATATATCTACAGTTTACATGCCTAAGGCACAGCTCTGGTCATATACTACACTGGTGTTATCTTCAGCCGCCACGTGATTAGATATCGAATATTTTCCTCACATTGGCAATAAACTTGTCATCTGTTGGAGGCTTCCTTGGGCTGCCAGGCTGCAAGAATTTTTTGATTGTTGGAACGTTGCTTATTCTGCCTTTAAAAGCCTGTAAGAAGCAGCACGAAAGGCAACGAAAGTGAGGAAACTGTAATCCCATCCTTTATAGCTTGTAAATCAGGTGACTTGGATTTTTACTTCAGACATACTTATTAAACAGAAAAAGGTAGTAGCTCCTTATAGCCAGCTCAGCACTGAGCATCTCCCATTAAAGAAAGGCAGGGGGCAAAACCACACCTGCAACATTAGTCTTTTTGGAAAATCCATGTGTGAATACTCTGACCTGCAATGCTGCTGCTATAAACTTTACCTTGGTTTCACAGATGAGGGTGGGAGAAATGAATATTAAAGAGTTCAGATTCATCTGGTAAAGGTGGAAGAAAAAAAAGAAAAAGCAAAAGCCTGAACCCAAATCCTGCAGACTTATTTGGGCAAAAAAAAAAAAAAGAGGCAAAGACAGGGATGCCTCAGTGCAAAGCACCAAGGAAGACAAGACATAAGAAGCTTAAGGGCTTTGTATATGATTTCTTCAAAATGTAGTTTTGCTAGCAAAAAGGGGACAGGAACTGCAGACACAGCAGGCCACAGACTTCCCCTCCTGATGCTCATGGCTGTGTTTGAAGACACAGAAGTAGCAGTTACAGGACCAAACTGGCAGTGTTAGTAAGCCAATTCCTGCCAGCTGAGAGCAGCTGGGAAAAGTAGAGGTGGAGCAAGGTGAGCCCCCAGCAGCTCCGGGGGCAAGGCAGCGTGCGTGCGTGCAGGTTGCTGTAGTCAACACAAGTGGACCAGAGAACTGCCAATAACATCATACATAGCTCAAATTACTTAAACATCAATTAGCTTTTAAAACTGGGCAGTGACATTTGTATGTTACCTGTCACATTGAGCTCAGATGATTACTAACCTGCAGCAGAGGGAATGCAGAGAGTATATCAGGCTTACATTCTTCCACCATTAAAATGGCTTCCAGCAGATGGATGTCTGCCCAGCTTAATTTGTTGCCAACAAGATAATCCTGCCCATGGTCTTTTAAGGCCTACAAAATATGAATGAATTTAAAAAGTCATACAGGAAAGTAAGAATTTTATCTAGATATTTAATTACAGGCATATTTCTACAAAGATAGCAGAGCAAATCCATGCAGGAATCTACAAAGTTAGAAAGTGATAGGTATTCTCACAACAAAAAATTAAATTAAAACTCATGTTTCAGTGTGTGGACCTAACACTCACTCTAACCTACTGTACCAGGTAGCTGTAACAAGTCCAGTCCCACACGAAAGACTTAAATCAGAAAAGAAACAGGACCCAAGTAACTGTAAGAGGCAGTCAGGACAGTTTACCCATAGTGTGCTTTGATTAAAAAAAAAAGCCAAGTGAATTCCCTGATGTTTCAGCAAAGTTTGAGATTGCCGATTATAGTTTGAAACAGGTCCGGAACGGAGGAACACAGCCTTTCCACCCGCCCTCCTGTACGGAAGGCTACTCGATGGCAAACTGCCGAGACAAGAATCACAGCACACCAAAGTTATGACAGCGGTAACAGCGAAGTCGCAGTGGATGTTGCGGCACAGCTTCAGCGCAGCTCCCGGCGCTCCAGCCCACCTTTTCCCTGAAGACTTACCACCCTCGCAGCAGGCACAGAAGGAAACATGTCTGTGCCTGATACACTCTAATGCTGCTCTGAAGCGACTAACAAATGTACACTAAAACTAGAACATCAGCCTGGGACTCTGGAAGCCAATTCCTTCTCCAGTCCCATCTGCCAATTTTACTTTAGAAGAGGCAGGAAGCTGACTGAGGCAAGGCTGATCCCTCACGTTGTTATTTCCTGTACTGCTCTAACAAGGTGTACCACAGCTTGTCTATCAAACCCATATGGCAACCCCCAAACTGAGCAGCAGAACCAACAAAGGCAAGTGCAGGGCCTAGGGAAGAACCACCCCAGGCACCAGTACAGGCTAGTGGCTGACCTGCTGGGAAGCAGCACTGCAGGGAAAGACCTGGAAGTCCTGGTCAACAACAGGCTCTCCAAGAGCCAGCAGTGTGTGCCCTTGTGGCCAAGGCAGCCAATGGTATCCTGAAGGCATTAAGAGCATGGCCAGCAGGTCAAGGGAGGTTTTCCTCTACCCTACCCTGCCCTGGTGAGGCCACAGCTGGAATCTTGTTTCCAATTCTGGGCTCCCTAGTTCAAGAAAGATGGGGAACTACTGGAGAGAGAGAGTCCAGCAGAGGGCTACCAGGATGATTAGAGAACTTGAACATCTCCCATATGAGGCAAGGCTGAGAGAGCTGGGTCTGTTTAGCCTGGAGAAGAGAAGACAGAGAGGGGATCTGATCAACACTTCTAAATATCTAAAGGGTGGGTGTCCAGAGGAAGGGGCCAGACTCTTGTCAGTGGTGTCCAGTGACAGGACAAGGGGCAATGGGCACACACTGGAAGGTGGGAAGTTCCAGCTGAACGTGAGGAAAAACTTCTTTACACTGAGAGTGACAGAGCACTGGCACAGGCTGCCCAGAGAGGTTGTGGAGTCTCCTTCTCTGGAGAGATTCAAAACCCTCCTGGACACAATCCTGTGCAGCCTGCTCTAGGTGATCCTGCTCTGGCGGGGGGAGTTGGACTAGCTGATCTCCAGAGGTCCTTTCCAATCCCCACCGTTCTAGGATTCTGTGAACCAGAGAGCCTGCAGTGCTTTATATGAGCTTTGGCCACTCCAGCTGGCTGCTGAGAGTCTAACATGAACACTCACAGCTCAGGATATTTGCTGCCTGGATTGTGCAACACATGGACTGCAAACCCTGCTAAGCTGAATCAATGGACAGCTAACAGAGCTGGTACGGAAGGAAAATTATTAATCATTCTAACAAAGTTAACTGGGCTAAGATCATGGAAAAGTTTAGCTGTGTCTACTGTATGCGAACAAGGATCATTTGAAAGGTTCTCCTGCAGCGAGCGTGCATACTAAAACATACCACAACAGTAGTTTATGCCACCTAGGCATGGGTTTGGAAGCTACTGGTGTCTAAATTTGCTTTTCTTATTTTTAATAACTGAAATACATAATGTTGACTTAAAATCTTTGAAAGATTAATATGTGCAATCTCTTGGCACAGCCTTCCATTGGTATGGCAGCAGATCTACACGAACTCTGATTACAGGAGTGCTGCCTTATGTAATTTATGTACAATTTATTTCCCCCCCCACAGGGCAGCCTCTGTGGGTTCTGCTTGTGCAATTTAAGGCTCTGATAAAGAGGCACATGAAATTGCAGCAAGTCCTGTATTTTTTGAATGGACTTCAGCTGCCTGTAAACAAGGATTCAAGCTGGAAACACAGCTCAGCTCAGAAAAACACATCATTGTACCCTTGGCACAGACTTCGGAGAAGACTCTAAAAAAAGCTCTATAAAAGCACTGTAAGAAAGTCTGTATAGTACAACTGTACAAGGTACAAGAGGTAAAGTTACAAACAGAAGTAGGATAGCAAAATGAGGATCACAGCTGGCTCAATTCAAACAGCAAAATGTTAACACACAAAAAATTAGGATATCCTGAAGGGAAAAACAGAACAAAACCACAGAACAAACAGCAAGTTGGCAGAACATGGCAACTTCTTAACACTCAAACTATGTTCCAGGGAGAAGCAAAGAACAACTTGTCCCCTTCCTGACCAGCTCTTACCTAGCCAAGCTGACGCTTCATGTGCTCTACGAGGGTGGCAAGCATACGAATGCTTTATCTCATAGCTCATTAGAGGTGCATGCCAGCCAGTAAATAATTGCTTTACACTTTTAAGCTTGATACATCCCGTTTACAGAGCCTCTCTGTGCACATTTAAGGATACCCAAATGGCGATTCAGAGAGAGGCAGTAATAGTCTTCAGGCATAAAATATTTAAGCAATGGGTTTGAGAAAGGTCACAAAACTAGGTCCTTAATTATAAAGCACAACTATATTTAACATTAAACAGCAAGAGTATATTACGCTTCCAGGCAATAAGTTATGAAGGCTGGCACAGGTACTTAATGGTGCATTTATGCAAAGTGCTAGGAGCTACCAGCCACTAAGGTTTAAAAAAATAGGATCTGCTCTTTGAGAGGTCTTAAAGAAGACAGCAGATACTCAGTACTGAAACCAGCCAAATATTATTTTGCAGCCCTCCTTCACAGTGCTGAATACTGGCTTCATCATATAGTTCCAGAGTTGTACTGTCACTTGCCTTCTGACAGTAGGTGTGTAGGGACAGAGGAGTGGGGTGGAGAGGAACTTTACTGTCTTTGTGGACTACTGGTGATTTATCACTTACCTTTTCATAAACAGGAAAGTACCTGGTTGCAGCTCGTTCAAGGCTTAAGGCAAAATTCTTTTCTCTTACGTCAGCCGGTTCAAAAGGGAGACGCATGATCATTCCCATCAGGTCTGTTGTTCCCTCCACATACATATCAATCCTGAAACATATTTTTATTCCACATCTATCACTTGATCATTCCTTTTTGGTTATTTTCCTGAAATACATTGCTGAAGCAATCACCGAGTACAACGCTTATTACCAAATGTAACACAAGACACTAGTTTGCTTTCTTGTTCTTCCACTTCGATTCCAGGTCAGTTTTTTTTCAAAGCACAGATCTTTATATACAGGCTTACAGTGTCTGCAACAAGCAACATACAAATAAGAGTTTGCAACAAATGTATTTCCAGTGCAGTTCACACTGTTTTCCACTGATAAAATTCATCTATGCTGTGGAAGACAAGACCATACATGCAAACCATGGTAGAGGAAACAAAAATACTTTTGAGGTCTGATCAGGAAAAGATCCAGCTACCAATTGCCAGTTCAGACATGCTAGACCATAATAATCCCCACAATCTTTGAAGTTGCGCCTCCATTATCACATAACGAACCCTTCACAGTGAGTGGTAGTCAGTTAGATTAAGGACTTTAAAAATGATGCAAAAGTTCAATTAAGGAAAGAGTAAATAAGGTTTTTAGCTTTCGCATTATCCCTTTAATTATGACAATGCAAAGTATCCACAATTCACATAGTAAAGTAGTATTAGGAAAATATTGGTTTAACTTTCAGTAGCATTAAGCCACTGAATATGTCTTTTTTAAAATCAGCTGTGAAAGATTCTTTACATTTTGAAAAAAGGAAATTAGAACACGTAAACACACTTTTTTTTGCAGACAGATGTAGTTTTTCCTACTGTTTTCTCATTTAAAGATACATAAGAAAAGACATAGTTAGCCTTTATTATTGTGTGAAAGTCCTGCAGCTGTCCAGGACCTTAATGCACTTCTGGTCTCTGAAAATCAGACGAACCTGAAGGTGGCCATAATTCTCGCTATGTTGACAATTAACAATCATTTATCAAAGTCCATTCACCCAATTCCTGGATCTGAGGGGACAAAGCACTGGTAGATGTAAGTGCACCTTTACATGCAGATATTTCACAGCAATATTCTTCTCAAATATTAACAATCATGGCATAGTATTAGTAAGGATAGCATGCATCGTTACTGTACCATGCTCTCTCCTTCAAGTCCTTTCCATAGAGGTTGTACTTTGCTGCTATGTAGCTGAGGATGGCTCTGGTCTGCACCATCTTCATCCCATCCATCTCCACCATAGGCACTTGCTGGAACATCAGGACTCCACCTTGGGAAAAAAAAGAAGCAAACTAATCTGATTGCTGCAGTACTGCACTGAATCCGAGAGAGACACCTGGTAACACACCAAGACATATCCAATTCCAAGGGGTGAAACCATCCACAAGCAAGCGGGTCACTCAAATCTTCTCTTTACAGGTCACATCACATGGGACGTCTTACATTCATAACAACATAACAAAAGGACAACAGACAAGACTTTTGTATGTTTAGGGTACAGTTTACAGACTCACTATTGCGTAATTTTGCTAGGTCTTCCTTCGTTTCTATGAATTCTTCCTCAAACTGAAAAGCAAAGATAGAAAACAACACTGTGTCACTCCAAAGGCAGCGGGGAAGTGAAAGGGAGTTCCGCACTATTCCCCTTCTTGTGATTGTGTTGACTCCCTACTCCTATTCTTCATCTCTGCTCCAGCAAATAACCCAGGACTATTGTGTCCCCAATCCCCAGTAACCTACAATGCTTTACACTGCAAAAAAAAAAAGTCCTTTGTTATAAAGGCCAGTCTACTCGCCTGCACAAACAACTAACAGACACCACATCATTCACTTACAAGCAGCTGATGCCATGTGATATATTGAGAAATTTTTAATAAGTTATGCCTTTGTTACAGAGCATTTATCTCCCTCTTTCCCTTGCTGGCTTTTTTTTTTAAAAGCAAAAAGGACATTTGAATGAGGGCCAGATCTTTGTTTCCCCAGCACTCCTGCTCTGCAGCTTCTCTGTCCACAACATTCACAAGTGAGAACCATTAAAAAAGCCTTTCACTTCCCATGCAGTATAAATAGTTTCTGAGAAAAATACTTTCAAAGCACTGTATTGAAGGAAAAGTTGCATGTAGAAATTTAAGATGCCTTAGGATGGTTTTCACCTGATGTGAATCTAGATAGCTTCCCCACCATCTTCAGGCCAGCTTTGCCCATTTATCCCACTCAAAGAATGAGAAGTACTTTGTTTGGAGATAATGCTCTAAAGATTTTCATGTGATAGCATGGTCTTTCAGTTGAGAACAACCATGAGACACAGAAATAATGAGTATTCAGAAAAAGTCACAGATAAATTGTTGCTACAAACCAAAACAGTGTAAGATCTCCTCAGCTTAGAGGACACTTCAAAAATGACACTTAACAGTTCTCTTTGTATGTTAAAGTCCTTTTACTGGACAAGCATTGCTCAAGGAACACATTAAATAAATACAACATGAAAGAGCATATCACTGAATCTAAGTATTCTGCATCACAATATGTGATGTTGTGCATATCTCCAAGCACAAATGTAATTGTGAAACCTTTCCAAAGAAAACTTATTTTAATCACAGATTAATCTGATCACCTTATGAGAAAAAGATACAAACCTCAACCCCAGCCGCTGCTAACAGCCATCGGATTGACTCCATCTTCCCCCTCCCCTTGACGTAGTGCAGCTTGGGTTTCCCCGCCATGATTTCAGAGTTCTTGTTTCCTGACAAATTCAAGATGAGCATGTTTTAAATCAGTGTTTATAATGTTTCATTCTAAACTGCTAAATACAGTTGGATGAATTCACATTCAGTAGAAGGGCAACCAAGACCTACCTACTTGGGCCTGATTCAGCCAAGCTTCCTGTGGATTTGTGGGGGGAAAAAAAAAAAGAAGCAGCACACACAACCAGGAGAATATGCAGCAATTCAAAAAAGAATAATGACAGAATGTAGTTAGCATCTACTAAAACATATACATATCTTTAAAAGATATTAACAGAGCTTTAAGAGCTCATGGGGGGTGGGGGGTGTACAGCCAAAACGGAATTGGTATTCTGGAATAAATACATTTTTAACCTTGCAGAGATGCAGTCTATTCAGAAGGTGTTGGGTTTTGTGACAGTGTCCATGCCGTGCCAAGCTTGGAAATGCACTATGTCAAACTAATTGCTTCGCAAGAACACCAATCCAGAGACACCAGCATTATTTTCACATCTATCCTTATGAAGTTTCAGAGCCCTGTGTTGATGTGCCTTTATGAGTATGAGTTTATAACAGCAATATATATTGCGGCACCAGGCCTGCTGTCTTCCAGTTCTGTTTTGACCATTAGCCACCTCACGGTACATCCATTACAGAGACTGTGGACCAACTTCAAGTCCGATTTATGAACAACAGTAACAGGGATTTATATCCTATTTGTTCTGAGAACTTAACTTTGATATCAAAACCAAATAAATGAGACCGTGACCTCTGTTGGGCGGATAAGGCCTGGTCAATGCCCCCAGTAGCAGGGGGCTGAAGTTAGCCCACCAGATGATGGCACTGGGATGAAACACTTCAACCTTCTCAAGTTCACTAACGTCAAGTGCAGTCACATGCCATGCTATGAACCCAGCAACCGTCACAAGCTTGCCTGGTGCTAGAAACAAAGCTAACACTATACTCTTATCACTAATGGGTCCCAGAAGAATGAAGCAGATTTAGTAAGAGAACAGAGTCACAGGCTAATAACGTGCTTCATCATTAGCCCAAGGTTTTATCTGTTTACAGGCAGGTTTGTTTATTCTTGCATAGACTTCACAGTGCATAATTGAGCCACAAAGTGGAAACTTTGGCCATAATCCCAAAGGCATCAATCCCAGAGGCACAAACAGTACACCAGTGGGAGGGGAGACTGCATCCCTGGCCTTCTCCTCTGAAGCCCTTTGTGTTGAGTGGTATCTTCAATAGGCTGTGTAAAGAACAGCCATTGCTCTACTAGGGCCTGGACTCACAGGAAAACTCTCGTGTCCCAGCCCAAAATACAGGTCTTCAAAACCACTGCTCAGCTTCCACCTAGCGCTGGCAATGCCTCTGTCCCCAAACACCTCAGCCTCTTCTGATGACGTTCTCCTGATACATAAATATGTGCTTGATAACAAAGACATAATCAAGTCTTGACAGTTTAGAGCTGTCATCAAGTCTAGAGTTGCTGGATGCCTAGCTAGCTTCCTAATACCTGAACAGCAGTAGGGTGCATAAGCAAGGGATTTAGAGAAGTGCCCTATCACAGCTACCTTCCCAGGCCCTACACACAGAAGACCATTCATTCCCTGATGCTCGTAGATGATCATCTCAACTCCACACCATTAGAGAGGTGAACTGCACTTGGGTCCCTCACAGCCCAGACAAGCACTCTAGCCTCCAGCACATGGGATCAAGAATGGGAAACACACTACAAGGACAGGTTAGCATAAGCAAAAAGAGCCAAATCCCCTGACTTGTCCCCAAAGCAGAGGTAAATAAAGTTGCTAAATGTCAATCCAGTCAGAGTCCTGCTTGCCAGCATCAGCTCAGGGTTCCACTCCAAACAACTGGGAAAGCTGAAGAGCAGAGCAAATAGAAAAGAGCAGAAAGTCAGTGCAAAAAAGTCCAGGTATGAACATAACCTATCTGTGACAGTTTCTTGGGAGGATTGGCCAAGGGCTGAGGCTTTTTGTGCAGGTAAGAAAAAGCATTTCTGGAACTGCACTGCTTAAGGACTGACTTTGGGGCTTAGGCTGCAACGCTGCGTAAGCATTCAAAATACTTTGATGACTCTGTTACAGCTCTGTAATGAATATCCCATTGTAAAGCAGAGAGCCATGAAAGAGTAGCAAAGTTGGTAAGCTATCTTTCTTGAACAGTAGTAACAGACCTGAAGAAAAATCACAAACTTCTTGACATTCTAGTGCATTGGACCTTCCTTGGACCTCAGCCAGGCAGTTGTCAGTGACAGCTACTGCTGTGAACTCTGCATTTAAAAAAAAAAAATCATGCTATTTTGTCTAGAACAATTCAGGCACTGGCCTTCCAGTGTGTCGTGGCTCAGACCCAGCTGGCAGCTAAGCACACGGCCGCTGGCTCACTCCTGCTGCAGTGGTACGGGGAGACAAATTGGAAGAAAAAGGTAAAACCTGCGGGTTGGGACAAGGATGGTTTACTGGGACAACAAAGGAAGAGGAAAGAACAACTATACTAATAAAAGAATATACAAATCAGGTGATACAGCCTGTCCCCAAGTGTCAACAACTCCTCCCCCCCCAGCCAGTTCCCCTTCTATGCTAGGCATGATGTCATGGTATCGAATACCCATTAGCTAGTTTGGGTCAGCTGTGCTGGCTGCATCTCCTCCCAGCTTCTTGTGAAAATTAACTCTATCCCAGCTGAAAAACAGGACATAGTGAGAAGCAAGTAAATGAAACTGAAACAATCTCAGTCTGCTGCAAGATCTCAAATGTCCTTCCTAACACGATGTGGACCCCCAATAGTTCCCTGCAATGCTTTGTTCCAGGAACACAGAATGACCCTACAGCACAGGCCTCCTCCTGCATCAAGCTTGGCTCCGTCTCCATGCTGTATGAAAGGAGGATTTGAGAACAGGAGGACCATCCTTGGAACTGTCAAATGCATTTAATTAGAATGAGGTATGCTTAGATAAGATGTAGCAAAGGAATCTTGAACAGAGGAACAACTGTTAAAGACAAGGAGAGATACACCCTTGAGAGCCAAAAGTCAGCAAAATTCCTCTAACTGGTGTCCTTAGGGCAAACTGTCTCATTATGATGTGAAAACCTCCAGGGCTGAAAACTCCCCCTCCCCAGATACAGACCCCTACTCGCTGAGCACGGGCAGTGAATTTAGGAGGTACTGTGTTTTTAAATGAAAGTGAGCAAAGAGTAACCAATCCTAGTTTAGAAGGTGTGAATACCTATCAGTTATGCTGATGAACGTATGAATACGTGTAAGGTGGGCTAATGAATGTGAACTAACTCTCACTACGCACGATAGGAGGAGAGATCCCCCACGCATCCAGCACTGCAATAAAAGGATGCCTGCTCTTTAACACTACACTGGCCTTAAAGAGCTCCTTTCCCGATTTCAGTGACATCCAGACCATCTTAAGACTGTAACTGCTCACCAGCCTGTGGTTTCTCCTGGGACTTGGACCAAGCCTGGACTCACAAAGCATTCCTTCCGCTATCCAAGCTAGGAGGAGCGCTGGAACCCAGATGGATCTTAACACTTTAACACCAAACAGCAATTCCTCCTCAGGTTCCTACCCAGAGCCAGACACAAACCCCCTCTACACACACACCCACCCCACCCGGCGCGGGTCCCTGCCGCTGGGCAGCGAGCGTGGGGTCATCCCCAAACACCCTCCAGCAGCACCGCAGCGCACTCGGGCACGGTCCCGGAGCAATGGCCGGTCCGTCACACACCTCACACCCCGGCTGGCCCCCCCCAGCCCCCGCAGGCGGGCTCCTTCCCCGCTGCCACAGGTGGCCTGGAGAGAGCCCTGCCTCCACACCTAGCTGCGGCGGGAAACACCCTCCTGCGGCTCCGCCGAGCAACGCGGATCGGCCCGGGGTCGGCACACGGTCCCACGGCCGGCGGAACGGGGTGCTGCCGGGGAGCAGCTGCCAGCCCCTGCGCCGCGCCGCCACACGGGCCCCTTCGCAACAGAATTCGCACCCTCCACCGGGCCCGGGCCCGGGCCCAGCCCCTTCCTTCCCCGTGCCTCACGCACCCCCGCAACGGAGCCCCAGCCCGCCGCCCTTACCCTCCGTACGGGCCACACCACCGACAGACGCCCCAGCCCAAACAGCTCCGCGCCGACTGCCCACACCACCCCCCGGCCCGCTTAAAGACGCCGCTGCTCCCCTCAGCAGCCCGCCCACTGCCTGCTCCCGCCCTTCGCCCGGCCTGTCTGCGGCGACTTCAGCGCGCTGGGGCACAGAGACCCGGCTTATACAATCACAGAACGGTTTGGGTTGGAAGGGACCTCAGGGTCACCCTCCACTAGACCAGGTTACCCGAAGCCCCATCCAACCTGGTCTTCAACACTGCCAGGGATGGGGCATCCACAGCTTCTCCGGGCAGCCTGTTCCAGTGCCCCACCACCCTCACAGGAAAGAATTTCTTCCTCATATCTCATCTAAATCTCCCCTCTTTTAGTTTAAACCCATTACCCCTTGTCCTGTCACTGCACTCCCTGATAAACAGCCCCTCTCCAGCTTTCCTGTAGGGCCCTTTAGGTACTGGAAGGCTGCAATTGGATCTCCCCAGAGCCTTCTCTTGTCTAGGCTGAACAAGCCCAACTCCCTCAGCCTGTCTTTGTAAGGGGAATGCTCAGCCCTCAGATCAACTTTGTGGCCTCCTCTGGACTTGCCCCAGCAGCTCCATGTCTTTCCTGTACTGGGGACCCCAGAGCTGGACACAGTACTCCAGGTGGGGTCTCACAAGAGTGGAGTAGAGGGGCAGAATCCCCTCCCCCGACCTCCTGGCCACACTGTTTCTGATGCAGCCCAGGACAAGGTTGGCTTTCTGGGCTGCAAGCACATGCAGCAAAGCCACATCCCTAAGCCCTACAAGTGAAGCCCATAGAAAAGCCACCTCAGCCTTGTCCCCTGATGTCTTGTGAAGTGACTTTTCACAGAATCACAGAATCACAGAATATCAGAGGTTGGAAGGGACCTCGAAAGATCATCTAGTTCAACCCCCCTGCCAAGGCAGGACCACCTAGAGCACATCACTCAGGAATGTGTCCAGTCGGGTTTTGAATGTCTCCAGAGAAGGAGACTCCACAACCTCACTGGGCAGCCTGTGCCAGTGCTCTGTCACCCTCACAGTGAAAAAGTTTTTCCTTATGTTAACCCAGAACCTCCTATGCTCCAGCTTGCACCCGTTGCCCCTTGTCCTATCGCTTAATGACACTGAGAAGAGCCTGGCTCCATCTTCCTGACACTCACCCTTAACATATTTATAAACATTGATGAGGTCACCCCTCAGCCTCCTCTTCTCCAAGCTAGAGACCCAGCTCCCTCAGCCTTTCCTCAGAAGGGAGGTGTTCCACTCCCTTGATCATCTTAGTGGCTCTGCGCTGGACTCTCTCTAGCAGTTCCCTGTCCTTCCTGAGCTGAGGGGTCCAGAACTGGACGCAATACTCCAGATGCGGCCTCACCAATGCAGAATAGAGGGGGAGGAGGACCTCCCTTGATCTACTGACCACACCCCTTCTAATGCACCCCAGGATGCCATTGGCCTTCCTGGCCACCAGGGCACATTGCTGGCTCATGGTCATCCCTCCGTCCACCAGGACCCCCAGGTCCCTTTCCCCTACGCTGCTCTCCAGCAGCTCAGTCCCCAACCTGTACTGGCACATGGGATTCTTCTTTCCCAGGTGCAAGACCCTACACTTGCCCTTATTGAATTTCATCAGGTTCCTCCGCTGCCCAGCCTATCTAGGTCTCTTTTGCCACTGGGCTGGCTTCAAGGTCGGTAAGGTGCTGAGGCTGCACCTCAGAGAGATATGGCGGCCAGGGCAGGGGAAGAGCTTTGAGACCCCTGCGATGGCAGTGGGGTCACAGCGATGGCGTGACTGGGAAGAGGGGCCTGGGCCGCAGCCCTTGTGCGAGGGGCACCGGGCTGTCCGTGTGCCAGGGACTCTGGCTATGCGTGGCCGCGGGCCGGGGTGTGTGCACAGGCTCTTGACGCTGCCGGGCTATGCAGGGGAGCTGGCACGGCAGAGTCGGCAGCCATGGCCAAGGTTACCCGCTCAAGTTTCAGCAGCTGCGAGTGCTGCCTGAATGCTTGTGGGAGGCGGGAGGGAAACGGCTCTTGCGCCTGAACAGCAGCTCTAACGCGTGCATGCACTGCTGCTGAAAAATGTTGGGTTTTTTTCCTTTCTAAAAACTGTTTGGCATTTCTTGCAAAGAAATCATTGGTGTTAGCACGAGTTTCAGTGCCCTGAGTCTGCCCATTTTAAAACTGCCGGTACTAGTGCATTAATTGCCTTTAGGGCACCAGCTGTTGCATTTACTTCTGTGGTTGATTTGGTGTTTAAATAATATACATATTTATGCTTTCAACTTTCTTGCTAGGCTCTCAGTAGTAGAGCTTGATTTAAGTCATTACAGTTTACAACTTATGTTTAACTGAGTTCAATATAAAGTGTCAAAAATCTACATGAAGTCCTACATTTCAAGGTCTCACTAGCACCTGGCACCAGTCTGACTCCTCCTTCCTCAAACAGTAAGTTTTCAACTTCACAGATGGTAACAAGCATTCCTCTCTCAGTCGAGACTGCAAAGTGCTTTCAGCTGCTACAGTAGATGTCTTGTTAAAAGAAATATTGTTGAAGCTACAAGAGATTAAATGCCTAGTGATAAAACAGAGGTGCAGTAGGACCTCTGGTCCCAGTGTGTTCCAAGTTAAGTCCAGAGGAATGCTGAGTCCAAACCCATCATTACCATCAAACCAGAACCTGCAGGCTTTTCCTGGCGTTTTCCAGGACAGATGTGCCACCCACTGTTGGGGCTAAGCCATCTTCATTTTCCAGCAACTCTTGGGAATGCCAGAAAGACAGAACCAGAGAGCCCTTAGGTATATAAGTAGCAGCAAGAAGTCATTCAATAAACTGGTTTTGAGTGTCAATAGTAAGACTTTATTTCAGGTAATCTCTTAAGTAATTTTCGGCATCCTGTGTTGTGCAGCCTGCCCCCTAATTTAGTGAGCCATTTCATTTGTGGGTGTGCTCATGTAGGCTTGCTTTGGAAGTGTTTGCAGTAGGTTAAAACCAGTCCTGTAGCTTAGAAAAGAGAGATCAAAAACATTTTCACTATTTTAATTAATTTCGCTTTGCCACTATCAGCAAACACAAAGACAATGAGAGTTTCTGTGGGTCTAGGCTGCTGCTCAGAAGAAAATTTGCATCACTTTCGGAACATCTTTTTCTTGTAGTGGTGGTTTCCTCTGGCTGCCAGGCTGCAGAAATTTCTTTATTGTGGGAATATTGCTTATCCTTGCTTTAAAATTCTGCAAAACAAAACCAAAACAGCACTGTTCTTAAGAACCGTTGCAACTGTCAGACATTTTGGTGTTATCCATGCTCTAAAAGTAACGTTATGGGTTGCTCATGCAGAAAAATCTATATGCTTCATCCTATTAGGCTTTTCTGGCTGTAGTGACAGAAGGTGACAATAGGCATCAGTATTTGACACCAGCTGTTTGATTTTGATTTTGTCTTTCACTTCCTTTCTCACTCTCCCACTCCCCCATATTTCTCGGGCAGTTTAAATCAGTGGTTCTGCTTTGATTCATTATCCTGTAAAACTCTCCATTCAGTTACCTGCAAGTGAGGAAATTTGGCAAGTATATCAGGCTTGCACTCTTCTGCCATTAAAAGGGTTTCGAGTAATTGCACATCTGCCCTGCTGAACTGGTTGCCAACAAGAAAGTCTTGTCCATGGTCTTTCAAAACCTAAAAACAGAGAACCAGAAGTGATTTTTTTTTCCTGTGACTTAATATTATATTTTCAAAGCAAGGTCATAGAGTGTGTGGAGTTATCCTTGAGAGAAGGAAATGCAATGAGAACATCTGTAGTACAAACAAGTGATCTGACCACACTGTCACCCTAGGCATAATTTATCAGTCCTTTCTCTTCTGCACTTCTCCCTGAGGGCTCAGCTGTACCCCTCTCACCTTCACCTCTGTAGCACTGCTGTGGTGGAGGCTAAGCTTTACGGGGTACAACCATCACTGCAAATGCCCATACAAAATTTACAAGTGACTCAAGTCCAGCCCATGGCATAATAAGAGCATCTTCGAGTCTTTCAAATTGTGAGCAGCTCTCTCACCTCTCACTTGTTTCCTCTTCAAGTTTGGGAATTTTGCAGTGGGAGCTCTGCATGTGTAACCTGTGCCTCATGGTCTCAACACCCAGCTAATCCATCCTTCCTGTTGTTACAGAAGGAGTTGTAATGCTTTTACATAGCATGTGTGGCAGAGGGGGCCCTGTACTTCAGGAGGAAACTTTATGTAAAGGCTGATGCTAATAGTGGCCTTTATCTGAAACAACATACGAACTGAACCGTGGACATTTGGGGAGCTCAGTGTGTCCTGGGTTTTTGCACTTCAGCATCTCTCCCGGATCTATAGCGCCTTCTGTCCTCTCTGTAGTGTCCTGTGTCCATCCTCATACCAGCCCCACCAAAACCATAGCATTTATATTTAAGAGTTTTGATTTTTTTCCTTTGTTTTCCTGAGTACAAATTGTTTGTGTGGATCCAGGATGGAGTTTCAGGAAAACAATATTAATTAAGCTACAACATCTTTGCCACGTACCTTCTCATAGACTGGGAAGTATCTGTTTGTGGCCTTGTCCACAATAGTAGCAAAATGTTGCTCCTTTTTATCCGCTGGTTGGATTACGTGGGTCATGAGTAACTCATTCAGATCTATTACTGCTTCCGCATACATATCAATTCTGAAAGGAATAGATCAGTTGGTCAAGTCAAACACAGTAGGTCTGAATAGCACAATAGCTACTGGTGTAACCCCACTGAGATGCTGGGAACTCTCAGCCTCTTCCATCCAGCATGCATAGCTTGGAGCAGTTCTCCCGGGGGTGCAGCAGCTCACCACGCAGGGGAGCGTGGGTGAAAGGCAAGTGCAAAGTGCCTAACCAAAACCAAAAAGGCTGTAGCCCTGGCATTTTTTCACTAGGGGTGATACTCCTATGTACTGGTTTTTTGAACCTGAGTACAAAATGGGCACGTGTGCCATCCAACCTGCTGTTAAAAATCCAATCAGACGTGGTAAGTTAAACAGTGGGTCTATACAATTTCTGACAAACATCTTGAACCTGTGTTAATTAACTTGAAGCATTTAAAAATACTTCAGGTCAAACCATACACCTTAAGAGCCCTGTCCTTTAATAACAAGCTATTAATTCTAATTCCTGGTTATTAGAGAAGTTTTCGGCTTCCAACAAAGGCATTTCCCTGAATGTGATGTGGTGAAAATGCCTGCTGCTGGCAACTGCAGGAGAAAATGAAAAGCAGCATCATTACGACAAACTACCCTCTGTGCTCCTGCCTGCCTTCCGATAACTGTATTGACTCTCAATATTCATGAGCTCCCTTGCACCATGCTGCCTGTCTCATGTAGCTGGTTATTAGCCACAGTCATGGTCAACACGTGCTACATGAAAAGCTGCTGTGTCACCCCGAATCTAACTGTGAGTTGGGAAATTCCTCTGCTACACAGAGCGATAGTGTGAACTGTAGTCTGACAAAGAAAGGTGGTACAGTTACAGTACAGGGCTCTCTCCTTGAGGTCCTTCCCATAGAGGTTGTACTTTGCTGCTATGTAGCTGAGGATGGCTCTGGTCTGCACCATCTTCATCCCATCCATCTCCACCATGGGTACTTGCTGAAACAGCAGGGATCCATCTAGGGAAAAGGGGACAAGACAAGGACACATTCAGTCTCGGAGTGAGAACCATTACTGGGTGTTTGGCAAAGTAACCCTGCATATTATTTTTTGTTTAGAATCACAGAATCATTTAGGTTGGAAAAGACCTTTAAGATCAACAAGTCCAATCATAAACCTAACAGTGCTGAGTCCACCACTAAACCATGCCCCTAAGTGCCACATCTACACGTCTTTTAAATCCCTCCAGGGATGGTGACTCAACTACTTTCCTGGGAAGCCTTTTCCAGTGCTTGACAACCCTTTCAGTGTCAGTATGTCTCCTTCCCATAATATGGTATGGAAAACTCTTACCAGGAAACCAAGAACCATTTCTTAGTGACATGTTAATAACTTCATATTACAGCAATCATGTTCTTAAGTTTCTTGAAATCTGAGGAAGCACCCAAATGTGCAACTCTTGGCAGTCATACACAAAAAGACAAGTCCTATGCTGCATGGCCCTAACTCAGGTGGTTTTCATGGAAGTTAATATAGATGAGAAGGACTGAAGGATCTGATCGATAATGAGCCAGGTTCTGTCATGCTTTGTAAGTATTATGGAAATGTGGACTATTTAAGGGCTTGTCAACATATAATGTGAATATAAATGTATGTAATACTATCTTTGCGACTACTATACAATGACATATATCTGTACGGGCATGAAACAGGAAATAATGGGTGGGTTTTCACAAAATCCCTGCAAGAGCCAAATATCACTTGGTGTGAGACTGTGACCATGTAAAGCTGTTACTAGTCTGCTGAAGCCTTATTGTAGCCAGGAAGAAGTCAATATACCTCCAGGAACTAATCAGAGAAGCAAGTCAAAGTATTTATTTTATGGAATCATATTTCTTGACTCAAATAACTGATCAGCTATGTCTATCCTTGTATCCACTGTAGGGTAAGCATACAGAGAAACTGCCTGCTATTAAGGACACGCTTTCATTTATGCTTGTGTCTCAAAATACTTTTTGAAAGCCGTCAGGTGGCAGGGGGATCAAGTCATCATTCCTCAAGGAGAGCAGGACTACAAATGCCAACCCCAGCTCAGACTTCTTTGAAAAGTCAAGTGAACTGGAAGAGCACGGACATGTAATTTGGTTTGGAGGAAATGTAAATATCATGTCCACAAAGATGGAAGCTAAAGATAACAAGGTGAGTTGTTGCCTTGGGAAACAGGAACGCATCACAGGTACAGGTTAAACTCAGAAATCTGGAGCTCTGGTTTCATACAGATCATAAAACAACAACTTTGTAGGCAATCTTAAAATGCTAATGAATTTCAAGATGATCTGATGACAAAAACCTGAATTGTCCTATGACAGGAGGCAATGGGCACAAACTGAAATACAGGAGAGTCAATCACCTGAACTTAAGGAAAGGCTTTTTTACTATGTGAGTGACTGAACACTGTCATCGGATGCCCAGAGAGGCTGTGGAGTCTCCATCCTTGGAGATACTCAAAACCCAATGGGACACTGGCCTGGGCAGCTGGCTGTAGGTGGCCTTGCTTGAAGAGGGGGATCGGAGCAAATGATTTCGAGAGGTCCCTTCTGACCTCAGCCCTTCTGTGATTCAGTGAAGACTGAAGCAACGGGATGGCCATTCCCATCTAACACACGTCAGTGTGCATCTCTGATACCTCATGTACAATCCGGTCTAGATTTTCTTTTTAAAAGACATAAGGCTTCTTGAGTGTTCGAAGACAAACTGTTATTATCATTACCGTTATCATCATTATTATTATCATTATCTAGTTATTAAAAACTGAAGGAAACTTACCCTTCTGTAACTTTGTCAGATCATCCTTTGTTTCCAGAAAACATTCTTCAAACTGCAGGAAATACAGAAGAAAAATTGTGTTGTCACTGCATGTTTTAGCTTCTGCTTTGCATGAGACAGTGAGGGCACAGAGAGCTGTGTTTTGGGGAATTTCATTTTTTTTTAAAAATCAGATTTGGAAGTGATATCTTTACAAGCTTATTTTGCCTCTGTCACATCTTGTCCTCTTCTCTCTCACATGTAGTTCATGTTTTTGTGCAGGTAAGATTTTGGCTAAAGCTGAGATGACTGAAAGGCACAAAACCCTGCCTGCTGAGCAAATGACGACCACACCACTTCTGTTGTCAGTGCTGGCAGCTGATGGTGTGGGCAGAGGAGAGGGCAGGTAAATTCACATCACAGCAGCGCAAGCTGGCAAAAGGAGGGATGAAGAGAAGAGATCATGTGCTCCATGCAGCTTTCTGGTGTGCTGCCCATCACCCTGAAAAAGACTCACAGCTCTTAAAACACACAGATCCCCACACTTCCTCTCCAGTTCAATATCAGAAACTGTTAGAGGTAAAAACAATTGTGCTCTGTTTTGTAATACACAGTTTTGTATGTTTTGTAATACAGCTACACTGTAGGAGGCACAATAATTTTTTGCTATTTTGGACATTGGAATTTAACTGAAGGTCTTCAGGATTGAAAGTGCTTGACCCCTGTGATCAGAAGACAAGAAGCCAGGTTCTGCTGCTGTCGTTCTAAATCTTTTCTTCCACTAGCTACAGGGGAAAGAGGCTGTTATGGTGCTACCAGCAGGGCTGGCACATGATGCTTGGAGGTGAAATGGGAAACTGCCCCCTGCTTAGGGTAAGCTCATGGTCATTGTTGGCGTGGTCAGAGATGCACCAAATGCAGAGCTTGAAACTGCTGGTCAATCACATTTTTTATAAGGAACAGTAAAAACATATCTGTCACATGCTCTTAGTATAAAAAACAGAGGCAAACCTCAACCCCGGCTGCTGCTAGTAGCCACCGTATCGATTCCATTCGGCCTCGTCCATTGAAGTAGTGCAGCTTGGGTTTCCCAGACATGTTTCTATGTGCCTGATTTCCTGCTGTCTGGAATAAAGAAGTAAGTTTTGCAAAATAAAGATTCAAAACGCTGGGTTTGAGTCTCCAGCTGGTTCTCAAGCATTGTTCAAAACTGTCTTGTTTGAAACCACTGATTTATGGTTCAAGACTCTCATCAAATTAGCGAAGGAGGGAAAAGACTATATTGAGAGACTGCATTGTATCATTTTACCTTACGGTGTCTTTTAGATGTGCAGTTTACTTAAGCAGAACTCTGTACTGAGAGCGATTGGCACATGCCAGAGAACAAGCAAATCAAAACCCATTTCCATTCCAAAGCGTTCTGCTCTGACCAAAAAGCAGGGGGTCCGAGATACACTGCTTTGTTTACTTTGGCATTATCTCAGGATACAGTTTAATCAGATACACAATATAAACTCAGCAGTTGCTGTGCTTTCTCCAGCAGTCATTATGCTCCATTATAGTGACAGGAAGGATTATTTTTCCCCCTTTGTAAGTATTCGGTCTCATTTACAGCACTCCGCGCTCTTCTCATTTCTTTAGGCAAGCACCTGAAGACATGGAATTTAATTTTGCCTCTGGTAAGGTTGGATTTGCCTTTACCACAGACAGAGCCAAAGCGCAATACCTGCTTGGTGCAATTCCAACGCTTTGTTGGAACAACAACAGTTTCTAGACAGACTCTCATCCCCCCCATTCAGAACCAGTGTGTGCACACCAGCAGCAAACACGGAGATGGTGCCTAGCTTATACTAGCTAAAATTATTATTTAAAAAAATTATTAAAATTAATATTTCAGCCATAAAATAAATGGCTAAAATTTCCATATATCCCTTGTAAATAACATGTCATCTTCTCTGCAATAGGAAGAAAGGAGTAAGAGGAAGCACTCCACGCTTCGGAGGTCTAAATTTCTTTTTCTTAAACCTGTACACCTAGAAAGCAGTTGATGAATAATTTAACATATTATGCACATAACCATGTTAGTAAAGAAAGTATGTACAAGTATTTAATCCATAAACCCCATTCACTGACTTAGTTTCAAGCACACTAGTTCCCCATGCATGTCCAAAACCCAAAAAGCTTACCTTGTGCACAGTATAACTCCGGCTAAGCTCTCAGAAGCTGTTCCTGAAGATTTTATAGGTCTGTAGCCCCTCCTGCAAAGAGAACTGCAAAGAGTTTGCCGCCGATGGAAAGCTCCTATTCCTTAAACAAATAAAACCAGTTAGGTCTGTTTAGTCACCTCTCAGCTACAGAAGATAAATTCCTGACTAACGCTGACTATGTAGAAATATAAGATTCACAAGAGGTCATGATCACTGGGAATTTCTGCAACAGCAGAAAGTTGTGTGCTTCCTATGTTCATTGTTTGCAACACGCTAGTCAAAAATAATTGCAGTGGCTGAAAAGCTCCCAAGATTTTTGAAAAATAGTGTGATAGCAATCAAAATTTTAGTATTTTGTGATTTTTTACTTTTACCAGATTGTTGCTTTACATAAATCACATCAACCAATTCAACCTGATTTCTTTTTGAACTCAATTTTGAACTTAATCTGGCCACTGTTGTAAGGGACAATAAGAAGTGCTTTTATAAAGACATTAACAACAAAATGTTTTATAAATACATTAACAACAAAAAGAGAGCTAAGGAGACTCTCCATCACTTATTAGGCACAGAAGGGAACATGGCCACCAAGGATGAAGATAAGGCTGAGGTACTTAATGCCTTTTTTGCCTCAGTCTTTAGTAGCCACACCAGCAGCCCACAAGGCACTTGC
>VWZZ01001999.1:228-12859 GCA_013399095.1 Psophia crepitans | reverse complement strand
GTTATCCCAGAGGTGCCACCACTGTTGCTGATGGGATCAGCCTCAGTCAGTGGTGGGTCTGTCTTGGCTGGCATTGGCTGTATTGGACATGGGGGAAGCTTCTAGCAGCTTCTCACAGAAGCCACCTCTGTAGCCCCGCTCCTCCCCCTGTCTACTACCAAAACCTTACCATGCAAACCCAATACAAGCACAGAATACATGAAGACAGCTGAGAGAGCTGGATTTATTCAGTGTGAAAAGGCATGAGCTAAAGGACGATCTACTTGTTTTCTTTGACGACATAATGGGTGCTCATAGAGAACATAGAGACAAAATTTTCTCGGATATGCACAGCAGAATACATAGAGGAAAAAAAATTGCAGGAAGGGAAATTCTGTCTGAATATTAAAAAAAAAAAGAATCTTCACCGTGAGACTGTCCAAATACTGGAATGGACTGCCCAGATGGAATATGGAATCTTCACCCTTGGAGGTACTTGAAAACTCATCAGGACAAGCACCAAGCAACTTCATCGGTCTTTGCAGCTGGAACTAACTTTGAAGATGTCACTGTCTTGGCTTCCAAAGGTTCCTACCAAATTAAATTTGCCTGTGTTTTCTGGAATGAATTGAAAGAAATCAGAAACACAGGAGAAAAAATGGTGAAGATTCAAAGAAAGTATGAAGAATAAGGATTTGTACATACTGAAATAAATAACAGCAAGAAATTAACATAATTGAGAAAGAAAATATAAATTATTTCATGTCAACACATTTCAGAGTACCTTTATAATAGAAGCACTAAAACACTTACATGGTAGATTTTTATGTTAAGGTAGACCTTTAAATTTTATTTTAATGGAGCTCAAGCAACATCAATATTCTCTATCTGCAGTTCCAAATAGTTAAGGCAATGTTGTTGAGGAGTTAGAATTATTTGGAAAATATTAATAGCTACAACTGTAAGACATCCATGTAAAGAAAATGATGCTAACCTTTGTAAGGCAAAAGACTTCCTTCCATGTGCAACTCTGTAGGCTGTCACTTGTAATACTGCAGCATGCCTTTCACTTCTGTTTTATAAACTCACACCCTCCCTCTCTTTGGCTGCCACGACGGGGCTTTAACCCTGTATCCAAAATACTCATGTCCCTGAACTTGCATAAAGTTTAGGAGATAACAGTAGTAATTATTAATAATTCAAATAGTCAATAAGATTAAGTAGCCAATAAGAACTGTTCCGATAAAATTTATGCACAAAGCTTAGTAGCCAGTTAGAGTGTGTAATATCTGCACTTACTGGAAGCTTTTTCCAATCAGTGCTGTCAGTATAATGAGCAAGAGCAGCCAGTAGGGAGACTGATAAAATTAACGAATTCTGGAGCAGATACCCAAAAGGCACTTACCTGTCAGGATCACAGCACGTGATCCCAGCTGGACACTGCAGAGTGTTTTCCTTTTTCCCTTCTGTCTCTTTTTCCCTTCCATCATTTTTCATTGAGTTGTTGGGTTTTGTTGTGTTGTTTGCTTGGGTTTTTTTCTTGTTTTGTGCTTTTGGTGGTTGGGGAGAGGGGGGAGGCAGTCTCCAAAAGTAACCTAGGCTGTGAGATTAAATGTATGCAATCAGCTGTAGGTATATTTGGTCCTTTACAAGTTTCCATCCTTTCCATAACAGAAAGAAATAAAAATCCATGTTGTATTATTAATTTCTAGATGAACTAGTCCAGTGCCTTTCAGATTTTATAATTGTTGTATGAGAAAGAGATTAAATAGGATCAGAACAAACAGATAATTTAATGTCCTAACCACAGATCGCTAGAGTGTCTTGAGCAACTATAAACTTTCTAGAAACCTGTTTCATAGTTTGATTTTCCTTAGGACTCTGCTGGTACTAACATGAAAACGAAAATTTTCCTGCTGCTTCTTTTTTACTTGAGCCTGACCTCTTTCTGAGATAAATTTCAGTAATAAAGAGCAAACACCTTATGCCCTTAATGAGTACTTCCGAATTTAAGACAGTGAAAAGATCCATTGTCACTTTTACAGTTAAAAAAGAGACTCACCTAATCAGTGTGGGGATAATAAAGGTTATATGAGTGTAATTAAATACCAGATTGAGTCTTGTGAGCATCAGACACCCCAAATGTATTGTAGATGAAAGAAATGTGAGAAAATGTGATTCTCATATGGAAACGAAGAACTCTGAAAGGATTGCTAAGGGTTTTTCTCTTTCCTTTTTTTTGTTTTTCTTTTTTTTTTTGTTTTGTTTTTTTTTCTGGGTTTTTTTTTAACGAAGAAAGGGACATGTTGTAAATAGCTTATAAAGCTGCAAGACAGATTAACTCCACAATTTCGGGAAATTTTGCAGAAGAGACTAATTATCCTTATTTACCAGTAGTCCATTTACGTTTCATCTTGCGTAAGGTTTATAGATGAAATATTTGCCTCATTTTTTTAACAAGAGGTATTGCTTCCCACTTTCCGTTCAGCAAGCTGGACTATTTCCTTTTGAAAGCCACAGAAATTATTGCTATTAAATCCCTAGTAGCCTAGAAGGGGTTTTTGTTTGTTTCTTTGGTTGGTTGGTTGGTTGGTTTTTTTTTTAAGATTCTACGATATATTAGGAATACTTCACACTCATAACTGAAGCATTTCTAATTCTGTTTGTATAGCAGAAATGAGGGATACCTGGAATATATGTTAACCAGGATGGAATGGTTAGCCATGAACTGTTTTCAGTCTCATGAACTTTTGGAAATGTTACTATCTCAATTAAAAAAAAATAAATATATATCCTCTGGACTTTTTAAAACAGAATTGCTGCGGCCCTTACAGGTATGGCAAGTGACCACTGCTTCCTATTACATAGCTTATTACACAGCTGGTAGCTCAGGGAAATCCTGGTGCCCAAGCCCTTCTGTGAGTCAACTGCAAGAACTTCAAGAAATTTCATGAATCCTGCAGCCATCTGAAAGCATCACACCTCCTGGACAGATAAGTGACAGAAACCTTGAAAAAACTGCATGATTTCCACAGAATTTTTTTTTCAAAATAAACATGTCCTCACTGGTTAAATGCCTTCATTTGACTAAATGACCAAAGAAATTTTTGCACCAGGACGTAGCTGATAAACATTTCACAAACCCTTATTTTTTTAATGATCAAAAATTGAAAAATTGCAATCACTTGTTCTCTCAACAATTCAAATATCAAATTTCAAATTACTTTTAAGAAAAAATATTTCCTCATTTTTACACTTGACCTTCAAAACTGAATTTAGTGTCTTAGGTCAAAAGTACACCCAGTGGAAGAATGGAATTCACCTGAGAAATTGGCATTTTGAGAAAAATGAAACTGCAAGAAATATAAAATACCCTCCTTAAACACCTTATAAATTGTTTTTACCATGATGTCTTTTCAAAACCAAATAAGTATGCTGTTCATCCAGTGTGTGTATATATATATATGTGTTTGTACAGTATATTCCCATGTATTAAGGGCAATTATTTAGTGTCCATTTATGACAGTTTGTTTTCTATCAAATGGTATCTCTTGCATATAGACAAACCAAACACAATAGAAAACCAGCTTTTTTAATCTACCCATATGTTCAGCTTCAAGAGACACCACTCTTGTGGCTGTATGACTTTTTGTGGGTACAGTTCAGTGATCACATCTCTGCCAAAAATACTACTCAAGCCCTCAGGCTAGTTAAGGTTATATCTGTTCTGAACTTTGCCTACCATTGGCATAACTCAACTTAACCTCTGTTCCGTGCTGTGGTGCTGGATCAGTGCTAAGTGCCCCCTTTCCCTTCATTTGTCCTTGCAGATGATTGTGCGTTAGAGTCTTCTCCTAATGAGCCCAGACTCTCTTTAAGTTCTATGATTCATTAAAATCTAAGTCCTCAGCATGAGCCACACAGAACATGAGGCACATCTGCTGAATAATCATGCTTTCAGCTCAGCTATGTGAACTTGCCTTGGGCAATTGCAAAGCATGACACTTGATCATAAAAAATGGGAATAGAACAAGTTATCAAGATGATACCGCTGCAGCTGAGGTACACAAGTGCACTCAGATTTATTAGTGTGGAGAGTCAATATGATGGCAAAGAAAAGACTGTCAGATATTGAACCACTATTTCAGTCTGGCAATTCAGTCCACATCATTTTGCTTGAAGGAATCTCATTCCCACATCCCAGTAAACCTGCTCTCAAACTGGGTTTATTAACACAGGTCAAAATGTCAGACAATATGAAACAAAACACTGTGTATTCAAAAGGCAGTTTAGCATAAAATAAGCCAAGTTAACCAGCAACAGCTCATCCCAGCCCTATTAGCTGCTCATACTCTGGTGGCTGCTTCAATCCCTTGTTGACTGTTTAAGTTGGTTATCCTCAAAAAGTGCACTCCTAAATTGTGTAGTTCATGAATTCAGGGAACTTTGGAAGCTGGCCCTATGGCTGTAAAACCAGTTATCATACAGATGTTGAAATGACAGGATGAGCATTTGTAAAGAAACAGTGCTGGCTAGAAGCTGAAAAAATCAATAGAAATTTTACAAAATGGAACATTTTTTTTTCAAATATGAAAGTATATATAAAAATAACAATGTGGTAATTTAATTATTTTAATTTATATATACTTTAACATTTTATGTGTAAACAAATGGTAATGAATTTGGCAATATTTTATTTTTAAATTGTATTATGGCATCTGCTGGACTCTACACCCATTTCTATTCTTGTTCTATTGAAAAGAGTTAACAAATCTAATTTAGCCTGAAGTGATTGTTTTGCTGTTCCAGTTCAATGACAAGTTTTAGGTTTGGAAACTCAATTAAATTTGGGGAACATAAAGTCCAAATCTGGAACATAACAGATGATCAGCTTTCTGTGACACCCAGCTATCTGGAAAGAAGAGACCTCAAAAATAGATTCCAAAATATTGTCCAAGTTTTCATAAAAAAAAAAAAGACCCAAATCTGATCACTATCACTGATTCTGCAATATATCCTTATAACTTTTGGGTAATTTACTGGAGCCATTTGTTAACCGGAAGTAAGGGATTATCACTGTTTGTATACTGTTCGCATAGATTGTCTCTTTTCACAGGTGGAATTTTGGTGGAGATCTCAAAATATTTTGATAGAATAGTACTTTCTAGAAAGGTTTAATAGGAAACGTCCCTATGGAAATTGTGTTGTCAATCTAAAGGGCTTTACCAAGTTTAAGTATCAGTCTTTCTTCATCATAACGCAAACCAACTCCCTTCACCTGTCTCTGTTCATGTTCAGGTCAATTTTATGAGACTAAACAAGGCCAAATGCTGGATCCTGCACTTCAGTTGCAACAACCCCAGGCAACGCTACAGGCTTGGGGCAGAGTGAAAAGCTGCCCGGCAGAAAACGACCTGGAGGTGCTGGCTGACAGCTGGCCGAACATGAGCCAGCAGTGTGCCCAGGTGGCCAAGAAAGCCAACGGCATCCTGGCCTGTATCAGGAATAGCATGGCCAGCAGGAGTAGGGAAGTGATTGTCCCTCTATGCTCAGCTCTAGTGAGACTGCACCTCGAGTACCGTGTCCAGTTTTAGGCCCTTCACTACAAGAAAAACATTGAGGTGCCTGGGGCATGTCCAGAGAAGGGCAACAAAGCTGGTGAAGGGTCTGGAGCACAAGTTCTATGAGAGATGGCTGAGGGAACTGGGCTTGTTTAGTCTGGAGAAGAGGAGGCTGAGGGGAGACCTTATCACTCTCTACAACTACCTGAAAGGAGGTTGTGTTGTTGTGGGTATTGGTCTCTTCTCCCAAGCAACAAGTGATAGGACAAGAGGAAACGGTCTCAAGTTGTCCTAGGGGAGGTTTAAATTGGATATTAGGAAAAAATTCTTCACTGAAAGGGTTGTGAAGCATTGGAACAGGCTGCCCAGGGGAGTGGTTGAGTCACCATCCCTGGAGGTATTTGAAAGTCGCATAGATGTGGTGCTTAGGGACATGGTTTAGTGGTGGAGTTAACAGTGCTAAGTTAACAGTTCAACTTGATGACCTTAAGTTTTTTCCAACCTAAATGATTCTATGATTCTGTTATTCTAAACTGATATTCTAAACTGTAATTTTCTTAGACAATTGGACCAGAAACTTTCAGATACTTTGCAGAATACTTTGAACTTCGATAATAAAAAGCAATAATTGAAGAATTAAAATTGGCTGCTTCTTACTACACTTCCCAGAGGGTGTTGTATGGCTCTGGATGTGAGACCTACATGAAAAGTCATGAAATATTTTGAAACTCAAATTTTAACATTTTTTTACTAATAAGTTACTGGAAACTGTGGTAAAATGCATTTTCTACAATATAAATAAAAATGTTTAAGTGCATAACTGAGGAAACATTAAATCTTTATATTGTCAGATTTTCAATTTTATGTTCAGTCTAGAGAATGCTGGAATGCTGTTCCTGGTAAGTCCAAAATCTCTAATTCAAATATCAGTAAGGCATTTGGTCAGTTCCATCAGTATGGTTTCTTTGGGTTCCTCGCTCAACCACTATCCACTCTCCTTTATCCAATATTTAAAATATTAACTATTATAATGAAGCTGTTTCAACAGAGAGGCTCAAACCATCTCTGAGAAATGAATTTGAAAATAATTTGAAATAATTTGAGGATTCATAGATTTTCTTTTTCTTTCTCCATCCTGCCAAAGAACTTATTCTTCTAAATCAAACATAGGGTTCTTGCGAGACCTAAGGAAAAGGTCATTTATGTTTATATGCAGAATATATCTGACGTAAAATCTTCTGGTGAATACCACTTATAAGATGAAGAAAAAATCTTTTTCACAAAAGGCCAAAAAAGCCTTGACATGAGTACCTCCAGACTAAAGCATAATAAAAGGATATATAATAATGACCAAAGTTCTAAATAAGTCTTGACTTAAAATAATTGATTTAGATGTTGATTTAGATGTTCCACTGATGATGAATGAAACAGTTTAGTCATTAGTTCTTTGTACTTAAGTCCCCTAAAACTAATCTTACCATTCCAGTCATTTCAGAGTTATTAAACCCAGGGAAGTTCATTCATGCCTAAAGTGGAATTTTAGAAGCTAATAACTTATATGTGGCTTTAAGATGAAAAATTATATTTGCACGAATCAGTAATTATATGAGATAGGTGACTGTTATATAAAATTTTAAGGGACATGCTTTCTTTCTTTTTTTTCTGTGGAATTTTCTAATATGCACAATAGCTTTGACATACAGCTTAAACATTAAGTCTCACTGTAACTACTAATTATTTACTCTAAATTTTCAATATCTCATTGCTAAAAATGAACAGGGTACTGGAAGTATTGCATACAGCGATTTCATTACTCCATCATATTTTAAAAATCATGGTAGTCTGGCAAAGTCGATAGTGACTTGTGAAAAGGAAATATCACACCCTCTTTTAAAAAGGATAATAATGAGGGCCCTGGGAGCTATTGACCAGTCAGTCTCACCTCTGTGTCCTCTGAGCACATGGAACAGATCCTGCTGGAAAATATCTCAAAACATACAGAGGACAGGGAGGTGATTAGAGACAGTCAACATAGCTTCACCCAAGGGCATATGACTAATCCAGTGGCCTTCTATGATGGGGTGACTGCATCAGCAGACAATGGAAAAGCCACTGATTTCATCTACCTGGACTTCTGTAAGGTGTTTTACATGGTGCCTTACAATATTTGTGCTTCTAAGTTGGAGAGAGAGGAGTTTGACTGTTAGATGGATAAGTAACTGGATGGACAGCAACATCCAAAGTATTATTGTCAACAGCTCAATGATGAAGGGGATACCAGCAATGAGTAGTGACCCTCAAAGGTCCTTATTGGAACCAGTGCTACTTAATACCTTCATTAATGACAGTGGGATTGAGTCAAGCTTCAGCAAGTTTGTAGATGGTATCAAGCTGAGTGTTACAGGTAGTTTGCTGTAAGGAATGGATATCATCCAGAGGGACCTTTGAAAAGCTCAAAGAGTGGGCCTATGCTGTTTGGGATTTGCATTACAAGCTTTTGGTAGCAGGAAGACTATAGGGGTGGCTTCTGCAAGAATGTGCTAGAAGGTTCCCTGAGGTCTGACAGAGCCAATGCCAGCTGGCCCCAAGACAAGCTGATGGCCAAGGCCAAGACAATCAGCTACAATGGTAGTGCCTCTGTGATAAGATATTTAAGAAGGAAAAAAAACCCCAAACCTAGTGGTACTTTTTTCAGCCAGAAAGAAGAGTGAGAAGAGGTGAGAAACAACTTTCAAGATACCAAGATCAGTTAAGAAGGAAGAGGTGCTCCAGGAGTCAGAGCAGAGATTCCCCTGTAGCCTGTGGAGAAGACCATGGTGAGGCAGGCTGTCCCCCAGCAACCCATAGAGGATGATGGTGGAGCAGAGATTCCCCTGCAACCCATGGAGAACTCCATGCTGAAGTAGTTGGCGACACCTGAAGGAGGCTGTGACCCCATGGGAAGACTGCACTGGAGCAAGCTCTTGGCAGGACCTTTGGAGAGAGAGGAGCTGATGCTGAAGCAGGTTTGCTGGCAAGACCTGTGACCCCATAGGGGATCCATGCTGGACCAGTCTGGTCTTGAAAGTCCATACCCTGTGGAAGGGACCCATGTTGGAGCAGTTTGTGAAGAACTTCAGCCCATTGGAAGGACTCACATTGAAGAAGTTCATGGAGGACTGTCTCCCATGGGATGGAGCCCACACTGGAGCAGGGAAAGACTGTGAGGAGTCCTCCTCCTGAGGAGGAAGGAAAAGCAGAGACAACATGTGATGAACGGACTGTAATCACCATTCCACGTCCACCTGTGCTGTTAGCAATGAGGAGGTAGAGAAAAGAGTGAAGTTAAGCCCAGGAAGAAGGGAGGGGTGGGAGGAGGGATTTTAAGTTTTGGTTTTATTTGTCATTACTCTACTGTATTTTGCTTGGTAATAAGTTAGGTGATTTTTTCCTAAGTTGAGTCTGTTTTGCCTGTGATGGTAACTGGTGAGTGATCTCTCCCTGTTCTTATGTCAACNTGAGGAGTCCTCCTCCTGAGGAGGAAGGAAAAGCAGAGACAACATGTGATGAACGGACTGTAATCACCATTCCACGTCCACCTGTGCTGTTAGCAATGAGGAGGTAGAGAAAAGAGTGAAGTTAAGCCCAGGAAGAAGGGAGGGGTGGGAGGAGGGATTTTAAGTTTTGGTTTTATTTGTCATTACTCTACTGTATTTTGCTTGGTAATAAGTTAGGTGATTTTTTCCTAAGTTGAGTCTGTTTTGCCTGTGATGGTAACTGGTGAGTGATCTCTCCCTGTTCTTATGTCAACTCATGAGCCTTTTGGTATATTTTTCCTTCCCCTTTCCAGCTAAAGAGGGGGAGTGACAGCATGGCTTTGGTGGACAACTGGCCTCCAGCCAGGGTCAACCCACCACACACGTTAACTGCATGGAGTTCAGCAAGGCCAAGTGCAAAGTCCTGCCCCTGGGTTAGGACAATTCCTAATATCAATACAGACAGAGGAAGGAATTGAAAGTAGGCATGTGGACAAGGACTTTGTATACTGGTAGATGAAAAATTGTACATGAGATGACAACGTGCACTTGCAGTCCAGAAAGCTAATTGTATCCTANTTTTTCCTTCCCCTTTCCAGCTAAAGAGGGGGAGTGACAGCATGGCTTTGGTGGACAACTGGCCTCCAGCCAGGGTCAACCCACCACACACGTTAACTGCATGAAGTTCAGCAAGGCCAAGTGCAAAGTCCTGCCCCTGGGTTAGGACAATTCCTAATATCAATACAGACAGAGGAAGGAATTGAAAGTAGGCATGTGGACAAGGACTTTGGATACTGGTAGATGAAAAATTGTACATGAGATGACAATGTACACTTGCAGTCCAGAAAGCTAATTGTATCCTAGGCTGCATAAAAAGAAGTATGGCCAGCAGCTGGAAGGAGGTGATTCTCCCCTTCTACTCTGTTCTCGTGAGACCCCACCTGGAGTACTGCCTACAGATCTGGCATCCACAGTACAAGAAAGACATAGAGCTGTTAGGGTGAGTCCAGAGGAGGGCCACAAAAAGGGTCAGAGAACTGGAACACCTCTCGTAAAGAAAGGCTGAGAGATTTGAGATTGTTCATTTTGGAGAAGAGGTCTTTCAATATTTAAAGGAGGCTTACAAGAAAGACAGAGAGAGACTTCTTACCAAGGCCTGTATTGACAGCACAAGGGACAATTGAAAGNAGGTGATTCTCCCCTTCTACTCTGTTCTCGTGAGACCCCACCTGGAGTACTGCCTACAGATCTGGCATCCACAGTACAAGAAAGACATAGAGCTGTTAGGGTGAGTCCAGAGGAGGGCCACAAAAAGGGTCAGAGAACTGGAACACCTCTCATGTAAAGAAAGGCTGAGAGATTTGAGATTGTTCATTTTGGAGAAGAGGTCTTTCAATATTTAAAGGAGGCTTACAAGAAAGACAGAGAGAGACTTCTTACCAAGGCCTGTATTGACAGCACAAGGGACAATTGAAAGAGGGTAGATTTAGCTTGGATATAAGGAAGACATTTTTGACGATGAAGGTGGTGAGACACTGAAACAGGTTACCCAGAGAAGCTGTGCAAGCCCCTTCCCTGGAAGTGTTCAAGGTCAGGTTGCACAGGGCTTTAAGCAACCTGATCCAGTGAAAGATGTTCCTGCCCATGGCAAAGGGATAAGAATTAGATGATCTTTAAGGTCACTTCCAACCAAAACCATTTTATGATTCTATGAAATATCTCAGACACAGAAAAATTTCTAGTCTGATTCCTACCCCCTAACATTTCAAATTTTAAGTGTTGAAAACAAAGGTTTAATCTTTTAAGATCCAAGCAATTAATTTAATTTCTTTTTCAGGCCATGATATTTTAGTTACCTATTTCATACAGTTATTCATCTAGTTATCTGGGTTTTTTCATCTATTTTATGTAGATATCTTTTTAATATAATATCTGAAAAAATTTAAATGTAAATACAAGGAACATTACTTCCAAAAATTTCTACAGACATGTCTAAACTTTAATATTTAGAGTATTTTCTAGGTTTTGGATGCAAGCACTTATTCTGAGTGACTCCTACCTGTGTTTCAGGATGGATCTTCACAACATTGACCTGTATGAATTTTTTTCCAATGGGAAAAATACCTGTTGTGGAAGAGGGCAAAATGATATATTCAGTAGGTCGCTTGAACTAGATTGATAGAGGACCAAAGCTGGGGATACAAAATTATGTCCACATGCCCCACAGTTAGGAAAGTGACTTGGGAGTTTCTGGCAGACTTGTGACAGTAACAATTATCACGTCATCAAAATTCTTAGACTCTAAGATTTATGTTTCAGAGAAGAAAAAATCCAACTTATTTTTAATTAAAGATTTTAAAGAAAATATCTGATCTCCTCTGTTAGAACTCAGCAGACATTATGTAGTTCCACTGGAAATGAACTTGACCCATGGTACTCTTCCCTGGCTTAAAAGCTGGGATACTAAAAGCTGATAGGTCTGTCTGATCAGAGTCAGACAGTGTGAATCCAATACATTTCTATTAACTTCAGGGGATTTACTGTATTTTGTATATCGGAGATCAGAATTTGCCTTCTGTTCTGAATATATTTTAAAAGAATTATGCAGAAAGACAAGTAAAGCTGCTGTCAAAAGGTTAGAAAAATCAATAGGCAGAGCAGAAAATATACTAGTAAAAAGGGTCTTAAAAAAAACAAGAGTTAAAATGTCATTTTGACAGGGAAGACAGGAATTCTGCTGAGAAATTGTAGATTACAGCACAAGCTATCTGAATGACTAGACAATCAGCCGCATGGCTGCTGGAAGAGCATGCTGCACAGTTGTGTAATATAGACCTGTTTGTACCCTTGGAGTAAGTCTAACCCTTCTGAGTTAGTTAACTCTTCTCTGACACTGTGAAAGTGCTGAAAAGAGGCTCCCTTTAAACTAAAACACAAGCCTTGTGTTTTGTTTGTTGTTTCTCAAACTAACCATGAATTTGTCATATTCTTTTCTGTAAATGAAGTCAGTGATATTGTTCATTTATTTTCCTATCAACATCTGTTGATGCAAGTAAATTTTTATTTCAGTTAAAGGTATTTATGTATTATGTGGAAAGTTCCTGTACAAAATCATTTCCTCAGACTATGTCACAGTATATTGCATGGCGCACTCAAAGAGCTGTGGTCAACAGCTTTGTGCCCAAGTGGACATCAGTGATAAGTGGTGTTCTTCAGGGGTTGGTACTGGGCCTGGCACTGTTTAATATCTGTTGGTGACACGGACAGTGGGATCAAGTCCAGCCTCAGCAAGTTTGCCAACAACACCAAGCTGTGTGGTGCGGTTGACATGCTGGAGGGAAGGGATGCCATCCAGAAGGACCTTGACAGGCTTGAGACGTGGGCCTGCGCAAACTGCATGAAGCTCAACAAGGCCAAATACAAGGTCCTATATGTGGATCAGCACAATCTCAAGCACAACTACAGACTGGGCGGAGAATGGATTGAGCAGCCCTGAGGAGAAGGACTTGGGGGCACTAGTTGATGAAAAACTCAACAAGAGCTGGCAGTGTGCCCTGGCAGCCCAGAAAGCCAACC
>VWZZ01001995.1:141127-151175 GCA_013399095.1 Psophia crepitans | reverse complement strand
TCCTCTTACACCCCCCAGGGACAGCCCGCTCCTGCGTTTTTAAGACTTCCTTCTTGAGGAGCGTCCAGCCTTCCTGAACCCCTTTGTCCTTCAGAACTGACTCCCAAGGAACCCTCCCTACCAGCATCCTGAACAGGTCAAAGTCTGCCCTCCGGAAGTCCAAGGTAGCAGTTTTATTGTGCGCCCTCCTGACTTCGCCAAGAATAGATAACTCTGCCATTTCGTGGTCACTTTGCCCAAGACAGCTCCCGAACACCACATCTCCCACCTGTCCTTCTCTGTTCACGAACAGAAGGTCTAGCAGGACACTGGCCCTGTTAGGCTCTCTAACTAGCTGTGTCAGAAAGCTTTCTTCCACGCACTCCAGGAACCTCCTAGACTGCTTCCTCTGGGTTGTATTACATTTCCAGCAGATGTCCGGGAAGTTGAAGTCCCCCATGAGAATGAGCACTTAAAAACACCTCCTCCCCACCACTCCCTTCTTCTCAGCCTCAACTTCACTCCCCATTGCTCTACCTCCTCCCCTCAGTGGCACAGGGCGATGGGGATGGGAGTCGTGGTCAGTTCATCACACGTTGTCTCTGCCACTCCTTTCACCTCAGGGGGAGGACTCCTCACACTCTTCCCCTGGTCCAGTGTGGGGTCCCTCCCATGGGAGACAGTCCTCTGTGAACTTCTCCAGTGTGAGTCTTTTCCATGGGCTGCAGTTCTTCACAAACTGCTCCAGTGTGGGCCCCTTTCACAGGGTACAGCATTTCAGGACCAGACTCCTCCAGCTCGTGTCCCCCACAGGGTCATGAGTCCCACCAGCAAACATGCTCCAGCACTGACTTCCCGTGGGGTCATAGCCTCCTTCAGGTGCATCCACCTGCTTCGGCATGGGGTCCTCCATTGGCTGCAGGTGGATATCTGCTCCACCATCAACCTCCATGGGCTACAGGGGGACAGCTTGCCTCACCACCGTCTTCTCCATGGTCCTTTCCAAGGTAATCTCTGCTTCAGCACCTGGAACACGTCCTCCTCCTCCTTCTTCACTGACCTTTGTGTCTGCAGAGCTGTTCCTCTCACATCTCACTCCTCTCTTCGGCTGCAGTTGCACAGGCTTTTTCTCCCTCTTCTTAAATATGTTATCCCAGAGGCCCTACCACAGTCGCTGATGGGCTTGGCCTTGGCTTGAGGTGGGTCCATCTTGGAGCTGGCTGGCATTGGCTCTATCAGACATAGGGGGAGCTTCTAGCAAGAGTTTCTCACAGAAGGCACCCCTGTAGTTTTCCAGCTACCAAACCCTTGACATGCAAATCCACTACAGCATAATGTAATAACATACAGAGCAGAAGGAATAACTATATGGCAGAAAAGAAGAGGTGGTTGGTTATAAACAGAGCGTGCAAGGTGTAAAAAGTGCAGACCAGTGTTAATATGGTTGTGCAGGATAGGAAAGCAAAAATAACAAAGGTGAGTATCATACCTTTGTTGTACCAGGGCATAATAATTTAGAAATTCTGGATATTGCAGAGAATTAGTCATATTGTTACAATTTTCCTATAAAACCTACCACTATATTGACATTAGTAGAAGAGAACACATGCTATTTATTGAGAATAGATGTTATCTATGTGATCTTCACTGCAGCAATGTATCCCAGACAAGAAACTCCACTTCAGGAGCACCCTGACAGTTCCATGTACGGAGAGAGAGAGACTATATTGTAGTAGCAACTCCTGAATATATCAAAAAGAATCATGAAGTGTTTTGCTATCTGAATATTAATTTCTCTTTATTAACAGATCTGTCTTGACCGGAGCAAAGCAATATATGCAGCAATGTTCATGGGAGTGGAGAACTAATCACACACCATCAATTTCATCTTCTAGAGATTATCAGTAGATTAAATACATCTAAATATATTGCTACTAACTAGAAATTCTGAGTTCAAAAACTCAGACCTCATTTGAAGTCCCAGCATGAGCCTGAGGCAAATCTGACACAGCCTCACAGAAAACAGTGCTACAATTCCAACATTTTAGGAAGCCTGCTTTGTTTCTCTGGAGGTGATATTGTAGCTTTATATATTCTGTTAAGAACATTCAACCATACATAAGAGCTTACTTGCTTAACCATAAGTAGCAAACTGCAGTCTCTAAGAATATAAGAATAAGACCTGTACGAAGATTATGTTTAATATCAGATTTCCCCAACTAAGATACAGAGTAGTCTTAACTACATTTCCTTATCCTCTCAAAATAAATAAAAGGGAAAAAAAAAAAGAAAGGTTATATTTCCATGAATAATTAATCCAATTGGATTTAATGCTGTCTAAAGTGATTTTGTTCTTACCTTTCTTTTTATTTAAAGCATTCCTGGGCAATCTGAATACTGACAGCCTGTGACCTGCTAACACACCACTTCTGTCATTGCTTCTCTCACGGTTAATTTTTGGTCTGCACTCCTTTTTTTGGTGAAGAAGAATAGGATAAGAAGGAAGAAATAAGTAATTATATGTATAAGCAATACAGAATTCATTTGAATGAAAAAGAAAAGAAAAAGAATAAATGTAGACATTTCACTGAAAAGAGGAATTTAGCTGCCTAGAGCTGGTAAGAAGACTAAGTCAGATTCTGATAGACAGCTGTGTGCAACTTCCTTAAAAAATATTCCTATTTTATTATTTTTTCATTAATTGACCCTCTTAATTTTCTTTCTACGAATTGGTATCATGCTGTGATTTGGATTCAGTATGAGAACAATGTTGACAACACACTGATGTGTTTAGCTGTTGCTGGGCAGTTGTAATGTCTACACTAAGACAAGGCCTTTTCAGCTTCCCAGGCCCTGCCAGGTGCACAAGAAACTGGGAGGACACAGCCAGGACAGCTGACCCAGGCTGGCCAGAGGGACATTCTCCACCACAGGACGTCATGATCTGGATATAACTGGGGAAATTGTCCGAGAGGCAGAATCGCTGCTTGGGAACAGATTGGATGTCAGGTGGTTTGGTTTTTTTCCCTTCTGCATGTGGTGGGCAATTGCCTATGTGCATCACAACATCATCATCATCATCATCATCATCGTAATAATAATAATAATAACTACTACTACTTCTACTACTTCTACTACTTCTACTTCTACTTCTACTTCTACTTGTAGTAGTAGTAGTAGTAGTAGTAGTAGTAGTAGTAGTAGTAGTTAGTAGTAGTAGTACCACCATCATCATACTCACTTTCCTTTGTTATCATATTAAACTGTCTTTATCTCAACCCACAATTTTTGTTTTCATTCTCCTCCCCATTCCCATTTTTTACAGTGAGAGTGATGAGGCACTGGAACAGGTTGCCCAGAGAGGCTGTGGATGCCCGCTCCCTGGGAGTGTTCAAGGCCAGGTTGGATGGGGCTTTGGGCAACCTGGTCTAGTGGAGGGTGTCCCTGCCCATGACAGGGGGGGTTGGAACGTGATGATCCTTGTGGTTCCTTCCAACCCAAACCATTCTATGATTCTAACCTATTCCAACAGGTATCTCTAGATTGTTGTCTTAATGTGGTGCATAATCTGTAGGAATTGTGTGGAAAATGGTCAAGCCCTGCAATTTCTTTTCAACAATTTTCTATAAGCCTTTTATACTTTTTGATCTAAATGTTTATCTCTACCCCACTGTATTTCTGCTGTGTGATGTACTTAAGCTGCTTTTAAAGAAGCTTTTCAGCAGGGTAAATGTCCATAAACTGCTGAGAGCAGATCGTAGTCTCAGAGCAGCACATAGTGCTGACACCCTGCAAAAAACTTTCTTTTAAAATCTTCTACTTTTCTAAAATGTATGTACGCATTCGGATTGCTTTGAAATCTACTGATTGCAGGGGAAACTGGTTACTCTATGTCATCCAAAGTTAGAGGAGTTTTAGTCATGATTATACTATGTAGAAAGATAAAGCCCTATGAAGAACAGCAAAACCCAGTATTTCTAATCTTATCTAAACCCAGAAATTTATATTGCTCACCAAATAATTGGTAACTTTTCTTTCGGAAGCTATTGTTGGCTATGTTAGCTACTGCCACTTTTGAGAAACCACTGCCTAAGATGTTGTTAAAGGAAGACACACATCCCTAGATAAAGTGCCAGTCACATATCAAAGAGAATCAACAAAACTTTAATTTAGTGCAGAAGCCCAATAGGCACTGTGAGCCTACACTGTAGATCCACCACTCTTGAAAAGTGCCTTTCCTGTTCTGTTCTGTCACACATTCCAAATATTTCAGATTTACTCTGCCTGCTTAGACCAACTGTATACAATACTTTGCTATCCATGTACAAAATATTTCTATCCAGAAAAATCAAAGAATTTACCTAAATAAAGCCTGAAAGCTAGTGTATTCTACTCCACTAATTTCTAATGTGAGATTATACGTATATTTATATTTTTTTCTATGTATCTAATCTCACCTGTGCCTTCAGAAGATCATGACTTTGTCATTTCTACCATCAGCAATATCCTAATGATTGCACATGGGGTTTATAAATAGTGTCTCCATTATATGGAGATATAGGGCTCAATTCAATTGCCCACATGCAGCATCCAGTGCCATTTGACTTAGCTGGGATACCTTCCCTGTCTCCAGCTGTCCCTCCGTAAGGGTGCTGATGTCTTAATTTGAGTGTCATTTTATTGAATACCCTGAAGATGTCACAGATAACCTGTGGTATCTCCAATAACTCAAGGATTTATGGAACTGAATCCTGCCTCTAGGTCAACACATTCAACATTATTCAGCTGATTTCTGTATTCAGATGAACCCATCTCCAGGCTCCACTGTCCTTCAGCAGTAGCTCTAGGCTCCACATTAGCTAAATTTCCAGTGTCTACAATAGGAGCTTAGACATGTAGCCCATGTATAGACTCAGTCCTCTCATAGTAGCTCTACGTGCAAGAAACTACTTTCAAGAGTTATACAATAGTAAATATTCTTCGAGCACTTTCAATTTCTGATAGTATCTGCATATTTTTGCCCACCAGAATATGTGTTTTTGAAGCATTCTAAAATCCCAAGCTCCTAAACTAACTACAAGGACAAATATAACAATAAAATTCTTATCAGTAACTCATTTTGAATTGACTTTATTGTATGTTTTCATTCAGATGATAAACTTCAGAGTCAAGTGAAACATCAATAAAGTTTCCACTGCTCCCAGAGAGTGATCCTTGTCAATTTATTTTTTTTTTCAAAGAACACCATCTAAGAAAAAAACCTTAATTACCAAGGCAAATAAAAAACATACAATATCAATATATCCTCTCTACTCCAGACTACTCTAGAAGATGAACATTCATGAACACTACATCGTATTTTTTTTTTCCTTTATTCTTTAAAAATCTGATTTCAACACATGGCAACACAAGATATCATTAAATATATTAATTCTGAGTTAGGAAAATGACTATTACTTCTTTTATTGAACATTTTGGTTCACATGGCCCAACAGCTGACATAATAAAGGCTTTCATGAATCCCTTGCATATAGCAGTTTTTCAGAGAAGTGCAAAATTCAGTGAAGGATGAGTCACCTATACAAGCATGGATGTTTAACTTCAGGATGTTTTGATCTTAAAATTACTATTCAAATGTGTTATCTCACCAATGGAATAAAATTTGTTTTATAATTAATACAAATTATAAAAATCCCTACTCAGAACTATTCTGGTAGACAAAGTCACAATTTTTAAGTTAAAATCTGCACACTTTTTTATATTACACATTATTTGTAAAAAAAAAAAACAACCCAACACCAAAACCAAAAGACAACAAAAAACACAAAACAACACCACCACCACCACCAACACCAAAACACCAAAAAAATCCCCCACAAAATCAAAACCCCTCAAATCAGTAGCGGCTACTGCGATTTAATGCACTGACTGAAATAAAGTAGCAAATATGTGATTTTATACAGGTTGTTATTTTTTTTCTCCACTGTGACAATTTTTCTGGTATATCAGCATGAACTTCTCCCACTTACTGCTTTAATGAGCAATGTTTGTTGTGATGTTGATATTAATTGATTGTTATTGAAAGAAGAATATAAAGTGGAAGTATGTTGATTTTGTTGTATGTTTCTCATAAGAATTTTATGAGCATTCATTTTATTTCAGACAAATAGCGACTTTAAGAATTTTAAAAGCTTTGATGTTAATTCCTTTGGGAAAAAAAGTCCTGATAACTGCAGCTAAAATTATTAAAGCTTTCAAATTATATTCCAACATACCGACATATGATTCCCATAGATCTGCCACAAATTCTCATAGAGCTTCACTTTCATCCCAATTAGCATCCAATCATTTCTTGGCTTGTCTCCCATGGAACTGCCCTGCTAAACAGTGCAATGCAGAAAGTAAAGGCCTCTGCACCTGCTTGAATAAAAACTTTAATCAAACACCAAGTAATCACAAATGGATAAACTCAGAAGAAATACCAAGATCTAAGCAGGAGCAGAAGACTTTAACAGCTGGAAAAACTACCTTGTTGCACCCAAAATATGATTATGGCCAAAAAGAGAACACACCTTATATACTGAGCCAAGAGTTTACTATTTGACTAATTAAGTTCTTCAAAGTCTAATCAAAATGTAAAGAACAGTTATTATTTGTCCAGTGACAATGATGGTAGCACAGCCCAAATTATTTAATTAATTTTAAAATAAACCTTAATTAATTATGTAGTTACATTGTTATACATAAACTTACTTATATCCACCCCTTTTATTATACTTTTCCAATGCCCCTCTGGGCCCCAAGTCTAAAGTTGGTGCTCCTGAAGAAGGGGTTGCAATGTAGTATCAACATTTAGAGTTCTTTGCTGAGATGAGTATATCTATGGACTGGGAAGGCTGCTTCTTTCATCAGTCTTGGGTTCGTTTAGTATTATTTTCTTTTGGTTTTAAAGAGCCTGTTCAGTCACTCTTTTCTTACTGACCCATGTGTTAGTTACACAATGACTGCTCAGTTTTGTTAGACCTTTATATACAGTTAAACAATATGTTGCAAGACAGGCATTAACTTGTGGTAAAGTGTCATTGAAGAATCAGAGCTAAGCTGATCTCTTTTGAACACTAGGAATTTTTACAGTTATAGCTATTTGACTTACAACTCATATTTTCTAGTTATAACATTTATCTGAAAGATTTTTCAAATTCAGCAGTTTGGGATGAAAGAAAGGAGGGAAGAGGAATAATGGAGTACCTCTCCATAGTACCTGACCATGGTAATCTTTTAGAGAGGAGAAAGTTTGGAATTGCTACTCAGCATCCTGCATAACAGAACCAGAGTATGCATTTTCTTAATCAATGCCACAAGACCTGACCAACTTGAGAGCATTGCCTCCATTCCCCTCAATAAAATATTGGGAATTTTTAAATTTTATTTTATTTCAAATTTGAATCAAATTTGATTAGTGACAGAACTAATTACAGCTCATGAAAAGTACACTACCATAAGAACAAAATATGTTATTGTAAATTAAACATTAAAAATGTTTCCTCATCTAATTGCAAAAGTCAGTGTATCAGACCAACAGATGGAACTCCCAACAGAGCAAAGAGTACTTCTAAATTTGATGGGGTTTTACAGCAATACTGCACATTGTCTAAATACCTATAACATGCTAGGAGTGATGAAGCTTAGGAAATGTATCACACCACAAGTAACCAGGTTCCATATTATATTCTTGTACTGCTCCCTTCCCAGAACGAGGCTTCCATTGCCATAACGAGGTATTTCTATTAACGTTTTGCAAAGAAATTACTATCACTGATCATCCTCATATAAAAGCAGAAGTAAAACCACAGTTTTAGAGATTAATATAACTGTCTTCCCCTTTTTGAATAAGTGTTAAAATAAATTTAGCTTCTAACTAATTTTCAGAACAAATACTTTATTTCTTTGATAATATTTCCTTTATATTCTTCTATTCTCTAAGAGAATTAGGTATTTCCTAATCTGTAAGAGCAGTGTTCCAACATTAAGTATTAAAAAACAAAGAATTCAGTATTAAATTCTGATACAAAATTAAAGAAAATATCTGTTCGTACAAGTAATAGCATAACTTTTATACTACTGCATTTTAACAATGGTCTTTACTTTGAAAACAGTGCTGTTTATTTCAGTGATGAATTGGAACTCAGTAACTTCACTAGGCTGTAATAGTGGGATGTGATGACAAAACTAAATAATTAATACTTTCTTCCTTACATGTAAGACATAACAACTTTTCTGCAGCACAAAATGATCAGGTAGCTTAAAAAATAAACCCGATTTAATCTTGATTACAGAGAAATGTAAAATATACACAGTATTTTCCAAATTGTGCATGTTCCTTTTTATGTGAAACCATTTAATATACACTTTGTCTGCTACAGTGAATGTTAACAGGGAGTGTTAACTGTACTTGGAAGGCAGGAATTCAAATAGCTGGTAGTACAATGCATAAAATGACTACAAATTAGAGAATATTAAAGTGCTATTTCACCTGGTATGAAACCCCAATGAAAACATTTAAATACAGTTTCTCAACTATTCTACCATATTAGAATCACAATAAAATATTCAACAATCTGGATTCTTCTGTATTTTTATTTGGGTATTGCTACGCTTTTTTGGTCCATCTTTCAAAATATTCACCAGATTTACAAAGCCCCATCCCTGGAAGTGTAAGTAAAACAAAGAGATTTCAGATACCATTTATGAAAGCATACTGTTTGCATCCAATGTATTTAAAGACATACTAAGATATTAATGAAATCATTTGGTGCCAATCCTCCTCCTATGGGCAGGGACACCCTTCATCCAGCCTGGTCTTGAACACTTCCAGGGATGGGGTATCCACAACCTCTCTGGGCAACTTGTTCCAATGCCTCATCACCCTTACAGTGAAGAATTTCTTCCTAATATCTAAACTAAATCTAGCCTCCTTCAGCTTAAGGCCATTATCCCTTGTTCTCTCACTTCATTCTGTTGTAAACAGTCCCTCTTCAGTTTCCTTGTAGACCTCTTCAAGTACTGGAAGGTCTCCCAGGAGCCTTCTCTTCTCCAGGATGAACACTCCCAACTCTTTCAGCTGTCTTCATAGGACAGGGGCTGCTCCAGCCTTCTGATTGTCTTTGTGGCCTCCTCTGGACTCAATCAAGCAATATTATTACATTGAAAATCTAGTACATGATATACAAGCATATGTCACTTGAAGCTATTCTTTAATGACCATTAAAGCTATTCTTTAATCAACTTGAAATGAATACATAAATATATATTATTGCTAAATACCCCACATGCGCATACGATTACTGTTCCTGCATTAAGCATATCATTTTAATCCTTTTCAAAAGCTGAAAAAAAAAGCCACAAAAACCTGAAAATTACCCTCTCAAAAATCTCAGATGAAACTTCTTAGCCTGTACTCTGTAAAAGGAGAGGGACAACTAAGAAATAAAATGAATAAGAACTATACTAATAGACACCCAAAACAGACACTTGATCACTAGTCATTCAAAGACAGGTAACAAAAATCCTTTGTGCAAGCTAGGCTTAATAATAATTACACCACCAATGGTTATTACATCACTCATCACAGATTTTTGTCATATAAAATCACAGAATCATAGAATCACTAAGGTTGGAAAGGACCTCTGAGATCATCAAGTCCAACCATCAACCTAATACCACCATGCCTACAAGATCATGTCCTGGAGTGCCACGCCTACACATTTTTTGAATGTCTCTAGGGACAGCGACTCAACCACCTCTCTGGGCAGTCCATTCCAATGCCTCACTACTCTTTCCGTGAAGAAGTTTTTCCTAATATCCAACCTAAACATCCCCTGACACAGCTTGAGGCCGTTTCCTCTCGTCCTGTCGCTTGCTAATTGGGAGAAGAAACTGACACCCTCCTTACTACAACCTCTTTTCAGGTAGTTGTAGAGAGCGATCAGGTCTCCCCTCAGCCTCCTCTTCTCCAGGCTAAACAACCCCAGTTCCCTCAGCCGCTCCCCACAGGACTTGTTTCCCAGCC
>VWZZ01001995.1:120554-130914 GCA_013399095.1 Psophia crepitans | reverse complement strand
GGCACTTGGCCTTGTTAAATCTCATACAGTTGGCCTTGGCCCATCGATCCAACCTGTCCAGATCTCTCTGGAGAGCCACCCTACCCTCAAGCAGACTGACACTGCCTCCCAGTTTGGTGTCATCTGCAAACTTACTGAGGGTGCACTCTATCCCCTCATCCAGGTCGTCGATAAAGATGTTGAACAGCGCCAGCCCCAAGACCGAGCTCTGGGGAACACCGCTAGTGACTGGGCGCCAACTAGATTTAACACCATTGATCACAACTCTCTGGGCCCGTCCTTCCAACCAGTTTTCAACCCAGCAAAGAGTGTGCCGGTCCAAGCCATGAGCTTCCAGCTTCCCTGGGAGAAGGCTGTGCGAAACGGTGTCAAAAGCTTTGCTGAGGTCCAGATAGATGACATACACAGCCTCTGTCACATCTTGTGACAAGAAACATAAAAGTCACAACCGTATAATGTGGCTAGGAATTTTTCTCGAACCAAAATATTGTTTGGCCATAAATGTTACCCTTGAGACCTTAACTCTGACTACCCTCGAGGAAAAATTCTCTTGAGATATGCAAGATAACTGAGGGTTCCATAGAAAACCAGAGTACAAACAGTGTATCAGAAAAAGACTTTGTAAAGACATGTAGCTTGCTGCATTGTAGGTTACAGTGATTGTGAGTTGCCGTCATTCAAGCAGTCTCCAAACACAACAGAGAAGTTTGAGTTAGGACATTAAGGGTACTGAAATCTTTTAAGCTTAATACTTTTACAGGGTTGATATTGTTTAGCATAGATGTATTCCACAACTGTACAAAAACATTTCTATCATGAGCTAGTTATTCCAATGAGATAATAAAATGGGCTTCACTAGAAGGTGTCCTTTAGGCAGAGGGATGAAGAAATGCATCATCCTTTAAGCAAACTCTGCTCTCTCTCTGCCCTATTACTCAGTGAACTGTTCTCAATAAAATACCTCAAGACTGACTATGGAAAGTAAGATTTCCCATGCACTGCAGGAACTGCATACTGATCTTCACTGAGCTCAGTAAACAAATTAATAAACATTTTTGCTGTACTACAATGATCTGTGAAGTCATGTACTATAAAAATCCATAGCAATAACGTATTCCAGCGAATCTTCTCAGGTTGGCTACTTCTCTCAGGGCTTCATCTGGTAAAAGAGTTCCCATTCAATATTCACCAATCATTGTAAGCTGTGATATATAATACTGCACTGCACTCATTTTCTAATGCCTAGCACTATTCCAGAACATTTTGTTGATTAATATCAGTTCTTGGCACACAGTTGCTGATTAATTCAGTCAAAGGTTGCTCCTTTTTTTTTTCTTTTCCATTACTAATTAGTGGGCAAAGCAAAACTGTGCACTCCCACAATATGCGCTCTCAGCTGTGATATACACTGGCAGCTGGCTTTATGTTGTTAATGTGCTTTGGACAATCATTCATTGAATATCAGATAAAACATTTTAACTGTTCTAATTACAAGTTATTTTTCATTTCCAGTGGCTCATCTACTATTTCTTGGTCATTAACAACAGCATTTATATATTTTATATCTTATATCATAACCTTTGTTTTGTTGTGTGCCGTAGCAGTATTAACACAAAAAAATCTCAGAAATATTGATAGTGAATCAGACATTTTAATAGACATGCTGGGCAAACTTAAATAAAAGAATTCATTTTTTAAACAGGGATTAGGTAGAATTGAGGTCCTTAAACTAATTACTTCAATATCAAAAGCTCCTGCTTAGCTGCTTTGTATAATACAGGATGTATCTAAGTAGATGGATACCTCCCTGCTTGAAGTTATTGCTCCCTGGAGTTTTAACTATGTGCTAACTCAGAAGTACTTCAGCCTGAATAGCCGGGTGATTATCTCCTTTCTAAATTTCATGGGACCCAGAGGAACTCATGCATTTCTCAAAACATGCTCAAAACACACATACACTCACATACAAACGTGGAAAATTAAACCTCCCATAAAATATAGTTATGACCACTGACTATTCTGAAATGACTGGAGGGAGAGCAGCAGCCTTTCTGAAGTGGTAACCTAGTGATTCTAAGCCTTTCCTATGAAATACCACAGTGATTTCCAAACTCTCCTACAACTATATTTCCAAAATACACATTTTCCAAACAACTGGGAATGAGGAAAGAGGTTACGGGAAAAGTACTCTTCAAGGATAGTGACCTCTTGAAGCCTAGGTGAAATGAAGGAGAGGGAGAAGAGAAAGACAACCCACTTCCCTGCACTATGTCTGCATGTTATCTGGATACTATTCAACATAACTAGAGAATTAATCCTACGTGCTGTGAATGAGTGTCTGAAACAGTTGAATAAAGAGTCAATTGGTTCTATCAACCTACTTTTGCCCTGTAAAACTTGACTTCTTTTCTGCAAAACTGACACGAAAGCAAACTGCAACCCCAGCATAGTTTAAGGCCTTTGAGACTGAGGCTTGTGTCTTGCTGGAAATATATGTGAATTATAACTCCCTTATGCTGAATGAAACTCTTCTCCCTGCAGAGAGTCCATACCAGTAGGCCATTATATAAAAAGTAACACCTTTACTGCCTGTTTTAAAATAAGATTCCTGCTCTGAAATACACATCTCAGGAGAGGCTTCTGGGATTTCAGTGTCAAAGATACAGAGCCCACCAGCACGTGGCCATGCTCTCGAGGGACGTGGCGTTTCAAGGCAGTATGGCAGACAGCAACTGTTGTTTGTGAAATTTTTAGAACAGAGTGGAAAAGTAGTATGCTGTCTCCCCCCAAAATGCATTACTGAAAAAAGCAAACAGTAGTTTGAGATTAACAACATGAAAGAAATTTACTAGAGGAAAGGAAAACATGACAGTTTTTTTTAACTCCAGCACTTGAACTGCATCAAAACTCATTATATTATATATAAAATAATGGTACAGTAATAATTAATGCATTTAATGGAGAAGATCGTGGGAGTGCGCTGTTATGCTGCAGGCACATGGTATGACCACTGACCAGGCTCTGGCTGAGGTTAAGCTGACTCAACAGGACATAGAAAACATCTGGACACAACAGGTAACAGTCACAGACAGATCCCTGAAGGACATCTGGATCTCATGGTTGTGCAAGGGAAGTTACTTGTGAAAGGGCTGAGCCTCAAAGACCCCTGGGGGGAGCTGGGACCCCTCAGGGAGTGCAATTACCCAAGGCCAGCAGCAGTAAGATAACTGCCAGTAATGCCATGCACCACCAAGCTCACTCAGGTAGCAGTGTCAAAAAAATCAAATTTGGGTACAGATGCAGCAAAGTTGTGATCAACAGGAAAAGAGCAAATGGGAGTAGATTGTGTGCTCATGGGACAGAGAGGGACACAGACACAACTTCAGTAAAATAAAGGTTAACGAATCAGAAAGGGGATACTGAAGCAGGCAAATTATGTAGGCTGGCTATTGGGGATAACCAATGCATTTGATCACTGTGACCTGAGCAGGAACAAAGCCAGGTGTTCTGATCACACCACACAAGTCAAACCCAGCCTTCATGCAGGGGCTGGACCAGGGCAGATGCCTGAGACAAGTACATAGGTGACAGACCAAACATACAGGTATCACCATGCCTGCAGTTGCCCCAGGTATGATGACATCACCATCTTCCTGACCCCTTCCTAACATATGTTTAGAAAGTGCACAAAAGCAGCTGGCAAACTGCATCCTGATCCTATTAATGAGCTCATCATCACGAGGGTACTCAAGCCCTGCCAGCTCATATGCTATCAGGCTGTCAGCAGCACCCTGCATCTAGGCTGCTCAATATCAACTGAATTAACCTTGTGTAGGCATGCAAGTAAAAAGGCACGGATTAAATCTATGATAGGATTTAATTTAACCACCATGAGCAGGCAGGTGGTTTTTGACTTAGTCTTTCACAACTGTGATTGATATCAATTTCATAAGCATCACTAGAACTATATCAAAACTTTTGTAAAATAGAAAGGTAAAATATTTCAGATAGAAGTGAAGCCAAACAGTGTAAATATTATGATCAAATAGAAGTATAACAGTTGTTGAATTGCCTACGGTGAAAAGCTATCTTTTCACAGTCCTGAAACTTTTTCAAAGGTAATGAATGAAAAATATCAATTTCCACAGCTAACATATGTGTTCAAATTGTTCCTAACCTCATGTTTGAAAGGTACCTTACAAGATTTACACCCTTTCTCAAACACAAACTCTAGGTCTATTATTGCAGAAAACTTTATAATCCATTGGCATCAGAAAACACTTATTGAAAGTTAACTGTAAAGCCATTAAATGGTGTGACTACAGGTGGTCCCACAAGTGCAGTCTTGCACTGGGGAAAACAAACAAAACCCCAATGTGCAGAGACACTATTTACTGGAATCTCCCTGAAATAATTTGGGGGGGGGGCATACTCATGTAATTTCTTGAGGATGAGAGTTGTATTTTTAATTTTTCTCTTCTTCCTTTAACTTTAGAAATCTTAATCACAATTCCCCTTTTGAACTGTTTTCTTAACCGTCAAATATCAAGACCCTTACAGTACTGTGCAACTATTCTAGCAATTTTTTTTAACACTTTTTCTTTAATCAGTTTGCAGTTTCAGTTTTATTGATAGTTTTAACTACTTTTTGGAATTTCTGTGCTAAAGTTAGCAAACCACATATGAAAATTAATAATGTCAGAGATCCAAGCCTCTCAGAGAGGACTGGATTCCACTCATGTTATGTAGGTGCATTTTTCCTAGTAAACACAACCACAATTATACTGACTGGCTTTTATGAACTCTGATAACACATACCATTTTTCTATTTCAATGTGTTAGCTAAAATTTGGTTTTCACATGTATCACCACACTGATTTTATTACCCATAAGAGAATGTAGAAAGAGTAAATTGAGATCTTGGTTATAATATTTGCAGAAAGTCTACGTGCTTGAGGTAAACATAATTTATGTTAATTTAACTATCTAAATATTTTGCACAACAGTAGGGTGACTATTTTCTCAAATTATTTTAAAATATGTATTTTTTTATTGTAAGCTTACATTGGATATTGCATTTTCCTTGCTAAATACAGGACAAGGTAGAAAAAACAGAAGCCAGCAGTTGTAATTCAACAATATAAGATTTTTTTTTAATAGAATACTTTATTGCAAAGAGAAGCACTTAACTGCCTGTGTAAATATATATTTGTAAAAGACACTGTTGTTGCTTTCACAGTGAAATAGCACAAAATGTGTAAATCTTGAGATATTTACAAGTATGTTGACATTTTTGCAGAACCTCCTCTTACATTTGTGAAGGTTTAAAACCACATATATGTAGCATGAAAAGGATCACATGTATCTATTCATCCATTGTTTCTAATTAGGATCTAATTAGGGACAGATCCTAATTCTGGATCCAGTTGTGGTGTATTACAGTTTTTAATCATATTTCCAACATAGTACGTAGTATATGTACTATAAAAAGAAAGCTATCTCCAGAAATTATAACCTAAAAATCCCTCTCAACATGTGAAATTCATTTTTGTAGTATGCGTGATGTCAGAATAACCCAATGAGATGAAATTAAACAACAAAGCCCAAGATGTCAGAACAGGATTGAATTTAGCACTTGCCTTGCACAGAAAGCCGTACTGCTAGCTGTTTAAGTATTCTTTCACTGGGTTCAAATTTGCATATGGATGATGGAGAAGCTGCTAGTGACAATTTGCCCTCACGTGATAAATCTGATAAAAGGGTCACCTTTTCCCCCCACACACAGAGGAGCACAGAGGCAGAGAACAGTGGGGGAGCCCAAGTGCCCCAGTGAGAGACACCAGCCCCTGCTCCAGCCCCCCAGGGCTGTCCCAAAGACCATCAGCACACAGACTGGGTGGTCCCTGCCCTGGGGGATGGGGCTCATTATGGGATGCTGGGAAGAGCATGCTGGGATTGTGTTTGACTTCATAGAATATCCTGAATTGGAAGGCACCCATAGGGATCACCAAGTCCAACTCCTGGCTCCACACAGGACCAGCCCAATCAGAGCAGATGACTGAGCGCGTTGTCAAGGCACTTCTTGAACTCAGTCAATCCTGGTGCTGTAACTTTCATAGGATACAATCATTTTTGCTCCACTTCCCTAAGTTTCATAAAGACTTGAACTCAAACTTAGAATCATAGAATCCACACTTGTTATGGGATCCTTAAAGAAGGAACCAAAGGTGGGGAAAGGGAAGGATTAAGATGCTTTGAGGAGGAACAATCATGGTAAAATAGAGGGAAAGGAGCATAAAAGGGGCCAATTGCAGGTAAAGAGACCATCACACTTGTCTGGCCATGTTGCAATCTCTTTTTCCTTCTTATTAAACTCCCTTTCTATACTGTCTGAGGGCTCTCTGTTCTCCATGCATGCGTTATGTTTGGGGTCTCAGTGCAGCCACTGGAGTCAGACCATGGGTCAGAGCCCATACGTTCATGGTGCAGCAACTGAAGAGACCAGAATTTGTGCTGGAGGTGTGTGTGCCTCTATGTGTAGGTTCTTTACTGGTAAGCATAAGGCCAGACTAGCCAGTGAGTAGAATAAGAAGCTTGGGAGCCAGGTATCAGAGGGACCATAGCTCCCTGAAGAGATCAGAGGATGTGCAAGTTGGCTTCTGGAGGGACCACAGAGCAAGCAGATTAACAGCAAAGCCAGGATTTTGACAATCAACTCCTGATGGGTCCATAGGGCTGGACCAGCTGTGGGAAAGACCCAGTTGTATGCCTGTACATGAGACAACTGGGGAGAGCTGGCATATCCAGGACCCAGCTGCTGGGCAAAAGTCTAAGGCCAGAGACTGAAGGAATCCATATTATTTATACATATATATTTTACATTGTTGATTTTTATCTTGGTCAACCGGAGGAGAATGGGATCAGGCCATTTTTGCTGCTTTCATTTTGTCTGTGTTACTCTGTGTGGACATCCATGTGCATACACGTATGTGAATTGTGGGTCTGCGTGCATGCGTGCCTATTGGCAACACGTGTTCATCCTCACTACCAGCTGGACCTGGAGACAAGGAGCTTCAGCAGTCTCACCTCTCATGGGCTACCAGGTTTGGCAGCCACTAACAGTCCCTACCTGCAAGACTACCACCGTGCATTGAAAGTCAAGATTAAAGGGCAGTGCAAAGTGAAATGAAGAATAATGCAGTGAGAGTTTTGCAGAAGTTGAACTCCAACAGAAAAAGATAGAGATGGATTTGTACTGAGCAGTAAAATGTAAATACTGAAGTAGGATGGCCCTAATTACAAAGCTGGCAAACTAAGGGTAAGAAGGGAATAGAAAAGAGCTGGGAAATGGCTGTGATACTGCAGTGAGACGAGAAAGGAGCAAGGCGTGACAATAAAGTGACTTATTGTCAGAAATGTGGTATTTTTTTAATGCAATGGAATTCAACTAATTAGCTAAGGAATAATAGAATTAGGAGAGTATTAACCTGCACATCTGAATTTCTAATTAATGAAGTAAAAGCATCATCTACAGCAGTGGAGTTTCACAGTTACTTTCTTAACTCTTAATTTAATAGAGAGAAACTAATTATGATTACTCGGGAAGGGGGAGGGGGAAAGAAGAAAATAATCAAGATCTTCCAAAAAATATCTGTTCAAATGGTAACTTGTTTCAATATCAAAAGAATTCATTCCATCAAACACCCAGTATACCTGAAGAGTATTCATTGCTTAAACTCTTGTTTGATGTATTGTGGATTATCTGGCTTAATATTTTATATTTTACTTGTAAGAAGACTAATTTAGTATTAAAAGATCATTTACAGATATACTTAAAAGTGTTGGTTATAGTACCTATATAGTAACACAAATATAATATCATGGGTTCTGAAGGAGTTACTCATACAATTTTGACCTTAATTCTCCAAAATGACAGTTAAAATCTGCCAATTCGAATGAGTAAACAACTGATCTATAGGCAGTACTGCAAAACAATTACAGAAAAGAACATGCAAAATCACCAGCTGTTTCTAAGGAGATGTTAAAGACTTTTCACAGAATCACAGAATCACAAGGGTTGGAAGGGACCTCGAAAGATCATCTAGTCCAACCCCCCCTGCCAAGGCAGGGCCACCTAGAGCACATCACTCAGGAACACGTCCAGTCGGGTTTTGGGTGTCTCCAGAGAAGGAGACTCCACAACCTCTCTGGGCAGCCTGTTCCAGTGCTCTGTCACCCTCACGGTGAAAACGTTTTTCCTTATGTTAACCCGGAACCTCCTATGCTCCAATTTGCACCCGTTGCCCCGTGTCCTATCACTTAATCAGACCCAGAAGAGCCTGGCTCCATCTTCCCGACACTCATCCTTAACATATTTATAAACATTGATAAGGTCACCCCTCAGCCTCCTCTTCTCCAAGCTAAAGAGACCCAGTTCCCTCAGCCTTTCCTCATAAGGGAGATGTTCCACTCCCTTGATCATCTTAGTGGCTCTGCGCTGGACTCTCTCTAGCAGTTCCCTATCCTTCTTAAGCTGAGGGGCCCAGAACTGGATGCAATACTCCAGATGCGGCCTCACCAATGCAGAATAGAGGGGGAGGAGGACCTCCCTCGACCTACTGACCACAGCCCTTCTAATGCACCCCAGGATACCATTGGCCTTCCTGGCCACCAGGGTACATTGCTGGCTCATGGTCATCCCCTCGTCTTTTTACTTTTCTTTATCTCAATAAAATAATGAGACCTAAGAAAACCTTATATCTAATGATGAATCAAATTTTCATAGAAGATATTGTTTGGGTGTACAGTTATGATTTACTAAGCATAGATGATAATCCTACAACCTGGAAGTATGAAAAGATTCAGGGGCTTCTGGGACTTTCAAAGATATATAATGATTTTTTGTGAGAAAGGGAGAAAGTTTTTGTTGAGGATGTAACTGGGAGAGATGTGCTAGCAGATTATTTGACTCAAAAATCATTCTTCTGGGTTTTACATAATCTGCTCTATTTCTACAGCATTACTTGTGTTGGTTAATCAAACATCCAGAAAGAAACAGCAATTGTCAGTGATGGATGATGAGTGAAAATATCTCAGAATATCCCAAAAGAAAGAAGCAGCAGCAAGAACCAGCCTGTAATATATTATTCTGATGCTGGAAAATTTTGGGGCCAGCTACTGCCTCTTTGACAGATTCTGCACCCAACCTTTTTGTACTGGGGACTTTGGTGCAAGGTAGGACGACCGAGAGCTTTGTTGATGTAATGTTAATAAATCCATGCTAACAGGCTTCCTTGCAACTCATGTATGTTGGCGTTCATCGGTGCTGGATTTCTCTTCAAGAACAAAAAGACCTGTTTAGGTAAATGTACAACTCCAGGACAAATTTTATAATAAAACTGGAACAGTAATGTACATAAGATAAAAAGCTACATTTAACTCCCTATTTCGAAAAGGTTAAGAAGGGTATTAGTTTGCACCCAAAAACATGTAACATTTAATGCTTTCAAAATATATATATTTGATTGCTAAAATAAACAAAATATATTGTTCACTTGTACATTTATAAAAATTCACTCTTTGATAAACTGCAAAATGAATCTGTTCACCAAGTAAATAATAACATCACCATCAACAACAACAAAACCCCATAAAGCTACTGTACAAACTACTATATCCAGAGAGAATCTCTTTTTGGTCTTTAAAACTGAGGAAGAACAAATGAAATTATATACCTTCTATAAAGACTAATGAATTTAGAGGTCATACATTTTTTAATTTTTTTATTTAGTTCTATTATTTTTTTTCTATTTGTAGCACTTGGCAGAATTCCAAAACTGTTTCTCCCTCTCATATTACCGTTTTAGTACGGCATCTTCAATGTAGTAGTTATAATTCACAGAAACAAAAATTTTGTGCATGTACTGAGACACTAGAACAGTACCTGACAGAGGCCTAGATTTAATAAAAATTCTGTCTTTCCTAATACCAAAGATTACTGCAAAAGTTATCAAATTTGAAGGAAATTACTGTACAAGTGAAAGTTCACATACAGTGTGTCTTACTGTGATAGCACACTAAAATGACTATTAAGAGAATGAACATAAGGAAACAATAGCACTGTAAATGTCAAGTATTATTCTGAAAAATGTTATAGCGATAATTAGACGAAAATGGCTCCAGCTAGTATGTACTATGTGGTCACTTCCAGTGTATCAATCAAGGGAAGTTAATACTATCAACAGTTGCTGCAAGGGCCGTTAAATATCTTGTAGAATAATGACTCTTTTAAAGGAAATTTGTGTCCATGTAGAATAGAATAGAATAGAATAGAATAGAATAGAATAGAATAGAATAGAAT
>VWZZ01001995.1:77852-120307 GCA_013399095.1 Psophia crepitans | reverse complement strand
CCCAGTTCCTTCAGCCGCTCCTCATAAGACCTGTGCTCCAGCCCCTTCACCAGTTTTGTTGCCCTTCTCTGGACACGCTCCAGGGCCTCGATGTCTTTCTTGTGGTGAGGGGCCCAAAACTGGACACAGTACTCGAGGTGCGGCCTCACCAGGGCTGAGTACAGGGGGACGATCACCTCCCTGCTCCTGCTGGCCACACTATTCCTGATACAGGCCAGGATGCCGTTGGCCTTCTTGGCCACCTGGGCACACTGCCGGCTCATGTCCAGGCGAGCATCAAATAGTCAAATATTAAAATTTGATTTGTAGGACATGGAGTAAAGTGTGATTTCTTTTATATTAACTTTAAAATTAAAACCCAATGTGTTTGTACTTGGGAACTCAAGGCTAGAAGGCTCCTGGGTCAGTGACTTGAGCTCCCTACTACTGCAGGCAGACATTGTATAATCCTTTTTGTACATTTCTTAATCTTCATCTTGGAAGGTGGTTGGATTTTTGTCCTTCACTACTTCTAATAAAAAGTTGTGCCAATACTTGACTGTTCTGATGGTTAGAAATTACTAATTAGCAACATCAATTTATTCATGCTCACATTATACTTTTTTCTTTTGACAACTTTATCCTTTAGCCTTGATAGGTCTCTTCTTGCCTGATGTTTCAGTCTCTAAACAAATAGTATTGACATTCCCTCTTCTCTTTCTTCTACCTAAGTAATCCAAGGTCTTTTTTTTTAATAGGAGAGGTTCTACATTTTAATTTTCATTTTAGCTGTCCTTTCTTATATCTACCAGTAGATTTTATCTGTGCAATATCAGAAGTTTTCAGCTTGGACCTGTGCAATAACATTCTCATCTCTCCTGGAAATACTTCATGCATTAAAATCTTTAATCTCATTTGCCTTTCTCTGGCTCCAGTCACACACTGGAGAGGGCCATAAGCATCCTAGGGTAAGTAACACACCTAGGTTTTAACGGACTGTCTTCAGCTCATCAGCTGAAAGCTGATCAGTACTCAGGACAACTCTGCTTCTCCCAATTTACAAGGTTAACCAAGATTTTCTGTATCACAGTTTAACTTTGTAGTGACTGTCCTTTCCCTTGATATCTAATCCAGTAATCTTCTGAGTTAGCACAGTTACTTTTAAACCTATGTCTTTAATATTAAGAGGGAGATAATAAAAAGCAAGCAAGCAAAAATCACTGGAACATGACTTTTTAAAGTCAGGCATAACTTCCTAAAAATACAAGTACATGAAGAAGCTCTTTTATATTTACCTGTCTTGTCATTCCGTGCCACAAAACAATTGTTGCTTCCCTAAAACAATAAAATCTGTAAACATTATTTTAAAATAAAGAAGTTCCTAAAAAAAGAACTTTTTACATGCAAAGCTTTTTTAAAACCTGGCTGATCTATCACAGATAATCATAGAAAGATTTATTTTTTTTTAAAGAAAGAAAAAGAGAGAGGGAGAGGGTGGAGAGAGAGTATGAAAACAAACAAAACAAGCAAGTATATACATTTTTAATGTGATATAGGCTGATGAAGCTGCATAAAATTGAAATGCAAAACAAAAAAGCAGAGATTTACCTATCCACATTCAAACCCCAAAATACTGGGATATTACGTTGGAAATATATATACAGTCAGTTTCAGACTAGAGTGTGAGCCTTGGAGGAGTAATTCTATATTTCACTGTGAGAGGAATATACAGGTAATTTAAACTTTCTAAATAAAAGTGATCCCAAGAATACCTTTATCAGCAGTGCTTGCAGCTGCAAGAAATTTAATGGTGCTGGTAAGATTTAAATCTGGGACCAGGAGTAGACATAGCAAGAGTTAGTCACGGCATTGACTTAGCCGTAGTGCAGTTTGGAACACACTTCTATGCACCAAAACCCCTCTGCAGTGCAGGGCAGAAGTAGCACCTTGCAGTAAGATCTATAGGACAGCAGCGCAGTTAAACAAAAGTTGAAAGGAGACACTGAGGATAGTGACTAGTCTTTGAGGTGAAAAGAGCTTTTCAAGGCTAAACACAATACTTCTATTCCCAGTATAAAGCTGTCTTAAAAGTAAGCTTTTACAACTCTCTCTTTTTTCTAACCGCTGAGAAAAACTCATTTCTTTCTTTTGAAATACAGAATGATAGATAAGAGAACTATGAAACTTTGTTTTCAGTTGCTGGATAAATACTGAGTAGCCTGTAAAAAGGTCCTTTAAGAAGGACATTGAGCTGCTGGAGCGTGTCCAGAGAAGGGCAACAAAACTGGTGAAGGGACTGGAAAAGAAATCTTATGCGGAGTGACTGAGGGAACTGGGGTTGTTTAGCCTGGAGAAGAGGTGGCTGAGAGGAGACCTGATCGCTCTCTACAACTACTTGAAAGGAGGTTGTAGTAAGGAGGGTGTTGGTCTCTTCTCCCAAGTAGCAAGCAACAGAACGAGAGGGAATGGCCTCAAGTTACGTCAGGGCAGGTTCAGATTGGATATTAGAAAGAACTTCTTCACGGAAAGAGTAGTGAGGCATTGGAACAGGCTCCCCAGAGGGGGGGTTGAATCGTCATCCCTGGAGATCTTCAAAAAACGCATAGATGCGGCGCTCCAAGATGTGCTCTAGTAGGCACGGTGATGTTAGGTTGACGGTTGGACTTGATGATCTCAGAGGTCCTTTCCAACCTTAGTGATTCTATGATTCTATGATTCTATGATCAGATACAAAGGAAAGATACATCAGCTATGAGCTCCGGATGCACCATACAACACTGTCACACACCATCTCCCCTGCCCCAAGAGACTGTTAGGATAGATGGAGCCCAGAGTCATGGAATAAATAACCTCACTGAACATTTTTGAGGGATGGCCCATAGACTAAGAGAATGATATCTGTGTGTACATATCAAAAGACAAGAAAAGTGATGGAGATTGATTGGAATGTAGGAGCAAGTATAGGACCTGGGTATGATGTAGATTGTATGGAATAAGGAGTGAATACTCTCCTGGTTTTGGTTGAGATAGAGTTAATTTTCTTTCTAGTAGGTGGTATAGTACAGTGGTTTGGATTTAGTATGAGAATAATGTTGATAACACACTGATGTTTTCAGTTGTTGCTAGGTAATTGTAGTGCCTACAGTAAGTCAAGGACTTTTCAGCCTCTCATGCCCTGCCAGGTACACAAGAAGCTGGGAGAGCACAGCCAGGAAAGCTGACCCAGGCTGGCCAAAGGCATATTCCCAACCACAGAACATCATGCTCTATATGTAACTGGGAAAGCGAGCCAGGAGGCTGATTCGCTGCTCAGAAACAGGCTGTGCATTGGATTGCTTGGGTTTTTTTCCCTTCCACTTGTGGTGAGCAATTTCATTTTTGCATAATTTTTATTAGCATTATTGTTGTTGTGGTAGTGTTTTTTTACTATTATTATCATTATTATCTTCCTCTGTCATCCTATTAAGCTTTCTTTGTCTCAACTCATGAATTTTTTCTTTCATTGTCCTCCCTGTCCTCTTGGGTCAAGAGGAGGGTTGAGCAAACAGCTGCATGGTGCTCAGTTACCAGCTGGGGTAAAATATCAAAATATATATTGCAATTGTGTTGAGAAAATATACCCATGACAGAAAGATGCATGTTTCCCTACCATGACTGTTAAGTTTCTCTACTGTAATCATAGAATCATAGAATGGTTTGGGTTGGAAGGTACTTAAAGATCATCTAGTTCCAACACCTCTGCCATGGACAGGGACACTTCCACTAGACCAGTAGTTCAAAGCCCCATCCAACCTGGCCTTGAAAATTTCCAGGGAGGGGACATCCTCAACTGCTCTCAGCAACATGTGCCAAGGCCTTACCACCCTCACTGTAAAAAATTTCTTCCTAATATCTAATCTAAATCTACCTTCTTTTAGTTTAAGGTCTATCACTACACTCCCTGTCAAACAGTTCCTCTCTATCTTTCCTGCAGGCCCCCTTTAGGTACTGGAAGGCTGCCATAAGGTCTCCTCAGAGCTTTTGCTTCTCAAGCCCAACTCTCTCAGTCTGTCCTCATAGGAGAGGTGGTCCAGCCCTCTGATCAACTTTGTGGCCCTCCTCTGGACTTGCTCCAGCAGCTCCATGTCTTTCCTGTACTGAGGATTCCAGAGCTGGACGCAGTACTGCAGGTGGGGTCTCACAAGAGCAGAGTAGAGGGGGAGAATCGCCTCCCCTGCTACGCATTCAGGTTTTGATGCAGCCCAGGATACAGTGGCTTTCTGGGTTGCAGTCACACATCACAGGCTTATATTGCGCTTTTCATTAATCAACACCCCCAAATCCTTCTACTCAGGGTTACTCTCAATCCATTCTCCACCCAGCCTGTAGTTGTGCTTGGAATTGTCCTAACCTGTGTGCAGGACCTTGCACTTAGCCTTCTTGAACTTCATGCAGTTTGCATGGACCCACCTCTCAAGCCTCTCTAAGTCCCTCTGGATGGCATCCCTTCCCTCCAACGTGTCAACCACACCACACAGCTTGGTGTCATCAGCAAACTTGCTGAGGGTGCACTCGATCCCACTGTCCATGTCACCAACAAAGATATTAAACAGTGCCAGTTCCAGTACTGCAATACCAGCCCCTGAGGAACGTCAGTAATCACTGATCTCCACAGGTTTTTCCTTTTCTATATCTTCCTATAAAGCTGGAGATCCTGGGTACTCTATTTCCAGAATTCTGTCCTCGTCTAGAGTAAGAACATTTTCTTTTCTTTTCCTTTTTTATTTCTCAAAGTCAGCAAGTTATGTGACTGTCTGTGTGTGATTTGTTTGTTTAGTTGGTTTGCTATTTTGCATAAATGCTTTCTTACCTCTTGTTCAACTGTTTCCCTCCCTGATGATTCATTTTGCTCTTTCCATATTTATTTTGTTATCAGATAGATAAACATGTTTTCCTGGGTACTTGCCGCAGTAGCAACATCATACATTAGTTGTCTTACTTATCATGATTTTTTCCCATTTTTATATCTGTATTTTGTTTTTCATATAAATTGTTCCTCTGTTTTTCCTTTTGGTTCTCTTAAATATAAATATTAATGTAGAAGTTCTACTGATGAAAAAGACTTATTTGTCAGAGATCTCTGTTAAAGGTATTTACCTATATAGATGAGCATTAGAAAAGAATATTTTTTATTTGGAATGTTATATGATATTGCTGTGCCTCCAGAAATTTTTGAAGTTTCTGTTGAGATTTAAATACACAGAAAAGCACAAACATTTGCAAGTAACAAGTTTTTTTCATATGTTGGCATTTCAGGACATGGTTTAGTAGACACAGTGGTGGTGGGTTGATGGTTGGAGTTGATGATCTTAGAGTTCTTTTCCAACTTTAAAGATTCTATGATTCTATGATTCTATAATTCTATGAGTCTATGATTCTATGATTCTATGATTCTATGATTCTATTCATGGCAATGGGTGACATAAGGAGTCCCCCATGAGCCAGTCGGCACCAGCTAACATTTAACTGCCTTCATAACTCATAGTCCCAGAAACAAATGGTGGCTCACCAAACAACCTCCTAACCTTCACACACACTGTGGTAAGTTTGTTGTCCCAAATCTGGGAGTTTGTTTACCCAGTGTGCAATATGCCAATATACACACAGAGCAGAGATATTTTATTGCATATTTGCTTGTCCCCAGTCAACACACCAAAGCTCCAAATCAGTGGTTATTTATAAATAAAACATTAATATATTCCTCTTTCTAATACATATGCATTGTTATTCTATGAAATTATTAGTTTAGATTTCTTCATCTAGCATGCAAACTAGAACACATTCTTAGTTTTTTTCTCCATCTTTATCTTTTGAGTAGGTGATATAATTGGTGTTGGTAGTCCGTGGGTCAGTGGTCGCAATTCCCCTTGCCAGAATTACCTTTCCTCTAGTTTCCTGGTACTTTTGGCACGTCCAAATACTTCTTCAAGGCTTGTTGGTCAAACTAACAATTTTATCAGTTACACTTCTACTTCTTGACAATCACACTTTAATTAGTACATTATTTGGATAAATATTAACTAACACAGAGGTAGGACTATACAATGGTCATCCCTAGCAGCAACAGTCTAACAAAATTAAAAACACCTTCCCCTCATTCCACTTTCCTCCCAGGCTGAACTTCCCACATGTACCCCCCAAACACATACTGGAGAGAATCCAGTGGAAGTCCACCAATATGCTCGGGAGCTGGAGCAAACACATGATGCAAGAGAAGAGTGTGAGAAAGTTGATTTTAGCTCAGGCTGAAGAAGAGAAGGCTCAGGGTAGATGTTACTGCTGATTTCAACTCCCTGAGGGAATGTTCTAGAGAAGATGGATCTAGAGTCTTCTAGGAGATGCAAAGTAATGAAAGAAGAGGCAATGAACAAAATTTGTAACAAGGGAAATACCAATTAAATATTGGGGAAAAAATCACTGAAAGTAAAGTTGGAATAAAGAAGCTGCAGAATTCACATTGTTGGATCTTTAAACCTAGGCTGAATAAGAACCTGAGCTCCCTGGAGCAACTGAACCTGCTTTAAGCAAAAGATTGGAATAGGTGACTTTGAGAGGTCCCTTTCAACCTTAATTATTCTGACTGTATGATTCAAATTCAAGAGGTGTTCTAATAACCAATGAGCAATTAACAGAGACAGTTTTCAAGAAGGTATGAGGATTCCTCCTTGCAAAAGTAAACACATAGATTTACTTTCCTTTCTGTATATCAAGCACAAAGTCCGTGAAAAATATATTTTCAGTTTTCAGTAGATTGCATTCAAAACCAGTACATGCAACAAGGAAAATGCTATATATATGGAGACAAAAAAGTTGCTGTTAGCCTGAATAAAATTAGCCATTATTTGTGCTATTTCTGATGGAGCCTTGGGATGAACTGAACTTCATAAACTGCAAAGGGTTGGCACCTAAACCTGGGAGAAAAAAAGGTTGTCTGAGAAAATTATTTCATTGTCAGATACACCAAGTAAGCTATTCAGTAGGCTGAGCTATTGAATAAATACATTTAATTGACATGAACATCTAGGTCCTCACCCAGTTATCTCTGTGCTGCATCATTCATTCTCTTGACTTCACATATTGAAACAAAGCTTTAGCATGACTTTTTTTTTTTTCTTACATGAAACAGAGCTTATTCCCTGATTGAGTTTTTTATCATATGGAGACAAGGATAAAATAAACCTGTGTATAATTACATTTCTAAATAGTTCCTGTGTACTCCTCTTTCAGCATTATTTGAGAATCTAAGTCCCATATCAGCTCTTAGGTGTTTGGTTTTGTTTTAATATGGGACCATAACAACAGTCCCATGACAATCTCATGCATCACAAAATTGGGAAAAATTGTCTCTGTCAGTTTCTTTCTGGCCTAACTTCTTTTCTATATCTGTTAAGACTCTTCTAGTCACTCTGGCTTTTGTATTTGTATTCTAATTCTTAGTAGGTCTCCCCTGCCTTTGTTTCTAGAGGTCTTTGCCAACCAAATGCAACCTTATATTCTTTAAGGGCTTGAGTGACAAGATGTAGTTCTAAACTTTATGAACAAGAAATCCATGGATCAAAAAAAAGGACTGATTTACCCATTAAAAATTAATTCATTTCATATAATGGATAATAAATTTATGATTATTTGAACACTGACTATACTTTGATGTAATGTGGCATTTGTCATCAACACAGCTGTCCTGGTTTTGGCTAGGATAGAGTTAATTTTCACAAGGAGTCAGGCCAGGTGGGCTGAACTGACTGGGGGCTCTTCCATAACATGACATCATGCTCTCCTGTAGTGGTTTCACCTTGGCTAAATGCCAGGTGTCCACCAAGCCACCCTATCACTCCCCTCCTCAGCAGGGCAGAGAGGGGAGAAGGAAAAAATAAGATGGAAAAACCACTCCAAAATCATGGGTCAAGAAAAAGGCAGTTTTAATATAGCAAAAGCAAGACCACGCATGGAAGCAAAGCAAGGAAAAACAGAAGGTTATTCTCTACGTCCCATCAGCAGGCGATGTCCGGTCACTTCCTGGGAAGCAGAGCTTCAAAACCCATAGCGGTTACCCCGGAAGACAAAACATTAAAAAAAACCCGAATGCCTTCCGTTCCTCCCCCTCTCTCTCAGCTTCCCATTGCTGAGCAGACGTCATATGGTATGGAATATCCGTTTGGCCAGTCTGGGTCAGCTGCCCTGGCTGTGTCCCCTCCCAGGATCTTGCCCACCCCCTGCCTACTGCTGAGGGGGTGGAAGAAGGGTTGGAGACACAGCCTTGCTGTGTGCCGGCACTGCTCGGCAGTAGCCAAAACACTGGTGTGTTATCAGCACCTTGAGGAAATTAAGTTCATCTCAGCCAGACCCAGTATATCCGCATAAAAGAGAGCTGGTCAAGGAGAGGTGGGTTCATTGCTGCTTGGAGGAGGTCTGGGTGTGCGCTGAGCATCTGGTCTGTTGTTGGATCCATAAATCGCTCTTTGTTATTACCCGTTGTGTACGTTCCGTTATAAGTACTGCTGCTGTTGTTTCTCTCTCCCTTTGCTGTCCCAGTAAATGGTCCTTATCTCAACCCTGGGAGATTTTGCCTTTGCCTTTCCCATTCTCCTCCCCATTCTGCTGAAAGGGGGTGGTGGTGTGAGAGAGTGGCCATGTGGTGCTCACCTGCTAGCTGGGGCTTGAACCGTAACACCATAAAACCCTTTACAAAGCACAGTAGCAACATTACCACAATTTGTAATGGCTCCAAGTGACAAATTTGAGAACCGGTAGCAGAGCTTTCTTTTAAGTCTAATTCATGATTATTTAAAGACACAATCTTTCAAAAGCAGTCTTTAGTTCAGGAATGTCCAGTTATGCTGAGTCTTGTAGATGCAATGAGTTTTGAAAAAAATAACCACATAAGTCCTCACCAAAATGCCAGCAGCTTTCTTACAATTCATCAGTCTTGCAATACAATTACACTTCCTTTTGGTTATTTGATCTTTGTATAACCAAAAAGAATAGGCCCAAAATGGAGGTCTACTCGTATTATGCATGGTGAAAAACTATTCATTGTTTGCTTTAGGTAGAAGACTCACAATTTCTAGAATGATTAACAATCCTTGAACAGGTGCTTCACATCCTGATAAAAAGGAATCATATCTAGTTGCAAGACACATCAAGGCCTCTGTGTATGCTCTTTGCAAGGACACTAACTGCCTCTGGCACCATCCTTATCCTCCTAAAATATTTGGTGAACATTTGATCAACAACTAGCATCCTGGAACCATAAAAGGATAAAGTGAGGAGGGGAGGGGTATTCTGCTGCCCACGACCACCGGAGACCACCTAAGACCCCCACCCATGCATGCAAATGAACTGCTTATGCAACAGGGATGGAAGCACATGTCCAGATTAGAATAACAAATTGTAATAATGGTTATATAATAAGATAGGCAGGGCTATGCATATCCGTGTGTATAAATTATGCACAAAAGTGTTTCATGGCATGCTAGATTTGTGGAGTGCCACTTAGCACTCGGTGTCAGATAAAGCAATATCTCCTCTCAAAACTGAGACCGGTTTCAAGAGTTTTACTTTTCAGGTAAAGTTTGTAGTCTCAAACTTAGTTGCTACTTTCTTTGCATACCACTCAAGTTCTTGCTTTCTGAACACCTTCACTATGAGGCAAGAAAATGCTTTGATTTGATATCGGTACTAGTTTTTTCTATGTTCTCATATCTTATGGGGTTTTTTTTTTGTCATTTACCATCAACAAAGCTCTTATACTATCAGAGTAACATTACATGTTCTGTAGCCCACTATGCTCCATGGCCCATTATGTTCTATGAAGACAATCCTCATAAAAACTTCACATGAAGCTGAAATTACATTATCTCTCCTTCTGTGTTTCATTAAATTATATTGGGTGCAGGGTTAAATCACATTATAAGTAAAATTTCATCCCCTGTTTTTGAGGTATGTTTTACTGAAGTTCTATGTAGCATGTAAAAATCACATGGAGATAACATACTTTTACAAATATTTTTGCAGCTAAATCAAAATATGATGTAGTTTATATGACATCTTTTTTTAGATGGTATTGCTTTGCATAGATTGTGATGTAACCATACTACAGTCTTCTCCATTTGCACACCTTTTTTGAAAGACAACATAGTATTGGCATAATTAATTCAGAAGTTATCTTGCGTATGAGATTCCTTCTGTCTTACAGACAAGCTCTAAAGGCTTCTCTGGATTTATATACTTGAATGGTGACTGGCATGTGGATGTCAGAGAATCTAAGCACTGATGTCCTACAGAATAATGCTTCAGTGTCATGCCATGAACGTCGCCAAGTAATGTATGTAGCAGTTTTTTCAATGGATCAAAGATGCTTCTCAAAATATGTGCTGTGCACAAAATCTTATCCTGAACCTTCTATAATGTTTCTTGTCCTGTGGAGGTTACATTGATGACAGACACTTCCGTTTTCTGTTGTCTGGCTTGAATCCATGAAATCAGTATATATCCCACATATTTTTCTTTCACCATGAGTCAGATTGTATCTGGACAGTTTTTGATATTTTTTGCTGGAGTAATACCATCAAGTTCTTTAGTGATTAATCATATTCTTTCTGAATAGATGTCATTCAGGCCTTCAAATGTCACAGTAGTACACATTAAATTCCACAGACTCCACTATTGTGCTGCAATTCTTTCTTTTCTGACCTTGTGCCAAAATGGAGACAGATTATTACACTTACAGTGCCTTACAGTGTCTTGAAAATTCATGTTCAAATGACATCTCATAAACTCTGGTTTCTCAATATTTTTCCTTCTCATCTAGAATAATGTAGCAATTAATTGGTTCTGTCTTAATAACCTATCAAACTCTCTATGAATCAAAGAAATCTAAATTTCTCTTCCAACTCTGTTAATACACAGAGAGGGCAAATTCACTTTAAGTAAATCCTTTCTTTTATATCTAGGTAAAACTCTGAATCTGCCACTGAAGACTAAACATCCATTCAAACTTCAATAAATTGCTTCTAGGTGTTGTCTAACTGGCTTTTTATTTAGAGCTGGGAGCCTTGTTGATATCCATACTTGCTTTGTTTTCTGCTTGTCTGCTTCCTGCAGACTCCACTGTTCATCTCTTTACCAGTTGTTAATGGTACTAATGACAAAGGACTGGATAGTAATTCTTGTGTCTTATGTATATTAGGTGAGTTTGGTTTTTGAAAATGACATATGTTAGACATGCAGTACCACATTCCTTTATTTGGATGGAAGCAAGTATCTAGTTCAAAATTTTATTTTAGCTCACTACTAAGTATGACAGTGTGTACATCCATATGTATCGAACTGCAGCTTATAGTTTATTTTACTTCCTAATATTGCCTGCATGTGCATTGAGTTGATCATATTTGAGTTCAGCAAGAAATTTGTGACATTGTCTTTAGTTAATTTGTCTCTGGACATGGAAAAGTGGCAAACTACTTACTGCATTTATGACGCTTTATGCCAAAGGAAGGCAGATCATGGACTGGCATGTTTGTACAATTGCATGTGCAGTTTCTCCAAATGAGTTTTTGGTTTAACTATTTCATCCTGACTCTGAATTGAGCTGATGGCTCCTTCAAATTCAGCTTTGTGTAAGAGTTTATGCTGTCTTGTCAGTATTTGATTTGGACATGAATACTTTTTATTTGTCCTGGTATGATTTATGAGGCTTTGTAGACCATCAACTGTCAGTAAACTTAGTTTTACCCCTGAATATAATAAGCAGTTTCCAAGCATGCAGTGGTTTTGCTTCTTTTCTCTTTTCCTCTTCTGACTTCTCTTAATGTATGGATGTGATCTTTAAAATGCTTACACATACTCCTGTACTGACGGGTCACAATCAACACTCAGACCTCACTGACCACGGGCATGTTCTATGTGAAAATGCAGTTTACCCTTTAGTTTCAAGAATTCCCTGCTACTTATCATCATCGTGTGGTCCTACATCACTCAAGGAGTGTTATCAACCCTGAAATCACACAAAAAATTTTTTGCTTCATAAACATTTCTAATAGTCTGTATAAAGAAAAAACACTTCAGTTGCTTCAGGAATGCATATCAAGAGCTCTATAATGAGATATGGATGACTTTCATCCATATAGGGCTGCTCTACCTAAATGTATACACCTTGGTGTTTCCCCATTTTCAGATTCTCTCATGACACTCTCCAGGTTTCAGTGCAGCTTCAACATCTACTGGTCAGCTACAGCTGGCTGTACTTTTGAACAGTGCCCACTCAAAATCCCTGTACTTCCTGTACAGAGATAAAAGATGCCACTAACAAGAAGATTGCCAAGTGGAAGTAAAGATTCACTAGGAGATTCTTACGGTGAGTATAAACCCCAGTTTGGCACATTCTCTAGCTATCTGAAGTCTTAGACATAACCTGTTCAGCAAAAAACTTTACAGCGGACTTTAGATACTTTAAATCATAGCCATTGACACCAGCAAGCAAGAATCATAAAATGGAGCACGCCAACATGCTTTGGAGGACGTCTCTAGACGTCCCAGTGTCTAGAGCTCTTGAAATGGTAACTTGTAAATGGTAACTTGCAAACTCCCGATTTTTAATTATATTCTGTTCTTTTTATAGTGGTTTTCTATTTAACCATGTTATTTCTACTTTTCCTCCCATAATTTTGCTTATTTTACCCTAAGTGAACGATTCTGCATATATTCTTTGCTTAAACAGACCATATTTACTGTTTTTCTTGTTAACAGCAGTATCCCCCATGTGTCAGGCACTTGGGATAAGATTGTGGTCTTATGAAAAGTGCTTTTGTGACTTACATATGACTAATTGAATTGACAGTTCAACGTATTTCACAGAGTTTCTCATCACACGGTACAGTGTAATTAGAGAGCTGTTGGACACTGGACTCCCAGTACTGCTCAGAGCCCAAGGCAGGAAAAGAAGAGATCAGCACTGATGGCACATTCCTCTTAAACTGTGTCATTTTTTTGTCAAGTATTCATGTTCTTCTGCAACATGGAATATTGTCACATCAGGAGCTTTTAACAAAGGTGTTTCAGTGGAAGACTTTCAGCTACTTCTGCATCACACTTTTTTTTCATGGTTAATGAGAGGGTGCTCAAGCCACCAGTTTCTTTGCACAGATGGCAGCCCCACAGGCTGCTCTGGGACTTGTGAAGGCAGTAGACAGCTGATTAGTTATTTTCCTTGCTTCTAGCAGCTGAAAATGTTTCCAACAGTGAGGGCAGCTTCTTTGACCTCATCCAGTCTTCTGTTCTTCTCTCGTTCTCCCTACTGTTTCACATGCTTCTCCTCTAACCTTGTAAACTAATCAGGTTTGAGGAGTTCAAAATCTTTTCTCCAGCTGTAACAGCTGTTCCAGGAGGGCTTGGGTGTCTGTGTACCCTCAATCATTTCCAGAGCAGAACTGTTATATCTGGATGTACAACTTCAAAGATAAAAATCCCCTGACTTACCTTGTCAGATCATTAGTTTGTATCATTTGATGTTGTCACGCCACTATATGAAGCACTTCTTCAGTTCAGTATTTATGCAGGTCAAAGCTAAAAAACACCAAAGGACTTCCAAGCCCTTGTCACTTTGGTAGCTGAAAAACTAAGTCAGACTGTTTTGCTTCAATTCCATTGAGGTTTTTTGGTTTGGGGTCTTTTGTTTTGTTTTGGTTTTTTTTGTTTTGGGTTTTTTTGGTTCTTTTTTTACAGTTTGTTTGCATGGCTTTTAGAGGTCAGTGGCTGGAACAGCATTTTGTTCTTTTACTGACCTACATTCTTCGACAAAAACCTCTTAATTTCTCTATAGAGTTGAGCAGAGGTCATGGGTTACATACCATCTTGTAACATTAACCTCTGGTTCTGGAAAGAGTAGCATGTTTTAAAGATACTGGTGCTCAGTGAAGGGTTATGTTTTAGGTGTTTCCAAGATGCATTGCAATTTCAAGTGTGAGTCCAGGAAGATGTAATGTCATTCCTAAATTCCTGCCTAAGAGCTGGGGTAACTGAAGTGCTACTTACAGGGAAACACTGAAACAGAATTTTTTGAATGTTGACATTTGTATTTTGGGAAAAGGGTATGATTTTCAAGTAAAAACTTGGATTGGGCAGGCCAAGCATAACTACAAGTTGGTATAGCCACGATGTAGATGGAGCAGGATTATAAATCTGGACTTGTGATCAAGGGCTGTCTTTGTAATGCCAGTTCTCAGGAGAAGAACTGATAGATCTGTGGAGCTTTAGGAAAAGGGGAAGATATCTTCCGTCAGATGATTTGACAACCCAGTACAAGAAAGACATTGAGGTGTTGGAGTGTGTCCAGAGAAGAGCACCGAAGCTGGTGAAAGGTCTGGAGCACAAGTCTTATGAGGAGCAGCTGAGGGAACTGGGGTTGTTTAGTCTGGAGAAAAGGATGCTGACAGGAGATTTTATTGCCCTCTACAACTACCTGAAAGGAGATCGTAGTGAGGTGGGTGTTGGTCTCCTCTTCTCCCAAGTAACTAGCAACAGGATGAGAGGAAATGGTCTCAAGTTGCGTCAGGGGAGGTTGATATTGGATATTAGGAAAAAATTCGTCACCGCAAGTGGTCAGACATTGGAACAGGCTCCCCAGAGAGCCCGTGGAGTCACCACCCCCAGAAGCGTTCAAAAAACGTGTAGACGTGGCACTCCGGGATATGGTTTAGTAGACATAGTGATGTTGGGTTGATGGTTGGACTTAACCATCTCAGAGGTTTTTTCCAACCTTAATGATTCTATGATTCCATGATTCTGTGATTTTCTTCTTGTTTCAATTCCTTACATGCCAGAACACATGGGGATATAGAGCAGTATCTTGCACCCATGCAGTCAACGCAGGAATTGTAAAACTGCTTTTCAATATCACACTAGCATCCATGTCAATATCATTTAGACAGAGGATACACATGTGCCATGGGTTCATTAAAAACATTCCTGGAAGGTAATATAATCTTTTTCAAATTACCATTTCATGGCAGACAAATTACCAAAAAGTGAAGGAAGTGTGTTTGCTCTCCAGTACACAGCACTAAAATATTTAGGAAATGGTGGAAAAAAACAAGCTTGAAAAGGTACCAGTTCCTATCAGCCCTCTTACTTCTGAGCTGTGAACTTAGGTTTTGGTGTATTATTCAATCACTTGAAAAATTTCAGTGACTAGTTTTCTTTATATAAATCGGCCCAAGTTTACAAATCATCTCTTGTGTTTTGGTTTGCTTTGATGTCACTTTAGTACAATGTTCTATACATTAATGTAATGCTGCTTCCTTTGCTCTCTGAACTTGTGAAATCCCTCTTAACATTGATGTTCCTGGAAATTTGTTTTGTAGCTTTTAGTTCATTATGAGGAAGAATATGTGATAGGAAAATGTTACTGATATTAACTGCAGCAGTGGCTGGTTATTCTTAGCAAAGTTTCCATTATGGTCTATTATGATATTTTTGATTGGTAAGGAGATTCACAATGAGTCTTATCATGATCAGGAAAAAATGGCATTAAATAACACAAATTAGCGTCCCAGATGGAAGTTTGGAAAAGCACAGGCATGGATGGGAAGGAAGGTAAGATATTTTTTCCAGTTCAAACTGAGTCCCCAAACTTCATTTCACTTTGTACTGATAGAATTAAAGCCTTACATAGCCTAGAAATTTACACCAACGTCAGATGCTGCACTGACTTGGCCTTAAGTTTAGCAACAGATAAAGAAGAAATAGCTCTAATTTTCTAAACTAAGCATGCACCGAGCTATATCTCAGCTGTGCAAATCCTTGCATGGCTCCTCACTTTTATATATTTTTGAGTTCTGGCATGATACCACAGAGGAGAGAAGCAGAAAATTAATTACACTGAATTCAAATTATTTCCCCAACTAACAAGTTTGTCTGGAAAAACATACCTATGAGTTTTCTGCTGCCTTTTTCTCTTTAAGTCTTTATTTTCGCCTACAACTCCAACTGTAAATGCTCTCCTATATTCATTTTCTCTACTCTAAAAATTTAAGCCACATTCTTCCACAAAAAACACTGTATGAATTAATCTATCATCAGAGATAAATCCATCGATGCTACTGCTACTTCTTGCTTAAAGATCTGTTTTGTGCTAAACTCCACTTCTTTCAGGAATACTACTCCACTCCTGACACTGGATGCCATAAGAAGTAAGTATAGCTAAGAGTCTGTCACATGAACAGAGAAGGAAGTTGTTTCTCTATTTTTTCCAGATGTGGTTTAGGGGAAAAAAAACACCCTGTATTTAGAATTTGGAGCCTGAAAGAAGGAGAAGGAAAGCAGATACTTTAAGAGAAGAAGCTGGGAAGTCTTAACCTGAGCCCTATATTGAGGGTATACTTCATTAGACAGAATTGGTTTCCTTGGCTGCTTTATTGATGAAATAGATGGATAACTAACACAGTCTAGTATCCTGTGAGTGCTAGATGTAAGGGTCAGAGTCAATGCACACCAGGATTCCTCTGTAGATACCACAAAGGGTCATGCAGTAATTTAAAACTTGGATGAACAGTGGAAGCAATAAAGCAACAATGCAGCAGAGGCTATAATTTGTCAAATAAGCTATGAAGCAAAAATTCTTTTATACGAAGCTAATTTATATTTCTTTCTCATTTTAGTCAAGTGTCTACAAGTGGTTGCTGTACCCTTTTATTCATTATTAAATAAAGCACCATGTTAATGTAATCCTATATTTTAAAAGGCTGGATAGATTTATTTCTTATTCTTGATATGTGAATTCCTTACATGTTCACTGAAATCTGTCTGAAAAAATACATCAACCTTCTCACTGCTCTTTTAGGATTGATGTCATTTGTACAGCATGCAGATTTTCTTGTTTTCTTACTAGTATATGAAGGCTCTACTCAAATTGTTCTCTGTACTTCATCAGCTTCTGACCAGTTTCTATAGAGTTTATTGCCTATACAAGAACTATCCTTACAGAAAATATGGAGTCAGTTGTGCAAACAATTTTAATTCTACATAATAAAATTTTGAAGACCACTAGAATATTACATAAATCCACAGTAGTCCAATTCTTGAATATTGTCTACTAATATGGTCCCCTTATCAGAAATCATATAATCAAATTAGAAAAATAGAAGGGCAGTCAAGATGATCAAATATATAGCTGCTTCTGAGAAGCAGCTAGGTACACTAGCATGGCAAAGAAATGTAAGGAAAGAGAAAGTGTTGCTGATATATATAAAACACAGCGTGAGATGGAGACACAAAACAACTAGTGAGCAATCAAGTAACACTAGGAGGTGATAAGTGCAAAGAAAGTAAATAGTATTTCTTTGCATACCGAGAACTAAGCCACAGAAGTCTGAATCTTGAAAGATTGTCGGTGCTTTAAAAGCAGTCAGAAAAATTCATGGAAGAAAAAACTTCAGGGGCTATTTATCCCAATGCCATCATCTCTGGATGAAGAGGGATGCTGATCTGTGAGCTTCAAATTTCTTTCTTTAAATGTTGCAAGAATTTATGGAAAGTAGAAAATTCCCAGCATGCCTGAAAACAGGTACACAGTTAGGAGGCAATACAAAAACTTAAATTGTTTTAGTTTCTCTCCTGCATTCTCTAGAGTGTGCTAACGAACCATGTTCACCAAAGCCATTTTCTTTAGGCTACCATCTTTAAGCTACCATCTGATTTCCCAAAGGACTGAGAGGCAGTGTGTGCTTCTCAACTGGCTGAGCAAAAAGGCCTTTGGTAAGGGATGAACGTCACTGCATCAGCCAGCCCTGCCAGATTGTGCCAACAAATGTCCTACAGCTGGTGGATTAACCCTGCTTCTCAGTTCCTCACAGGAGAAACAGTAAGTCACTCTATTTTTGTTTCACAAAACAGTGGAAGGAAAAACAGTGTGCCATTTGCTGGGCACGTTTATTACTGGTTTCTTCTTTGAGGATGGAAAGTACAAGGCAGAGAATTTTGCAAGTGTGAAGAGAAATATTGCTGTCCAAAGCAGGAGGACAGAAAAAAAACCATACTGCTTTGAGGGGTTTAGGTAGGAAGGTTGGTTGAGGGACTATTATCATAGGATGGGGAATATGTTGCCATAAGATACTAATTTTAACTTTTTAATGCTTTGCTATTTTGTTTAATTTCATAGCCCTAATAGAAATAATTTCTAATTGTTGAAAAATTAAAATTTCTTTCAGAAAAAGCAAGCAGAATCAACACAGAATTTAAATAATTTCACTGAGGCACAGACGAGTCATTACTGTTTTTTTAAAAAAGTCTATATATTTTTTTTAATTTCCTTTCAATTAGAATTATTAGAGGAGTAAAAACTCCCCCACAAACATTTCAATGAACTAGGTGGCCTTTTATGTCACAGTTATTTGTTCTCATCAATAATTTATGAGACCTAAGTCTTGTTTCAAATTATGTTCATAGAAAATGAGTTTTAGGCTAATAGTACTTTTAAATTTTTTCATGAAACAAGGTTAGATGATTAAATTACATTTCAGCAGGGAAATTATATATAAGTAAAGTCATTCTGTCAACCAATAGATAATATGACTTAGATAACCGGTGACTACATGAATAATAGTAGGTTTTGGCAGCTAGCAACAGAATGCATTTTTCCCGCAATGAGTTTGCAGACATGTAATTATTACAATGAAGATATTCATAAAAGAGCTCTAAGGAAAGTTTGAACAGAAAGAAAACAGTGAATGGCATAATCTGCTAAAAAGCAATTAATCAATTGGAAATGAGAATATTAACTTAGAATAGTTCAGCTTCTCAGTTGAAATTCAGTCTCTTATTTTGCAAATAAGCACGGCATTCATATATATAAAATGACAATGGAAAAATATTATAACAACAGAAATTAATTTTATACATGCTATCTAGCATTATTTGTGTTAGCCAGAATAATTAGATGCTTTTAACAACATACAATGAATCAGATATATAAATAAAGGCTATAAAGACTTTAAACATGAAGGCTGCAAGTCAGTAATTCTTCATAATGGATCACACAACACTGATTTGCTAGAAAAGCTCCATGTTTCGTCCTTGTTTCTAGAAGTATTTAGCCCTTTGATTTCAAGAGTCATATTTTATCCATGAAGCTATGTGCTCTAGTAAAACCTTATGTAAAACTTAGGTGCAAGAAAAAAGAAATGTTTGTACAATCACAGAGAATACTAATTTACAGTGTTGATACAAGGAGTAGGATCAGTGCTCAAAATAATTAATTTGTCAAAGTGACATAATGAAACCTCCCTTTTTTAAATTAAGTAGTGTTGGATTTTCCTTATTCTTTGAAAATATCATGCAAAACAATATGCCTTGAAAAAGTACAATAAAATTAATGTAAAAATTAGAGGCTCACGGAACATTAAGAAAATAAATTGTGTAAATGTGCTTATCTGGAAAATACAGTATAATTATCCCTGAGAGAAAACATAAACTTTCTGTAGATGTACATACATATATATATATAAGCATATAAAGTATATTGAAAACAAAGATGCATTATCACTATAAATTGCAAAGATATCACGAGAACATTTAAAGAACAGAAATGATAAAAGAATCTTAAGTTTCATATAAAGAGCAAAATAGCAGTAGTTGAAAAATCTAGGCCAAGGTACTTTTACTTCAAATAGTAGGTATGTGAATTTGTACCACCACCTTACGTAAAACCTTCCTGTGCAAATATACATTGAACAGATCTTTTCTATAGAAATTCCATGGCAAATACCAACACATTAATATTATTGCTAAATATTTGCACTTAAATACAGGTTCATGATTGCTATGGTTAAGCTATTTGTTCAGTTGTTTGGTAGAATTAACATAAGATAGAGGAGCTGGAACCTTCTAGGCAGAACTGCTTCACTGAGACAGGATTCCCTGAATAATCATTTTCCTTCTTATGAAGGAAACTAACAACAACCCCTGAATTTCTATCGCTTAATACTTTTCCTTATGATAAATGCTTTTGCCTTTCTGCCTGAAGCAGTCCTCTGCTATTTGGAAAAGGGTGTCTTATAGACAACAATTTTTTTTTCATGTAATACAAACCACAATCTATTTTCTTGGAAAATATAATCGTAAGAGAATTACTATTTCTTTATCACCACTTATATTTCCTGTGAAATTCCTGTAGCAGACATTGCCAGAATCCCAGCACACTGAGGCCAGCTTACATCACTGTCACAGTACTGTTAACTCGTTGTAGCAGAAGTTACCAATGCAGTAGGACTATGGTGAGCATAAGGAGAATAATTATGGAATTTATTTCAATTACATAGTTGTATACCACTTTTGCCCACAACTCTTGGCCACCTTCTGTGCACAGAGGAATCACAAAAGACAGAACTTCATAACATAAAGAAGTACGTCCTTATCCCATGGTCTAAAAGGACAGAGGGGTAGTGTGGTATTATGAACATACTCATTAGAGCTTATCTCTAAAAATAATTATGGCTTGAATTACAGAAGGCATTTTAAAGAAAATAAAAAAACCCACAATTTTTTCTTGCTGATCAGGGAGAAGTTCTTTGGTGTCTGGCATAGAGCAAAAACCCCTTAATTTATTATTTCTATTTATCATTTCTGTATGGTACACATGGTGCTTTGTTAAAAACAATCTGAATGACTGTCTTCTAGACCTAGACAATGATCTTTGTGCACCAACATTAACAACTGTAATTGTGGTGGTGTTTCAGAGGGGAATAGTCATGTGGGATAAATGTTCTCTCTTGTTCTTCGGTCCATTTTTCGTTTCCAGAGGACAGCAGGGCCCTTTTGAAATTCTTTGTTTGGATGGTTCATAATTAAATTCAGTGCAAACACACATAGTAAAAACAAATTGCCAATACTGTTGCTACATGATTCTTGTAGAAAGGAGAGTTAAAACACATATATTTGTGTAAATTTTTTAAGAAACAGGGTATTTTATTTTCTAGAAAAAGTATCTTTCTAACACAGACAAGACTGGTTCAGTTGTAAGACGTTCCACTTAATTGGCAGAGAATTTTTTGGTCCCCTGGGTATCAATTTCTTCATCTAGAAAAAAGGGAAACTATTTTTACTGCCTTCTTATTTTTCTGAATATTCTGACTGAAAATTGTTATCATTCTTACATTGTATAAGAAAGCACAATAGCTAGACAGAAAATAAACAGACTGATTTCTGAACTGGTTGACTTCTTATATGTGAGTAACACTTTTAGAAGTGACTGCCTAATTAGTATGACTCCTTCAACATCTGTTTCTCAAGAACAGAAAAGAAGTCAATACTCATGCTTGCAATGAAACTAAAACATACCTGTTTCAGCTACTTTCTTGCCTCTGATACGTCTGTTATGATATGTTGGATTTATATGTACTTTCAGTTTTTCTTCAGCCATCAATTTTGTGTTCATTCAGGAGAAAGAAGTGAGCTAATATTAACTTTGCAACATATACTCCCTGTTACTGAAGAGTGAAAGAGGTTAAAATTGTTGGGTTGATGAAACATAGAATATACTCACATAGGACTGGTATTGGACCTTGAAATTTCTTTAAACATTTGATCTGAGTCATGGGAGAGTATGTGAAACAAAAATACATATATAGATAATTCTTTAGGAAAGCAGATAAAATAACTATTAGTAGGACCTTATTAGTCTTTTCCAGTAACATTTTAAATTTTTGTGTCATATTCTGCTTAAGTATGCAATCTGCTAGAATTAAGTGTTTAAAACATGTAAAAGGACCTAGATCCAATATTTATTCTCTTTCTTTTCCCTTTCGTTCTCCTTCCCCAACCAGAGTTTCTCTCTGACACCAACTGAAGGTGTACCTGAACCTGTGTTTGCGTCAGTCTGTAACCACAAGGCATCTGCAAAACACTGATGAATCAGAAAACCACTGCAAAAGTCTATCGATCTTTGCTAGACAATGATATTTCCAAGATAGGTATCTGATCAGAGGAGTTCAAGAAATCTTGATGGTTGATCATAGAATCATAGAATACCACATTGGAAGGGACCTCAAGGATCATGTGCTCCAATCTTTCTTGGCAAAAGCTCCATCTAGTCAAAAGCAGCATCTAGACAAATGGCCGAGCAACCAATCCAGCCAAATCTTAAAAGTGTCCAATGTTGGGGAATCCACAGCTTCCCTGGGGAGATGATTGCGATGGCTGATTGTTCTCATTGTGAAAAATTTTCCTCTAGAATCCAATCGAAATCTCCCCAGGAGTAACTTGCACCTGTTACCCCTCATCTTTTCCATGTGACTCCTTGTAAAAAGGGAGTCTCTGCCTTCTTTCTAGTCAGCCTTCAGTACTGGAACATGGTGGTGAGGTTTTCTCTAAGCCTTCTTTTCTCAAGGCTGAACAAACCCAATTCTTAACTTTTCATCATATGGCACGCTGCCCGGTCCTTTGATCATCCTGGTATCTTTTCTCTGGACCCTCTCCAGCCTGTCCACATCTTCTTCGTACAGAGGGGACCAAACCTGATGCTTTACTCTTCCACATAAGTTTAAGAACTGCTGGACCATGAGGGCCACTCATGGAGACAATCACTGTTAGGATGCTATGATTTGAAATAGTATGTGCATAAATGAAGTAGAAGTTGGAGTGATCCTATGGTGTTCAAAAAAACAGGCACAGAAGTCAGTGTAAACTCTAGATGTAGATAAAATGGCTAAGTAAATGAAGGAAATTAAGCAAATAAGGGTTACTTTCCTTTTTTTTCAGGCTAATTAGGCTTAAGCATACTTCTTGCTAGAAAAGTACAGATAAAAGTATTTTTCTCAGTTAGTATAGACAAATTCTAACATTTCAACATGGGCTAGGAATCTACTCAAAACTGTTATTTTTCTTGAAGGACACAAAACACATTGTAACAAAACTGTTTCAGATCTTACCATAGGCATGTTTGAAAGATTCCAGATAACTAGGGTTGCTAAAATATGTTACAAGTTAGTTGGAGAAGGATCATATCTAAAATTTATTTTCATTTGTGTTTAAGTGCAAATATTTTTTTTTCAGTTATTTCTTATCTTTGCATAAATATAATAAAAACTGTCACTACAAGAGGCTACCTAATCCTCTCTCAACTTTCCTGGTGTTGTGCATCAAAGCCAACTGAATAGTGGGTGCTCCTGGCATTTCTAATTATAAGCTAATTTGAATGTCATTGAAGGGAAAAGGAATGTCCAAACAGTGAATGACAAAACAGAACAAGAAAGGTAGACAACTGACCTTGATTACAACCTAGAGTTGTCACTAAACATTACACAAATCCTTAGGAACTGTTGTTTCATAAATTATTTGTGACACTTACAATAAATATTGAATTAGGTCTCCTGTGGTGTACATGAAGTAAAAAATGCCTTTAAAGTAAGATAAAATAGTACTTATGGCCCTAATAAACCCTCACGTAGCTTTAATATGATACCTTACCTCTATAAAGAATTCTCATATGCTCATGTACTTTTGCAAACTTCTGTTCACTTCACTAGGGTTTTGCTTGTTCTTTGGGACTGCCTTGAAAACTTTCAGGTTTTATGAGTTTCTCTTGAGACCTCAGATGTATACAGTTTCACTTATGATATTAATTTAATTTTTTTTTTGTTTGACACCTACTAGAAAATCAGTCAAAATCAGTGAAGTGTTTTATGTAGCTCCAGAAATAATTTCATAGCCAATATATTGCTACTACGGTGGTCTGAATTACTAGACAACATGTGTTTTTTCCCATGTTCTTCCATTTGGCAGAAGAATTTGACAATGGAAACTTGGTATGTGTGGTAGGATGTATACTCAGATTCTAAGAACATAGCTGTTTCCTTGGGAAGAAGAGAATATATTTTTTCCTCCCTGGTCATGGTGTTAAACTTCTTTCTTTTACAGTCCTGACATGAGATGTTCCTCTTTAGTTTTTTCCAGAATCCCTGCTATGTTGGATACTGTCCACACAGTTAAACACTGCTCCTTAATAAAATAAAATTAAAAAATAAGAAAAGTTTTTAACTACCAGTTTACCAGTAGAAGTCTTCTAACGGTACAGTAGGAGTAAAAAGTAAAACAAAGAGAGTTCTGTTCTCACTTAAGGTGGAGGTTGTCGTGGAAGGGAATATGAGACAGGATTTCACTGTAATAAAAGTCTGAGCTATTACTTCTAAAACTAGAAAATTCTAATCAGTTTGTTCAAGACAGGGTTACCGTCATCTAAGTTTCAAAAGTAACATTATTACAGGGGCAGTTCAACACTCTTAAAATAATTGCTTATCTTCCTAAACTAACTGCTCTACTTCCCATATTACAAAGTAGATGCCTCTGAAGATATCAGAGTTATCCAAAGTGGTTACACAGGTATGTTCTTTCCTTCCCAAAATGTCTCAAGAGGACATGCTAAATATCATATTTTGTTTACAGAACCTCAACTTTTCTTGGAATTGCATGTTATCCAGCTCATTTAAAATCTCATTAATGTTGCTTTTGTGTATGCCTAGATATAGCCTTTCAGAATGCTCTACAGACTCACTTAGGGATTAATCTGTATGTGCACTGAAATTTCTTAATGCTAAGGTGTGCCTAGAACTCAGGTCTTCTATTTCCAAGATAAATGCTGTAATCACAAGGCTGTTATGCAAAGATTAAGCATGGCAAGAGGTAGTGTTAGGGTGGGTGTCTGCAGTATAGCTGTCTACAAGATAATTCTCTGTCTTTTGAGGTCAGGCTGCAAACCTTGCCTGGACATCTGTAGCTTGAGGAACTATCAGCATTAGGCTATGTTGTGAAGTAGTAGCTCTACATTGGGGCTCATGATTTTGTGAATTATTTAAATCTAAAATGTTACACAATGATGACTTTAACCAAATGACCTTTTCATTTTGCCAGGTGACATTTTCAAGTGCTGTACAACAGCTTTTCATGGATAACAGCTTTGGATACAGTTGTTTTTTCCACAGGATCAGCCTTTAATAAAACAGTTTCTCATAACTGTATACAGTATTGCCAATTTCTGTCATCCCATATAATACATGTATCACCTATTCAGAGTGTTACTTTGCAATTCACCTCTTCTTAATTAGGCACAGAAAGGTAGTTACTATAAATCTCATTGTAATTAGTTTCCTTTATCCTCTAGTGAGAAAAAACTTCATCTTTTAAGGAAATCCTTCAAGGAAAATTCTTAGTCCCTTGGTGAATATGGGGTTTGAACAACTCTACACATACACAGCCCAGGAAAAACAAGATGAGCTCTCTAGTTCTATGTCTTAGCTATGTTCTGTTCATCTGACAAACAGTAGGCTTCTAAATGCATACACAAGGATTGTACAAGTTTTCTTAACAAATTCTTTTTATAGAATATATTTCTTAGAATTGTAATAGATGGACAATTCTGTTATATTATTTAAACTTAAATTTCTAACCTGTTCCTCACCTAGATTATTCAATTCCACTGGCGTTTGTGACCTTATGTTGTTTTAGATTTCTTTTAATCTTTGGTACAGATCATCTCTCTTAGAAGGCTCCAAATTGGGCAAGGTTTCCTGTATTTCTTACCTGTTTTATGGGAAAACCTTTGGATAAGTAAACCTTTCATCTCTTTGACATCTTTCACTGTGAGAAAATAAGAATTTCACAAAATAGCTCTGTAAAATGAACATTTTGTAGCTGCTGGTCCAAGACGGACATGAGTAATCATATCCAGCTTTTTTTTTTCTTTTTTTTTTCTTTTTTTTTTTGACAGACTATGACATTTCTGGTGTTCTTCCAATCCTTCTCCCATCATCTTTCAATGGCAACACAAACTCAGAGCTTCTCCATTGGAGCCTGTGCCTAACGTATGGATTTACTACCAAAATTTTGAGTGCAAAAGCCTTGTTTAGGTGCTTTTGGTTTTGCTTATTATCATTTAAATGAAACAAAACAACCCCATCAAAAAAGACACCCCAAAAAAAATCCAAACAAACAAACAAAAAAACCCTACCTACAAACCAAACAAACAAGCCAAACAAAGAAAAAGCCAAACAAAATGTTGTCAGAATCCTGTTTTCTTGGTTATAAAATTCAGACAGTGGAGACTTCCACTTTACAGTATCTTTACAACTGTCTGAGTCAGTGTCTTGAACCTAGAGCATTATTCAGTCTTCTCCCAAATACTCCTGTTTTCTGCTTTCTTGAGCTTCCTTGAAGTTGTCTCTCATCTTCGCCTTTCTTCACTAAATGCCTTCTTTCTAAAACAAAGGATGACACAGCCTGCTTGTTCACCCTTACTTCCAAAGACTGGGAGGGATCCCTGTCAATGTGATACTGTAATTTCTTTCTTTCTGAATTGAGTGGAAGTCAATTTTTAAGACTGTAGATTAGACCTAACTTCAAAGTTAACTATGAGTGCCCCTCTTCAGCATGCTCTTTCTGCACATTGCAGAGATGGCATGTGAGGATATAAATGTAAGGAAGAAACAAAATATAGTGGTTCATACTGTTGCCCGAAACACGGCATGAGTTGGGTTGTTTGTTTTACTAACTGCTGTACATTGGAAAGTGATTATGTAGCAGACATAGCAGGTGTGGTGTTGGCCAGTGGCAAATTTTGGACTCCAGATGAATTATTAAAGCAAATCAGAAATACTGAATAGATGTTTTCCATGTAAGCAAATAGGCAGAAATATTAAGGTATTGAATTAACCACTGCTGACTTGAACTGTTTGAGCATAATTGAAATTATTTATTTTTCTACTGCTGCTCTGCAACTGCCTGGTCTCAAAGATACGTTTTAAGTTGTTTGACAGAAAGGATTGTTTGACAGGATGGACTGTATTATTTTGAATTTTAACTCTGGAGGGATGGAAATGCACTGGGCTAGAAATAGCTAGCAGGTTTCTCAACAAATGAGTAGCAGTACAAATCTCCCCTACATCTTCACACAAAAATCAGAACATGTTCCCATTGTGTCAGATGCAAAAATTATGAGTGATGCAGAAAAAGAATGAAAAGAGAGTCCTCTCTTGAGTAAGTAAAAAAAGTAAACATCAAAATGTCATATCAGCTGCCACTTATGTAAATTTTGATATTTATAAGCTATGGTAGACCTTATTGAAACAAAGAGACTTTGACCTCCATTCATCATTGAACAGACACAATTTACCGCTGGATTTCAGACACTGGCAGAGCAGTGTAAACTCCTCTCCAGGAGGATGGACAAGCTGTATTCAGCTGTAGAAGGCCAGAGCTGCTCTCAGCCTTTCAGTCCTCTGTACCCACTGGGATGTGGAAAGCAGATGCTTCTCATCACCTGAAGCCCCACAACATGAACCTTCCCCCCATCTAATCAGAGTGGGCAGAGGACTGATTGCAGCACCACATCCCATGGGACCTTCTCTTGTTTTGCATTTAAGATCACTAGAAATTGCTGAAGAATAAACCAAAACTGCTAACTACTGTAAACACTGTGGAGCAATGAAGTTTCTGCTGTGTACTGCTGAAGAGTGTTGGGGAATGTGTGTATGAGGAGAAGGAAATACATGTGTGAAAGCTTCAGAAGAAGTAGAGAAAATCAGCTAGAAAGGGTAGATTTTGTCTTTAAAAGCAAGGCTGTAAGGAAATGGTTTTAATCCTCTTCTGCTTAAGAGAAACAGTTGTACAAAATCACTGTTAAAGCTGTGGTCCCATCAATAAATTTCTTTTTGGAGCTGACATGATCTACAAAGCCTCCAAATTTTGTTTAGCAACTAAATAAAATGGGAAAATTGAGAACTAGGGATCATTGCAAATACTTTCTTAATATCCTACGTTTAAAGGCTCTAGCCTTTAAACAAAAATGATCATTCTGTTATTACTTATGTATAGACTTGTGTATAGGATTTTTATATGTTCTCATTTAAATATCTACCTTAAAATATCCACGTGTCAGAAGTGTGAAACACTGACAGAGCTCTTGGGTCTCTTATTTGCCTGTTTTATTCTGATCTCTTTAGCTGTAATGAAAAGGAAAACAGTAGATTTTTTTCTAATTAAAATATACTCTCAATATAGTCAGACTGTAGTGAGACCTTTAAAAATATAATGGTTTTATCTGCAATGTCTCAATCTAGAAAGGTATAAGAATACCTGTTCCAGATATGATTAAAACTCCAAGGCAGAAGACAATGAAGGATATGAGTACCAAAAATTCTCATAAATTTGAGGCCTTTATTATACATATTCTCCAATTCCTCAGCCTGGAAGAAGGGAGACATCTTCAGTTGAGCCAGAGCTAGAGTAAAATTTGGGAGGGTATGGCCTCCCCTTTTGTCCTTGCATAGTGGCTCAGTTAGAAACCTGACAATTAGATTTCTTTGAAAGAACTCAGCTTGGTATTTGAAAATCCAGGCAGTGTGGTCCAGTTGTTTTGCTTTGCAACCAAATTAATGATACAAAAATTGGGACATGACTCTAATTTTGTTAATGACTCATGGGAGCAAGCAAAATACTATATGTGCTTCTCAGTTACGCTAACTCCCCACTGAGGGCAACAAGGGAGAGACGGGTTAAGAAACAGAAACAGAAAACATCTCTGCCTTTCCTTTTCTTAGGTAATTGACTGAAGAGAGACATGAGATGAAGATACAGCAGAAAAATTATGAGATTTTAAATCTTCCATTTGTTTTTCTTTCTATGTAAATTATTGGTAATATTTAAATAATTGTCAGGAGAAAGAGTTAGATATGTCTTTTGACTTGGATCATCAGTATGAAGGAATGTTCTTGAAGTTCACAGTTCTTGGAAATGCAAAACAAAGATTCAGGCCCAGTTTCCAGTAATTTGCATAGACCTCCTCTTTTCATTTTAAAAGCTTATTTTCCTATGAATGTTTCGTTTTCCACCTCAGGATATTGTCTTTGAATATAATGAACACGTCTATTTTAATCTTTCACATGGGTTGTCTGTGATCTTTCTCACACACTTTCAGATGTAATAGAGACACCAGCTTCTCATAGAAAACCTGCCTGCAGTATTTTCCAGTTTTACATTTTGAATTTTTCTAGCTAATGTAATCATTCTGCACAATATATTTCTAAGATCTGGTATACAGTTTTGGTTTTTCTTTGTTTGTTTGTTCGTCTGCATTAAGGTAATGAAACACATTGTTCACATACTTATTATTCCATTCTTATGTATCGACAGGGACTGAGTAGTGTTTAGAGTCCTAGCTGAATAAAGAAACCACTTGGTGCATAGACAAAATGTCTTTGTTAATTCTTCTGTTATGTAAATTTTTCTTAATTACATTCTTTTGTTTGACATATGTTTCCTTTAATACGTTTATATTCAAAGAACAGTGTTCTAATTGAAACCCAGCTGGTAACTAAGCACCACGAAGCCACTTGCTTACACTTTTCTCCTCTCCAAGGGAATGGGGAGGAGAATAAAAAAACCCCAAACCTTATGGGTTGAGATAAAGAGAGTTTAATAGCATAACAAAGGAAGATTAATAATAATAATACTACAAAACAAGCGATGCACAAATACAGTTGCTCACCACATGTGGAAGGGGGAAACCAAGCTCAATCTGTTTCCAGGCAGCAAATCTGCCTCCTGGCTAGTGGCCCCAGTTATATGCTGAGCATGATGTTCTATGGTGGGGAATGTCCCTCTGGCCAGCCTGGGTCAGCTGTCCTGGCTGTGCTCTCCCAGCTTCTTGTGCACCTGGCAGGGCCTGGGAAGCTGAAAAATCCTTGACTTAGTGCAGGCACTACAACTACCTAACAACAACTAAAAACATCCATGTGTTATCAACATTATTCTCTTATGAAATCCAAAACACAGCACTATACCAGTTACTAGGAAGAAAATTAACCCTAACCCAGCTGAAACCAGGACAAACAGCTACTGAACTTGAAAGGCCCTGTACTGGTTATTTGATTTTCATGCAGTTTTTTAAGAAGACCATTAAACACACTGTGTACAGAGTTCCTCTCTTTCTGTTGGGGATGTTGAATCTGCTATGAGATGAATAACACTCCACTTGCCTCCTTAATCTCCCCAAGATGTCCAACAGTCTCATGTCTTATTTCTCTGGCCTAGAAATCTTCTTTCCTGGCCTAGAAATCATTTAGCCTACTAAAATCTCATTCGTATCTTTTTTTTTCCCTCTTTTTTTTTCTTTTTTTTGGGTCTTTTTTTTTTTTTTTCTGTCACTGCCAGTTACATGTCAGTTAGATGTGTGATAGAAAACAGACTGTCCATCAGACATCTAGATAAAATGGTTTCTCAGAACATCTTCATTAAGGAATACTTGCATAATTAACCACAGAAGCATAACACTGCAGGCAATTACTAAAAGAGTAAAGATGAAAATCACATACTTATGAAAATTGAACAGTTAAAGCAATAAATCTATTGGCAATTATCATGAGGAGTAGGGCATGAGAGATATGTCACCATTCCTTAAAAGATCAAATTTTGCCATTCAATTAGAATGTAGAAGAACTTAATCTGTAATTGCCCAGTATGTTAGTAAATATTCAATTCATAATACCTTAACCTAGAAGAAAGAAAATTCACCTGGTAAGCTAAGAAGTTTGGTTTGAGTTTTTGGCACTGAGGAGAGCTATTTCTGCCATAGAAGAGTTTTTCGGTGGTTCAAAAAGTATTCCTAAACCATTTTTCCAACAGAATCAGTGTTTCCCATGTAGCCCCATATTCTGTCATACAATAGTAAAATAGAGATACACAGAAATTTGATGGAAAAAAAAATCCTAATACCTTCTTTTTATCAAACAGCCAAGCAAAAAGACAGAAACACACACAAAAAAAACCCCCATCATATTCGTAGTGAGCATATCAGCCTTCTGACTGATGTTAATACTTATTTTTACAGCTCTCTGTCTTCTGACTTTTCCCCTACATTTGATTGCTGTGATGCGACAGCAGTGATTCTTTCGGTTCAAATAGCTTTGTCATACTCTTTGACCATACCCAACAGAGGTCTAGGTATCAAAAATGAGGACCTATTTTTTTTAGAAGGAGGTGACCATGTGGAAATATGTATACACAGTCTCAAACAAGTCCCAGTATGCCACTGGCCACTGTGGATCAAAAACTATTTTTCAGTTTGTCTGTGTGAAATTGCCCATGCAACAATAATCTGCACAAAACAGAGTTGTTTAAAAAAAAAAAAGAGAGAGAGAAAATAGATTTTGAACAATGTTTATGTAACATACATAGAGATTTCTATTTCTTCTCACTATGGTGGTGTTATTTTAGTTCGCAGAGGAAAACAGATGTCAATATCTAATACCCTTTGAAAGCAATTCCCCAATGCTCATGACTATATCTCTACCATTCTCCCCACAATTCCCATTTCTCTCTTTTAAATAAATACTATTCTTCTTTTTCTCTCCTGTCCTAAGTGTCCTTACACACTTATTTAGTATTCTTTGTAGATTTCTCATTTTTTTTCCCCAAATACAATTTATCTCTTAGACCTTTCACAGACTTCAACTGATTTTTTAAGTTTGGTGTACTCATAACTCCATTAAATTACTTATTTTTCATATTAAGGGTAAGAAAGCTGAACTCTGAGTTACAGCATTATAGACTATATTTTACTAATTTCAGCTGAGGTGAAATTTTAATCATGTTAACATCCATTTCTATGTAGAGAGGGGATAGTATATTTATATATGCATTTGAAGAAAAGGAAGTATTCTGACTGTTCTGTTCTTCAGGTGGAGTACAATGCTTAACTTCTCTCCAAATTGTTTAAAGGGTTATGGTTTCCATGGAAACATGTGACAGTCTGTTTGAGCATCAAGTATTTTCTTTGTTGTAGAAGTTAGCTCAGCAAAATGTACAGTGGCCCTGGATAAATTGAAAATCCAGTTTGCTGAAGCACATATTTTAGTGGGAAGGATTGCTTATTTTTCCCCAGTAAACAGCTTTGCAATAACATTGCTTTTAGAGTAAAGAAGAAAGTTTTAAGTAATTGTGTAGTCCGTAGCACAGATTACTGTCTGTCATCACACACGCAAAAAAAAAACCAAACCCAAAGACCATAGTTTTCAGAAGCTATCTTACCTTAGATGTGTGATCATCAACATGACCTACTATGAATTCCTGTTAAAAAAAGAAGAGAAAGATAATTGAACCATGTCAGTCATCATGCATTGTAATGACTTCAGTAGTATCTGAAAGAATGAGTATTTTGGCGAACTAGTCCAGCAACCGCAGCTGCCAGTTATCTTCTCTAGAACAGTCAAAATGTAAAAGTAGAATATTTGCAAATACAGGGGGGAACTCAAAATTCTGTGGTTATATAAAGGTCCATGTTTATATGCATATATATAAATTGAGTATTATGTAATCATTTTTAATGTCAGTTGTATTCACAGTGCTCTCTTCAAAAATGTTTGCAAAAACCTGAAATTAAAAAAAATTGGGAAACAGTAACATTTTAAAATGTTGCTATTTAAATTGGTTTTCAAAGGCTTTACTTTCTTAAGCTCCTTATCAATACAGGCAAATCAGACCACAATTTGTACAGCTGTATAGTCATGTTACTGTGTTTGTCGAGAAATGTATCATTTGGAGATACTGGCAGTTCGATAGCTAATAATAAGGTGAGGAAACAAGAAGACTGTGAGTTCTTACTAAAACTTTTCTAAGGTGAAATAAATATTTTAAATACATATATTCAGAGTATCCAAGACTGTCGAAGAAATGCCTGCCAAGAAATCTCAGGAGTTTCAATGTTCAAAGCTGTGAAGCTATATACTGCAGTAAGACAACAGTGTTCTAGACAGGTATACTCTACCAAGTTCAACTTATTTTTTGAGGATGAATATAACTTTAAAAATTGAATGTTTGGTTTGGTATAAACTGAATTTACCAAAAGGCAAAGACGTAGTTCTAGGACCTCTCTGATATTACTACATCCTGCTGGATCTGTTCAGGAGAATCCTGAATAGAACAGATAACATAATTAGTTGTATAAGAAAAACTCATTTCAGGTACATTAGACCAAGACGACCCAAAAGGGAGAAGCTATGAATTTCATCCTCAAATACCTCAGAGCCAGGTCTCTCTTTTAAACATGAAATGTCTGCTTCCACTTAAGTCTGTAATTCCATTAGAGCAGGAAAATAAATCTGAAAGTGGTCTTAAGATGGCTATGGATTTTATAAATTATTAAGAAATTTGGTGCGTTTGTTTTTCTCTAAACTGATGTGTGTGAACAGGAGCTGATAGTACTGAAGATCAGAATGTAATGCAGGAAACGGTTGTTAATTATACAGTCTGGTACAAGCTGCTGAAGCAGACCTAGAAGCACACCTGTAAGAGGAGAAATAATATATTTGATATAGAATATCTTGATAAAGTCTGATTTACATTTGAAAGCCAGCTGAGTACTGCCAGAAGGATTATTTTTTTACAAAAGATAATAAACAAGAATGACATTAGATGTATTAGAATTTTAAGCCATGCAGAAAGAGTCGTATCTGAAGAGGAATTACTCTTGACATAATTATTTTAATTTCTTTCTAAGCCTACTGCAGCCACTGGCTTGAAATTGTCGTGCAGCTATGTTTACTTCTGAGCTCAAATTGCCTTGTACTACCACTCTGTGTATGAGTGAAAAAAAATTTTATTTGTGCTGTGAGGTGGAGAAGTTATTTTCAGGACCTCATTGTATTTTTATTAATCAGTGATTTACTTTCATATGTTGATGATATATCTCCTTTCCCCACAAGACAACCAGGGGTTCGCTTGGTATGTACATTGTAGGTTCAGGCATTCTCACCTCACTTAGTTCAACACTTCCAGTGGGTAGCTCAGTTGGCCCATTCTTTTTTCAGATAAGATTCGCTTGAGAACTCCAACATCTAGTTTTTGTTCTTTTTTCTTTTTTTTTTCTAATATGGGTTCTATTAATTATCACAGTGTGGATATATCAGTCAGAATTCTTAAAAACAGAGAAAAGAATCTGTGTGGTTGATTACATAGTCCTGGTAAATGAAATATACTGACAATTTTAATAGTATTAGGATTGAATTATAAAGTCAATGATTAACAAATTCCAGTTATTTGTAGGACAACTAATTGGATTTTTCTCAATGGTGTGGACCGTTATAGAAGTGATAATCATATGCAACTCATATTTCTGCCATTTATGGGCAGGCTATGCTGTGATGTGGTGTGTTGTGCCAGTGCACTCAAAGGGCAATAAGCAGGTAGGGATGATACTCATGGCTCAAAGGAGGACTGCTAGAGCAGAGACTAAGAGAACTAAGAAGAGCAGGTAGAAGATGATACTTCTGATAGATAGATGATAGCCATGATACTAAAGGAGCAAAAGGAAAAAAAAATAACTTTTTAGGTACTGCATAATGTTTGGTGCAAGCCAGAAACCCACTGAGAGTTGCTGACTTGAAAGTAAACTCAAGGAAAGAATCCACCCTGAAAGACTGCTTGAGAAAGGAGATATTTACTTGCATACCTCTGACTTCTATTCTGTCTTGCCAGATAGTCTGAGTTTTCTCCATTAGTTCACTTTGAACATAAATTTCCAATAAAACACAGCCTTTAAAATTCAAAGAACTTTGGTGCTTTGATATGTCCTATTTTGAGGTAAATGTGCAGGTGTTGTATCTTAGATCTCTAACTAGCTCAAGGTCTTGTCTCAAAACATCACTAGCATGATCAGTACGTATCCAAGAAAAGTATGTATGCAGAGATGAAGTGATTAATATATTTTGACAGATTACATGCTAAAAATCAGAACTCATAATCTTGTAGCTGGTAAATACCTCCTCTGGTGGTTGTTTAGCCAGAACCACCCTGATACTCTCCTGCTTGCCAGAGTGACAGTCCAGCCAAAGCTGGCCTCCTAACTGGAAAAGCTAGTATCTTCCAGCTGGGGACAGAAAAAGTTCATACTGTTATTTTTGCTTAGGATATCCTATTCCAAATGCCTTTTCTGCTACTTCTCAGGAGATATCCCTCGGCTGTCAGACTCGAAGATTATTCTACAGCAACTGTATCTGAACTCTTTAAACTTTCTCTATATATATTTACAAAATGTAGATTCTTATTTCAGTAGGTGCAAAAATATCAAAATGACAAGAACATGAGGAGGATAAACAGTCTAGTTTTTAACTCCTACATAAGTCTAGCTCTACTTTTACTAAAATACCTTAAAACTAAAAAGATTATTTTGTGTTGAATGAATTGCAATTAAATTTTGTAATTGGCTGAATGCTAAAACAATCCTTTTGTCTGTCATTCAGCAAACAAATATGTAACAAAACCACATATCAGCAGGGTCCTAGGTAATGTTTTGATCCTACAGGGATTACACCTTGTATGAGTTCCTGCTTCGCAGTGTTGGGGTTTTTTCTTTCATTATGACTGAATTATAGCAGCAAGTGATGCATTACATTTTGAAGAAAATTTTGCATAATAATCCTCCTACACTCTAACCTCAACTACACACTTTATAAAACACTCTTATCCTGTTTATTTTTGCCTTCAATGTGTACGTTAGCATGTTACAAACATGTTGCTATTTATGAGTCATTCTTCTTTAGTTCATAAACCAGTTGCCTTCCAGAAACTCCGTTCATATGAGTATTTCTGCAAAACCCCAACCTAAAAATGTTTCTGTTCTGTTTCATAGTAGAACAACTTGTAGGGAGAAAATATTGCTTTCTTATCCTTATTCTGTCCCCCCATCACACACACCCTCATCCCCCACCCCTGCTCCCAATAATCTACCTTAGACTCATTGCGTTAGCTTATATTCTATTTTTTCAGATTTTAATGATCTTTTTCTCCACTGGTGAACTCAATATAATGTTACTGGAAGGAAGAGAGGAAGGGAAAATAGTATTTCTGTCCAATCTAATTTTTAAAGCATATTTTCATGTTCCTTTCTTCCCAGCATGTTATTTTTCTAGATTAAATTTCATTCTGGTTTTGCTGTACTTTTAGTCCTTCTGATTTTCCTTGCATCTACTATCCAGCAATCAGCATCTTTCCCATATTAGAGAAACGTTGATGTCTGGTTGTCATCATTATGGCTATTATACACACACATTTTACATGCCAAAGGTTCTAATCGCGAAAGAAATGCTGAGTATAGCTCTTTTTGTTTGATTTACCCCATTTTAAAATATCACAGAAAAGAGCATTACACCAGATCATTACATCTTCTTGAGTAATATATGACAACAAGTAATGATAAACAAGGATTACTCACATCATAGAGAAATCTCTTTTTGATCCAGTGTTATACTTACCATGACTTGGAAAAAGCATGAAATTGTGATGAAGAGCTGCAGAAAATCATAGGAAATTATACTTTAGTTAATAAATGATAGGTCAGTTTAGAAATTATTCTGATCATTAAAATAAATTTGTGTTAATACTGTGTGCTTGAAGACAGCAAAGTTTTCTTTCACCAAAGTTGAAAGGTCATACATGGGGAAAAAAACCCTCAAAGTACATTTTCAAGATGGTAAACTGTACTGTGAATGTACAGACACTGAAAAGGACTTGGGGATTACAGTAATTAACACACTGAAAGGCAGCTCCTTGTTCACCTTCTCTAGTTATGAAATTTAGTTTTCTAGTTTGTTGTATTAGAAAAGGAAACTAACAGGAGCAGAAGGTTGATCTTTCTTTTACACACACAGTATAATTAATAACGCTGATATTGACCTGACATCTACACCTGTCATTCATATTTGAAAAAGGATGTTGGAAAACTAAAAGGGTTTCAGAGAATGACACAAGTATAATCAGAGGCTTGGAAACATGTCTAGTTCTGAGTATATAAAGCAAATCAATAGATTTTATAAATCAATAGAATTTACCCAATAATAGAAGGAGTAGAAGTTGTTCACATACATGCATCAATGGAGAAAAGACTTCTGGTCTTAGCTGATATCTTTCTCTTGTGGAGGATAACAGAATATTATTGAGAAGATGGAAGGTATTTCTGCAATTTATGTCCCATGTATATGTCAAAAGGTTGGAAATTGTCCCATAACCCATTTATTTATGAAATATGTAGAAATTTTAAGTGACTTAATAGAAATGGAAAAACAATAAACATACAAGAATATATGAGAGACAACAAACAGAAGAAAAACTGGAAGTATTCCTTAACAGATACCAATTCACCCAAGATGAGCAAGCGTTTAATGCCAAATGTGATCACAGTATGCTCTAGAGCGCAAAATGATTTCTAGGAGAATGGAGTTTTAACACCCTTACACAAGGTAAGAGTGAGACTGTATAGATCTAATTACACTTGAAGGATAAATTCAAAATAACATAAGTACAGAGAAAACAATTTAGTGTGATGATCAGGTAGATAGCAGGGTACCAGAACACCCTCACTTTCTGAACATGCAGCTGATAGAAGACGACATTTTCTGCACATATATCAGAGAGCAAATACAGTTTAATAAATTAGGGAACATTTAATACTTTCTGACATATTCATTGTTATAAAATACTAGGTATTTTGTATGATGATGTGAAGAGTAACTATTATATGACTTCCTTTCAGACTGAAGATAAAGCAAGTGGTCATTAATTCAATATTTAGATTAATTTAGATCCAAAATATAACTTAAACTGTGTTACTCATTCCTAAAAAAAAATTAAAAAAAAACCAAAGAAAACAAGACAAACAACAGTAACTACACCCAGAAAGAAAAAGACAACAAACAAAAAACCATGAAACATCAAGCAATTGATGGTATGCGGTTCTCTCTATGTGTAACAGAAGGGAACCACCAAATTAATATAGTTTCATTGTAAACTATAGTCTTGTGGTTCCTTTCTCACCTCTTTCTTTATTTCTGTTAACATGCTTCTATAACTACTAATCAAGAATTAATAGTGCTCAAATTAAGCAGAAAATTTAATTTATTTCTTCTGCAGATATTAACTTGTACTTCTCATCATCTTCAAAATCAGTAGAAAATATCTTCATCTTTTTTGATAAAAAATCCTGCATACTTATGACCACAACATTTTATTTATGTACACCAAGAAAAAGAAATAGCAAGAAACATGAATTTGAGCAGTTAAATATAACCACAAAGGAGAGTAATTGAAGAGTTGAAGACAATATTGCCTCTCTATTGTCTAATCTTCTTACTCTGTTGTCATTCCTTTGAACACCCAAGAGAGAGTCTAACTGATATTAATTCACATTTTAAAGGAAATGTTTAATAATTGTTAAGAAAAAGACCTTTTAAAAAAAAAGTTATTTTGCTGAATGTTCCTTATTAAATAATCTTAAAGCTAAATTACTGGAAAAAAAAAAAGTCTGGAAAAAAAGACCTGACTTCTTAAATATGCAGTGTTTATATAATATCCCTGGGCCAGTAGTTGCAGTCTCTTTGTTGCAATCCGTTGGGATGTTCAAATATCATGATATTGTAGTTTTCTGTATCTGGACTCCTGTTCAGGTTACTAATAAAAACCTGTGTCCTTGTTTTCTCAGTCTTTATCGAATAATGCTACTGTTGCAGCACAAGTCTCCTTGTCCTTCGCTCACCAGTATGTATCTTTATTGGGGTACTTTGTTCTCATATGAAAAGGCTAGAAAACATAAGACTTTACCATCAGATCAGATGGACTGAAATCCACTATTTCTCTGTCTACACACTCAGGGTAGGACGAAATAGGACAATCACCTGTAACATGTAGTGTAATTAAATCAGTTTCAGTGGCACAAGAACTAAATGCCCATTTCTGAAGTACTACTGCCCATTCCAGTCAGTACATGCTGGCTGTAAGTCATTTACAGGAGCAGCTCAATTTACAGGACTATGTTCAGCTCATTATCTGTGTTCCTGGATGTGAACTGAGAGTTGTAAGAACAAATTTCACATTTCAGTATTTACATAGGAAAAGGATATTCAGAGGTTAGTTGCTTTTATAATATTATGTTTTACAGAATGATGAGATAATACAAACAAATGCAAAGAGGATGGAAATAATTTACCTGGCTTTATAAATTAGGTAAACAAGGTAAAAGCCTTGAGGAGCACAGGCTTCTCTAATCTTTCTCAGTCTATGCTGCCTGTACTCTTATTATACAATCAGTGAGAAACAGATGGAGTCTGAAAAACAGCTCATCTTCTGTGAATATGAATATTTCTGCACAATTTTTTTTTTCTTTATATTGAAGAATGAGCACAGAACAAATAAATATCATATTTTTAGCCGGTTCATGTTGATCAACATAAGTACAACTTCACTCTCAAGGAAACAAAGTTATAAACACTACTACTGCCCTTTCTGAACCTACAAATGAAAAAAGCATAGTAAGGGACTTGAGTCAGTAACATTTCACCTAATCTTCCCAAATAATCTCAGTCATTCCATATCTACAGCTAACAATGTAATAAGGTTTTCTTAATTCTTTGAAAGTTCTGAACAGTTCATTGAGAAACCAGACAAACTACAAACTTGTTTACCTAGAAAACTTCACATGAAATAAAAATATTAACTTGAAAAAGAGCTTTAATTTGATTAATTCACTTTTAATTAAAAGAGTTTTGTGCAGATTGTCTTACCATGACGTAAAAATCATGTCATAGGAAGTAGGAGTGGCATGTATGTAAGGCAAATGTAATGTAAGGCAAAATGGAGTAAAACATACTAAAGATTAATCTGTCTAAATTCAACTTTACAATGATCTGAAACTCAAGAAGGAATCGTACAATTAGAAGATTAAGGATTAAGGATTAAGGATTAAGACAAACTGATGCAGCATGAGAGGAAAAAATCAGGAGGGATGAGGCACAGAATAAACCACTGTGAAACAGAGGAACAACAACAAGAACAGCTTCATTCATAAATTAGTAGAAAACAACGAAGGAAAGCCTTTGTGAGGTACACAGTGAAAATGGAAGGATGATGGTAGATGGTGACAAGAGTGACAAGTTTTTGAAACTTTCCTTGCTCAGTTTATGCTAACATAAGTAGCTGTGATCAGAAGCTTAATACAACTAATGGCATGTATAAATGTGGAAGCTAAAGTGAAGATAAAAATGCTTAGATCCATTAAAAACTCTCAGATGAAGTGGACCTATAGATATTATAGAATCATAGAATCATTTAGGCTGGAAAAGACTTTTAAGATCCTCAGTTCTAGTACCAAGTGGTACTGCCAAGTCCACCACCAAACCATGTCCCGAACTGCCATGCCTACACGTCTTTGTTAAATATCTCCAGGGATGGTGTTCCAACTACTTCCCTGGGCAGCCTGTTCCAAAGCTTGATAATCTTTTTGGTGAAGAAATTTTTCCTAACATCCAATCTAAACCTCCCCTGGTGCTACTCAAGGCCATTTCCTCTTGTTCTATCTCTTGTTACTTAGGAGAAGAGACCAACACCCATCTCGCTACAACCTCCTTTTAGGACTAAGGTCTCCCCTCAGCCTTCTTTTCTAAAGAACTGTGCCCACTTGAGCATTTAAACAAACACACACACATACAAATTTGTGGTGGAAAGGAGGAACTCCAGAAAATTACAAAATTACAAAATTATAATTGTATATGCTGTCTTTAAAATTTAAAAAAAATAAAATCAAGGAATTGTAGCTAATTCAGCCTAGCCTCAGTATACAAAAAATAGCCAGAAAAGCTGGAACGGAAAAGGAAAACATCTCTTTTTAACAGTCAACATGCATCTGTCAAGAGTAAAACAAATCAAAACAGCTTAATGTCTTTTTATGACATGACAAAAGCTCTTGAAGGTGAGAGAAAAGTAGCAAGTTTCTCACTACAGAATCGGAAATCAGAATGCCTTTAACATTTTCATGCACAAGTCAGGCAAACATTATATAGATTAAACCATAATAGAAGGGTATGTAGATGGTTAAACAATGTTGAACAGATAGTCTGTATCAAGCAAGTCAAGGAGTCTGTTCCAGGTTTCCTACTGCTCGGTTTTGTAGTTAAAGATTTAGACACTGGATAAGAAAAATGTTAACCAGTTCGTAAAGGATATGAAAATTCAAAGAAAAGTACTGGGCCTTCGAGTACATCAAATAAGTTGGAAACAGTCTAGTGGAGAGGAACAGGGCTGTTCAAAGAAATAAGAAAATATTGAAATAATTGAGATTGTTTAAAACAGATGAGAAAACTGAGAGGATGATGTGATAATGATCGTCAGGTATGTTAAAGACTGTCACTGGAAAGAAAATAGACTGCTGTGTCCACAAGGAGTAGGACAAAAAGTAATGGACACAGACTCATCCAAGCACATACACTTCAAATGATTCTATTGATCCCTGTAGTTACAGACATGCACTGCCAGAATTTAGAGCTCTGTCTTTTTCTCACTAATTGAGGAATATTGCACACCACCTATAAACTGGGTCTGTAACCATTAGTCAAACCAATGCACTGAAAGTGTGGAAAGAATTGCTCACAAGTGAGATATTGTCTCATATGTGAGATCTTTATATTTCCCTTATTTTATTCTTTTGTGGTTCTTTAACTGAAATAGATACAGTAATAAGGGTGCAGCAAAGAAATCAACTCATAAGAAGTTTGCGGTTTAGGGTGCCATGATATTCAGGTTTATTTTGAAAGCAATTTTTATACCCACTTCCCCATATTTCAGAGTCACTGGCTATTTCCAATATGTATAATGTGCAGGTTTAGTCATCAAAATGTGCAAGCAAATGTCAAGAAACCCTTGTTCTTTCTGCTAGATTTCACTAATGTAGAAACAATCAATCAGTACCGCTCACTTAATTCCTAGTCTAACAGTCTGTTTACAATGGAGCATTTGTGATGTTGCCTGTCAGTTCTCATTACCTTTTGATCAGTGGCTTCTCAGGAATGGCACTGCCAGAAGCAGTTGACTTTGATAATAAAAGTGCATTTAATAGAGCTCTCTTATGTGTAAGTTAGCCATTTCACAGTAGACACAATAAATTATGTTAACTTTTAGAGGCAATTAAAACTAGGCAGTCTGTAGGAGTCTGAGGTTTAAACTCAACTTGAGCAAATATAATAAGCTTTTAGGGCAATGCCTAAAATATATCAAGTAAATCTCAAATGTTATCAGATCTTAAATTCTGAGAGAAGAAGTAGCCTTGTGATTTAAAACTATGACTTATACACTGTCTTTTAAATATTCGCCAAATCCCAACTGCCTCAACATTTAAAATCTGCTTTTTCTTTGAATACATTCTATCTGTTATCGTCTTAGATCTAACAAGATCTCACGACAATTTGTTAGCCAGGAGATACACTTTATTGAGCAGAAATTTCATGCCTCTCCCTTCATAACTGTCTTCTCTTTCTAAAATAAAATATTATTTACCTCTCAAAAGTTCCTTTCATATCATTCACCTCTTCTCATAAACTTCATTTTAACTTCTTGAAGTTACTGTTATGTGAGTAAAAAAA
>VWZZ01001995.1:65507-77844 GCA_013399095.1 Psophia crepitans | reverse complement strand
AAAAAAAAAGGAAAAATGTTTTTCAAAATGCTAATATTTTTCAGAAAAGTAGTTGCAGACCACTTAGATCAGTTACATGACAAGAGTGGTGCCTAGGTAGAACCTTTTAGTGGTCATGATTGAGTTAACAGGGAATTCCTCCATAAATGCTAGCCCACAGTGTTGTAGAAGTGTTCTTGAGGGTAAGGATTGTTATAGGGACACACTGCACACTCTACTGCTGTGTGACGCATGATGTGAGCACAGAACACATGTGGGAACTCCAGTCTCCTTAGTCACTCTAGCAAACCTACTTCTACAGGTCTATGTCAATGTTTTTAGCCAGTTTTATTAGTAACGGTTTATACCATCATCCTCTGTATTTACGTATCTGTGAATGTGTTCCTAATAATATCACATTTTGGTAGTCTTTTGCAAAATATGATCTAGTGGTAAAAGTTAAATGGTAAGTGTTTCTTACAATTCTGTGAAAAAAAAATCAACAACAATGAGATGAGTGAAGTAAGAAAAGACCCAGCTTACACCCCAAGGAAAGATAAAATAATGATCTAGTTAGTTATTAGATGAGGAAGCCATTGAAAACCAGGTTCACAATGGTTCTTATACATGGAATGACTTCTTTTATTTTCCAGAGATATTTTTCAGATAGTTTACTTTTTGTTAAACTTAACTTTCATCTGAGTTTTTGTCTTTGTCCACATTTCCTTTTATTTTCTTGATTCCAAGTATAATTCAGGCACGAAATAAATGCAGAGAATTACTACCCTTGTTAAAAAAAAACATAAATAAAAAAATTAACTCATAAAGGACTTTTCCAAAATTATCTCTCAGCTTATGGGGCTCACACACTGCAGAACAGAGGGCACCCTGCAGTTATCTGGTATTATTCTAATAAGACACAGTTCAAGATGAGTGTCAAATATAAGGATTTCACCCCTCAAAAATTAAATCCCTAAAAGGCAAAAAGAAAGAATCAATTTATCAGAGTTAAAGTAGACAAAATTAAAAGTAGTAAATGCAGAGAATTTTTGTGATCACTCATACATTGATAATCATATGAGTGAGTTGTGATTATCTTTCTTTTGATCACAAAGTGTCTTTGATCCTGTCTATAGCTATATTCCAGTCAAAAGGCAGATTTATCAAGTGAATGATCAAGGATTCTCAATGGATGGTTTCATTCTATTCAAGGATTAAGTAATTTTTAGTACCTGGTGCAGAAACAAAGAATAATGAGAAAAAAATATAGATTGATCAGCTTTCTCATTTGTCATTTCCATAACATATAAAATGAGGTAGGGCTCTTGTAGAGAAGTACAAATCACAGTGGCTTCTACCTGAGCAGGTTTGAGACTGAGTGACACTTATTTCTCATTGAAGAAATTTTCTATCCTTCTAGCAAAGTTGGTATGTAGCTTAATATATGTAGGAAAAAAAGGCTTGTGAGGGACAGGACACTTTTTAAATGGGAAAAAATAACCAACAAAACCCACATAAGAAAAAAAAAACACAAAAACCAACCCAAACTAACCCAACATTGTGGCTGGAATTGTGAAATCCCTACTTAAGAATAAGTAAGTGCTTTAAATATAGCCAGGACAAAATGTGAAAATTTATGCTTCTTAACCCTATTTTGCTTATCTTGCCAGACATATTCAGGTGAAATGTTATATACTTCTTGACCTGGTTTTCAACTAACCTAAAGCAATCAAAACAGAAGGACTTAGAATAACAATTGTAAACTGCATTTGAACATAACAACTGAAAGTGAACATGTTTGTGACCATGACCCTATGACTTCAACGTTGATTTTCTTTTTGTTTAGTTGGTTGGGTTTTTTCCTCCCCTTAGGATAGGATTTAATATAAAATGAAGTGTTCCAGTAAGGAAAAAAAGCCCACTGATGAGAGATAAATCACTTGATGAAGAGATCATTTGTTAATACTTACTTAATGTCCTATTTTCTGATAAATCCCAAACTGATCGACCTTTTTCTTGATTTCTAATCAACTGGACACTATTTCATTAATATTCCAGACGATTATTCTCCCTCTGCTCTTAGGAAAATCTGAATGCAGATTTACCTTTTGAGATATTCCCAAAGGTTTGCACCATTGCTACATTAAATGATATTTAAATTATTTGAAAACTCATTCAACTCTAATAACTTTTTTTATTTCGCCTTAAAATTGTGATGTATTCTAGATAAAATGAAATGTATTCAGGTGCTTCTGTTCTTCAGTACAGTAAAGAAAAGATTTGACTTACTTCCTGCTTTCATTTTTCAAATTAAATAATTACAGGTTTCATATGTGCCTTTATAACCTATGTGATATAAAATATATTACCTTCACTTAAAAATTGAAAGTATATTTGAAAAAGATTGTTCAACCATGTTATTAATTTAGATGAAGCCAGATTTTAAATATGTATAGCCATTAGTTATACATTATCAGTACAGATCAGTAAGGTTAATAATGACTCCAGAAATACAGTTACATGGACAATGGGACAAAATGAAACATTATTTTAATTAAGGTAATAATGACAAACCTTCTTTATACTGTTCTTTGATTTTTAAGGAAAGGAAACATGATAAATTTGCTATCAGTGTGATAGCTTTGCTATCACAGGGAAAAATATTTAAGTAATTTAGCATACGTAAGAAATTAGGTGGATACAAAACTTTGAGTGGTTTGTTGAAATAGAAATTGTGATTTAGAGATAATCCCTGGGAACTTTCTCTTTTGAGTTCTGTTTAACTTGGTGATTAACCTTACTTCACAAAACCTTGGGCAATCTCAAAGCAAGGGTATAGTTTCTTAGAAATGTTCAGTCATGCCTTGATGCTCTTAACTTATTCCTTAAATGATTTTCAGGCTCTGCAAAAGTTTAGTATTGTTCATGAATAATATCATTTCTTATATCCTCAATTAGTTGCTTTACAGCTATGATTTGTTTGTCCTTCTATTTTGCTGAAATAAACTCTTCACATTATTTTTCTTCTTTCCTTTCCTTACAGATTATTCTCTCTGCTTTTGTGAGCTATTTAATATTCTCAAATGGCCATAGGGATGAAATAAAATTCCTCTTGACTTTGTGAGATTATGTATGAGCTCTAATACTTGTTTCTTTTTTCATTTGAAAACTTATGGTATTTATGTCAACTGTGTGATCAGAGGTAACAGTAAGCTTTTAAATCTGTTGTCTATATAAGTTTATTACAGTGCCTAAAACAATGAAATGTTTTTTTCAAGAATAAATTTATATTTTAATTTTTAAGAAGGTGCAGCTTTAAAAAAAATGCAGCAAATCCTGGGTACCCTAGACTGTAAACCACAGCACTTTTTCTGAGTAACAGACAGAATATATCTGGGGGCTGAAATGTATATAATCATAGCATAACAGGTCTAAAATCTGGGATTTACTCTATGAACACTGGCAAGGAGCAGAGGTCAAGGGAGGGATTTAGTCTCCTTTGTTTCAGTCTCAAAATTAAGGTCCTTAGTTAGAAGATCAGCCTCCCAGGCAATTCTCAGCAGAAAGTGTAGTTTGGGAAGAAATCTGACTTAGGTGCCATGACTAACCCTCTCTCTCTAAAAATACACACTTTAGGTTTAATAATATGTAAAAACTCTCCTATGATTAAGCCAGTTGGCAAGCCTCTGTTCCAGGGCTGAATTCCTGTATGAACTTGAGCAACGTATCTAACACTGAATCAAGTTCAACTGTGATTTATGTATTGAAAGTCCTGAGCAGCGATCACATCTGCTTACTTCCCAGGGCTGCTCAGCATGGTATAAGATGAAGTGAGGACATCTCCAGAGGCATGAGAGTCATTTAAGTGGCCGTGTCTAGTCTTGCTATGGAGAGCTTAGGAAGCAAATGTTCCTCTTGGGTTTTGATACCTAATTTCAACTGAAATTGTATGTTGAAGCTTTCCCTCTCTTGCTCATCTATTGATTAGAGCATTTGGGAAGCTAATAATCTGAAGGGGTTTAGCTCTACATTACTCATGTCCTCAGAAAGTTCCCTACATAAAATGAATCCCAAGTACCTCCTTTGCTCAGTGTTCTTCTTAAAGCTGAGCCACATAGAAGCTGTAAGCCAGAGGGAGAATGGGAAAGAGTGAACCCAACATTAATCTAGAGCCAGACTTTTCAGACACATCAGAAGAGTTGACTAAGTTTGAGACACATGAATTTAGCCTCCTACCTATGTGTATGTGTGATCTAGGTGTCTAACCTCCATTATGGCCTAGAAAGGACCTAGACTGACCCATTGATAGAAGTGTACCTTAAAATGAGAGGAATTGTCTTCAAGACTCCATTGCTTGTACTGACTACTTCTCTGAAGACTGCAAGGGGATTTTATACTAAGTGCACATGTAGGCATTTTAACCATGTAGCCCTGTAACACAGCATTGTCATTGCTAAAAACAAGTCACCAGTTTTGCACGGTTTGCAATGCCTCAGGACAGAGGGTTGCCAGGCTCGCTCTCTGACCTTTTCTCAACCCTCCAACAGCTTTGTCTTACCTACTTTAGCTGCAACAGCAATTTTTCTAATTCACCAGATCTAAGCCTTCTTTGTTTTACTTTTTTTTATGGTAGAATCGCAGCAAGAACTTATTCAATGTAAAAAGCGAGATTTTTGACCCTTAGATAATGATGCAGTGTAGAGAAACACAGGCCTGGTATGATAGCAGAGACACTGAGAAGTGGGGACACAAGATGTCATCTAGAGCAGTACAGACATGGGATAATAGCTAGTGGGGCACAGCCTCAGCACTGGAGACCTCCTGACTCAATTATACAGTAATTTAAAGAAATGCAAATCTGGAATTGGAGAAATCTGATTTTAGCGGTACCAGAGCAAAGAAATAGAAACTAACATGTGTTTCTTACATACAATGGTCAATTAATTACCTACACTAGAAACGTGCAAAAGTGGAAATCTGTGAAAGGCGAAGGTTTATAGCACCATTGCTGCATGTTGCCACCAATATTCAAGAACTGAATTGATGTACTATTGCACTATATCTAATAAACTAGATTCCAGACAATCTGTCTTGGATTTCCCAGACAATACACCTGGATACTTTGTAATAACACAAAGAGACAGAAAGGCATCTTTTTTATGAGGACTTTATTAAGCTTTCAAACATAGACAAATACAACACCATCAGCACAAGAAAAAATGTAATAATCCTAAAGTCATTCAGGTGTTGCAATAGAATAATGCAAAATCCTGTCTATCTCTACCACTGTCTCCCCTTCTGAGAATTTTGTTATCACACAATATCAGTTTTGCAATAAATAAGCACTTAGAGCACTTTCTGCCCCTTGTGACATTTCACCACAGAAATATGGTGTATGTTGTGTACTCACCACAGAAAGAACATGCTCTTTAAATATTTTGGGGAATATACTGATTTAACTAAAGGAGAATATTATAGCATATTCCTATAAAAATGCCACTGCAAAATGCTTATACATTTTAAATATATTAACTACTGAGCTGTGTACAGCTGTTTGGTGGTACAATCTGCTGCAGTGTTACTGATGTATTCTTGCTTAACTGACCTTGGAGGGTAGACAATTGCTTCAAACTGTTTAAAACTGTTTGAAGAGAGAAAAACCATGTTCATTTGTGACAAGCAGTCATTTGGACAGAAACACTAACTAAAAGAGTCAAACATGGTCTGCCAACAGACTGCCAAATGCCACGATCAGTTAAAATACTGTGACAAAGACCTGGACATAGTGTGTGGGCCACATCCTGGGGTCAAAGCCATTTCCCTTGGAGGATAGAATTGCATGTTCAGAGGTGACTTTCCCTCAATCCTGGTACTGTTCCTATGCACAAATGTTTCATTTATGTAGGGCTACAGCAGCCTAAATCCACGTTTCAGCTTGCCTGGTGTAGCAAAAATGCGAGAAATCCTTAGCTACTGTAAGAGGAGCAACCAACTCTGTGCAGTCTGCAGGCAAATGGAAAGCTGGTGTTTAAGATACTCCTATGCATGTATGTACGCTCAAATATTTCTGATCTGCTTTTGATGCTGCTCAGCAAGACACAGCTGTTTTCACAGTGCAATTTCCAGCCATTGCAGGTAGTAGCCAGCTATACTGCGAAGTAATCTGAATTTTATCCCTGTTGGCTAGAATGGCTCAAGCACTGGAACAAATGTTTAGATAGTTAAACTTTGAGATACTAACATAGTCCTGAGAGCATGGAATATTCTTCTCAACACAGAAAATCCTTGATCATGATTTCAAATGCAAGTGTTTGTTTTAATCGTTGGGAAAACAGAAAATTAGTTAATAATGTTAGAGGAAAGAATACAGTGCAGAACACTAGTTCCAGTCACCCTAAAAAGAGCAGAAAGATATCACAGTAGTGTAAATGTGTGCTTATTTCTTTTATCTTGATCTAGAAAAATCACTTCACTAGAGAATATTTTTTGAGTGTATGGAAGTAAAAAGTGCTGCTCTAAACCTATAAAATTTTGGAGAATTTCATACTTTCATGAGATTGGAATGATCATGCCAGATCAGTGGTCTATCTGTCCTAAAGTCTGCCTTGAACAGGACAACAGAAGGTTCTTGAGAAAGAACAACAGGGCAAGTGTATGCTTATTGCTCACTTCCCTGAAATATCTTTCCAGCCCCTACTAATTTGTGGCCCCCTATTGATTTGTGGCCCCCTGTTGATTTGTGGTCCTGAGACTTTCAGTCCAAGAAGAATTGTCTTCTGTACTTCATATTTACCAATTATACAATGTCGGCTATGCCTGCATGCAGCCCTTGATGAAAGGCAGATCCTTCAAGGTATCTGAAGAACCTGTATATGATTTTGCCCCTTCCTAAATATACTTCACTGCAGTAACAACATCACCTTTTAATTTTCATAAAATGCTTCCAGCAGCGTTCTTTATATCAGCTTCGTGTGTTTATCCTGTGATTGTTTCCTGCTCGCTGTGCATCTGCAATAATGTAGGTGTAGTTTGATCTTCTTAATACATTCCTTCTGGTTCAAATGGCTTATGAATGTCTTTAAATTTGATGACAAATGTATTATTTGTATTAAATCCTTGAGGCACTCCTTCATTGTACCACAGATATTGGTACTTTTATTAGTTTGAAACTTTTATCCCAACCACTTTTATGAGGTTTGTAACTCACTGGAGACACTCCCTGGGTATTCATGCTTTGAAAGTTATATCGACTTCAACCATGTGCTGAACTTCCAGTTCACAAACTGTGTGCTACAATAACTAGCAAAAAAAATGGGGAGAGTGAAGAGAAATTTATGGCTTTCAAGTCCGGCTTGTGCAGTTCTACCAGAACATTTTATTATCTGTCTTCTGTTTTTTTCGGAGTTTTAACTCACCAGTCTCTCTTTAAAACTTGCAAAAAGAATGCAATAGAAAAGGCTGAAATTCCAGGATGGGAAAAAATAGTCCTTCCATTATAGTGTGAAGCTGCCAGATGTGTTCAATTTTGGATTAGGTACTCTGGAAAGAAGTGTGGGTTTGTATAGGACAGTTCGTGATTTGTTATGACAGAGGCCAATTTGTCATTTATCCTTTATCTGTTCATCCATCTTGTACTTTTTTTTTTTTCTTTCCTACTGGAAATATAAAACAACTAGAGAGGAAAGGCATTAAAGATTTGCTTAAAAAGATCAATTGCACTTCGATGCGCTTACTTTGCTTATTAAATTGAAAGTTCACAGTTTTATCAGTTTGACATATGCATAAAAATGAGGTATTCAAAGACAAAGAAAAAAAACTCAACTCATAGAAACATCACACATTTTTCTGATTATTACACAACAGTAGACAAAAAAATAGTAACAACAACTTTTTCTAGTGACAGAATATTTGGCAGATTAATGATTGTTATTTGAATCTACATTTTAGTTCATTTTGCTTCAGGACATAAGTTAATAGGATATTGATGGCATTTGAACTCAGAACTACGTGTTCTGTAAACAAAGATTGTGTAAATTCTAATAGGTCATTTTGCCACCTGATCTCTGTACCCTCAAAATGTGGATATGTTTCCTGAGAGCTATTACAGAAATAGAAATACCTAAAAAGGATACATGCACTGCTACATGATTTTTCCCTTTCCCAAAGATGAATTTTCACTTCCTTGTTTACAGAAACTATGCCTTGGGTTCTGCAAGGACTTAAGAATACCAATATACCTGGTTACAGCATTGTTTTGGCAGATTTTAAGATTTTAAAATAATTTATAAATTTTGTAATAATTTTTCACTTCGTGTTGCTGTTCAGCCAGCCAGAGTCTTAACATTTGAACTAGTTAGTTGGTGTTGTTATTTTTGGCAAGGGATAAGACTAAAAAAAAACCAAGCAAATAAACCCAAAATATATATATTCGTATATAATACAAAGCTGTATTTTTGTTAATAAAAATGAGATTCTAGAGACTGGATCACAAGAAGTTCATTTGCAGAATATATTATACTCCCTCTGGCAGTTAATACACAGGGTAAAAATAATACTAGATGGTTACAGCTTTTTATGTTGCTATCTCTTGATGTTTGTTCTGAGCAGTTAAACCTGCCCAGAAAGGTTGTGGAGTCTCCTTCTCCGGAGATATTCAAGACCCGCCTGGATGCAATCCTGTGCAACCTGCTCTGGGTGATCCTGCTCTAGCAGGGGAGTTGAACTACATGATCTCTAGAGGTCCCTTCCAACCCTTACCATTCTAAGAAAAAAAAAAACGCAAACCCACTCTACAAGTAAAATCAGCACTATTTTTTCAATGGCATAATTTACAACATGAATGGGTACATTTTAATAAAAAAGGTTATAAAGATTTAATTTGCAAAGGAAAGATTATTCTTTTCTTTTCTTTCAAACTTAAGCCTCATTTTTAACCAAATATGATATGTAGTAAAACTATCATATTTTTTCAAGGCATAGAAAAGTATACGTATTAAATTTGCAAGAGTAAACTTTAACTGCAGTGTGCATGAAATATCATGAAATATGTTTAGTATATATCTTGTCTTCCCATGAAAGCTGATATTGACCGTCACTGCAATAACGTTGCTTTTTAATGCTATACCCAGTGGAGGACATTCTGTGCAAAAGAAAATCAGAAGAAAGGGGGGGGAAAAGAATGAACAAAAGCATTGTTTGTGACTGGTATTTTGGGGCATAGCTCACCATATTCCCACTGTGCCAAATTAGGAAACACTTCAACAAATAATGGTTTGGGGAAGCATATTTTCAGCATAAATAAGGAAGCTGAAAATATGCCACACTTTCAAGATAACATGTTTTAAGCTTTTTGAAAAGTAAACTGCAACTAGGGCTTGAAATTAAAATTGCAGTTGCTCAGTGTTTAGGGATGGAGAATGGAAAGAAATTAGTTATGGTGGTGGCAGAATGCAAAGTTTTGGATTCAAGCCTTCAGCAAGCAGCGTGGAAACAGGATCGAATAATGACATAAAGTGATACAGCTGCTGACTCACTGAGTGTAGGAAAAAAACACAGTGTCAGTTACATTCAGCAGTTTTGTGGGGATTTCAAAAATACTGATGGCATGACGGTGACTGAAACACATGCTTAGACTTGCTTAGACATCAGACTAGTAATTTTCACATTCCGAGTCCCTTCAACATTTCTTGAGGATTTTTCTGTTTTGTCTCAAACCTGTGAAAAAACAGTGAATTTGAACTACTCGCTCTACAGGTAATATATAATGGAAACAGTGTTTGATTGCACTAGGGCTTCATAGAAGATCTAAACTCGACAACTTAGTTCAAAATTGCTTCGGAAAGGTACTTAGCTGCATGTGAAAACTGTAGAAACACATGTAACTCAAAGGAAACAGGACAAAATGTTCTAGCAAGTTATCGGTTTGTAGTTTCTCAGTATATCTGTGGTAATGCCTGCAAAATCAGAGGAACAGGCTAGAAGTCCTTTTCAGTTCCATGTTCTTAAGTATACCGAAATGTTTACTCAGTAGTTTATGCTGGCTATAGGTTGGTATCTTCGGTCTTTCGAGAGCTGAATACATCAGACACTGGTCAGAAAAACTTCTCCATCCTCCCTGCCTGCACTGCCCCAAGGCATGAGAAGGCACAAAGTAGCACAAAGGCTGCTGAAATAATTTCTTTTGCCTGCCTGTAAAATGTTGTCGTTAAGAGCCGCATGCATTGCGGTTGCACCCTTCAGCACTGTTCTCTGCCTTTTGAAGTACCATCTATTAAGTCTACTGAAAAACATTCCCCTGCATGAAGTGTGCTCATATTTAAATAAACTGAAAAAATTTGAATTTTTCTGAATGTTTCTTTCAGATTGTTGCTAATACTTGCATTTTATTCACAACAATATATTTATAACATGTAGGAAGACTATTTTAATGGAAGATAATTAGATTATCTCTCCGGTTTATGGTACTATGGTATATAGAGTCGCTCCTCATTTCTTTTTAGAACACATAGGGGTGTTTTTCAGGATTTCTTGTTGGTTTTTTTTCTTAGTGGTTTTTGAAGAAATAAGACTGACAGTCTTAATAGCTTTATGCAAAAACTGCTGCATCTCACAACTGCCATGTTGCTTCTTTGTATTTAAGACACAAACTAGCTGCTTCACCACTGCAGGTGGTGAAGAACACCTTTTGGCTAACATTGTTTCCCACAGTATAGTAGAGGAACAAAAGAAAAGCAAGCCCCATCTCTATAATGTTTTCATTACACTTTCAAAATGGCAGAGTCTTCAAAGATTCAGGAGTTGCAGAGAGAAAACAAACTGATTTCAGTTCGTGTTCCTTCTAAAAATATAATATCTTTTTGCAGTTTATGTTTTAATCAGGTTGTACAAAAAAAAAGCCAGTATTATGTTTACTTAGATGTATCTATTTATTCCTTTGAAAACAAATATGAATTGGCTTTCTTTTTTTTTTAAATTGAAAATCTGAAACAAAACCTGATGTGGTGCTGTAATTTAAGTCACAGATATCCATAACAATTCTATTTTTTAATCCTATTAGTTTAGAGACAAATTCATCCCAGATTGGTTTTGTTTTAAAATTAATTTGACACATGCACAGATCACCAACATAATCTCACTCAGTGCTTTTTCTATCTCCTTACACATTCGGTATAAATCCAATGATTTTACTTAAATAGGATGTTATCAAAATCAAGTTTCTTTATCCTACAAATTGTTTCTGAGTAGATGCATCTATTGAAATCTACAGTGAAATTCCCTATTTCTAATTTGTGCAAACATTAAATTACTCCTTAAGTCAAGGCAGCAGGGAGTGCCTGGGCCTGTCACTGCTACTGGAATGTAGTGGAGACACCACCCGTGTGCGGTGTGAGGTGGGTGATCTGCTCAGCATGGTGGCTGAGCTAAAAGAGGAGGTGGAAAGACTGGGGAGCATCAGGGAGTGTGAGAGGAAGATTGACTGGTGGAGCCATGTCCTGCCATCTCCGCAAGACAGATGCGGGGAGGGTGCTCCGCAAGTAGGTCCTCAGCCCCTCCCCATCAGGCAGAAGGCAGGCACCCAAGAGACAGGGAGGAACAGACCAGGTCCCTGCTTGAAGAGGCAGGCGGATCTCTTCCCAGGTTGTATTGCTCTGCCAGGTGCCCCTACGTAACAGGTTTGAGGCTCTGGAGGTCAAGGGACAGGAGAATGAGGAGGTGGGTGACGGCCCATCCAGTGGAATATTTAGGGTGGGTCGGTTGTCCCCGCGTCTCAAGACCTCCGCTGCCAAGAAGGAGAGAAGGATCATTGTCCTAGGCTACTCCCTTCTGAGGGGAACGGAGGGCCCCATACGCCGGCCAGACCCTACCTGTAGGGAGGTCTGCTGCCTCCCCGAGGCCCGGGTCAGGGACATTACCAGAAAGCTACCTGACCTGGTTTGCCCCTCTGATGATTATCCCCTGCTGATAGTTCAGGCTGGCAGTGATGAGATCACTGAGAGAAGCCTGAAGGCTATCAAAAGGGACTTCAGGGGACTGGGGCGGTTAGTGGATGGAGTAGGTGTTCAGGTGGTGTTCCCCTCTATCCCTACAGTGGCAGAGAGGGACACTGAGAGGACCCGGAAAACCCAGCTGATCAATACGTGGCTGAGAGGCTGGTGCCATTGCAGGAACTTTGGGTTTTATGACCACGGGGTGGTTTACTCGGCACCTGGCCTGATGGCTGCGGATGGGTCCGGCCTGTCTCAAAGGGGGAAGAGGAACGTAGCCCAGGAGCTGGCAGGGCTTGTTGAGAGGGTTTTAAACTAGGTACAAAGGGGGACGGGGGTGAAAGGAGGGTTGTTAGAGACGAGCCTGGGGGAAC
>VWZZ01001995.1:20502-65427 GCA_013399095.1 Psophia crepitans | reverse complement strand
GGAGCAGCTGAGGGAACTGAAACTGTTTAGTCTGGAGAAGAGGAGGCTCAGGGCAGACCTTATTGCCCTCTACAACTCCCTGAAAGGAAGTTGTGGTGAGCTGGGGGTCGGCCTCTTCTCGCAGATAACTAGTGACAGGACAAGGGAGAATGGCTGCAAGTTGTGCCAGGGGAGGTTCAGGTTGCAGATTAGGAGAAAATTCTTCTCTGAAAGGGTGATCGGGCATTGGAACGGGTTGCCCAGTGAGGTGGTGGAGTCACCGTCCTTGCGGATGTTTAAAGAAAGGTTGGATGTGGTACTTAGGGACATGTTTTAGTGGGTAATTGGTGGTAGGGGGATGGTTGGACTAGATGATCCTTGAGGTCTCTTCCAACCTTAATGATTCTATGATTCTATGGGATCAGTGACCCATAGTCACTTGGTGAGTTTGGGTCAGCTGTCCTAGCTGTGTCCCCTCACAGGCTCTCGCATGCACCCAGTGCCTTTGGGGCAGGGGTTGGAGAGACAGCCTTGATGCTCAGCAATAAGAAAAACACCATTGAGGTATCAACACTGTTTTAGCCACAAATGCAAAGTACAGCATTATGTGGGCTGCTGCGAGTAAAGTTAACTCCAGCGCAGCCAGACCCAGTACACCAAGCAATACTGATACATATTGTTTATGTATCGTATTCAGATATATGACCTTTGTGAGATATCCTCTATTCTTTCTGGTTCAAATTAATCATAAACTGAGGCTGTGGATCTGAAAAAGCTTCATGGGAAGTAAAATATTTGCACAGTAAAATATTAAGCTCAACTTAATTAGATACATTAGTGATCAGGCTTTTGGTAAAAATCAATAGAGACGGTTTTGCTAATTTTTTTCATGCAAACAAAATGCCAGAGATCTTGGAAACAATTCAGAGGAGAACTTATTAGAGGGAAAATGGAAAAAAATAAAGGGATATTGGGAGGAGGAAAGAATTAAGAAGAAAAGAAGTTATTGCAGGCTTTCTGGCAGTGTTATTAACTTTTGTTTTTTGCATTGTAAATTTAATTAACATAATCCTATTTCAAGTGCAGTATTTTACATGGAAAAAATATCCTAATGACTGATCTGAAATGAGAGAGGAGGGAAGGAATTAACCTAAACTATATTACAGAAGGTTAAGTAGAATATGTTCACTTGCTTTTCAGTGAGCTAAATAATAAGATTAATATTTAATTAACAAACTTTAAGAAACAACAAGGTTCTTGGTATTTCATGGCTATGTCTATATTCAATGAAATTGATAATTTATTTATTTATTCTCATTAAAAATATCAAATAAAATCAAGTCTCCGGTACAATGATCTTAAAAGTGCTGATTCTCAAAAAGGTACTGCAGTGTTTGGGGCATTATGTCAGTCACAATACTATTCAATGTCATGGGACATATCTACCAAATGATTTTTTGCTTCTCACCTTCTTCACCTTTATTTCATTTTCTGTTCCCAATATAGAGAGTAACAATTGCTTAGACTGGTTTTGTTAATTTTCTAAAAGAAGAAGGCATGTGTGGTTGTTCATGTATATAGATCTACTTGCTTTAAAGTTCTCTTCTGAGGTAGTTAATTTTTAAATATAGAAATGTATGTGCTTAACATATCTTTCTCCACAAATTTTATTTCTCCTAACAAATATTTTAGTGGACATAGTGAAACAAAAAGCTTAACCATCTTCAAACATTCAAAAACTGTGCTAGTAAGAACAAGGAATTTGATTAAAGTTCCCAATTTTCAAACGAAACTACTGAAAATCTCCACCATCTGTTAAAGTCATTATTATTTTTGTATTAGTCACAATTTTAAAAACTGTTCTCTAAAATCACAACAATCGAAAGTTTCTTCAGTAAAAGTTTAAATTTCTATATAAGTTCTCAGAACCAGAACCCAAGAACTAAAACAAGAAAACACTCTTACCCTTAGAACATACAATAAAATTATAAGAGAGAATTTTAATGACATAATTCCTTATGATGTTTGCTTAGAAAAATTCTGCACTTTCTCAAAATGGCTTTGAATAAAGGACATCCAATTTTATCCAGATACTGTCAAGTTCTCTTTGAAAAATACCATAATCAATCATCCATAATGTTCCACTTAATCTTAGAAACAGAGGAGACAGAAATGGAACCACCTTAATCAGATGCTTAGTACTGAGTAGTTCGTGGGAATATATTCTCTTCTATCATAGTTAGAGTAAATGCAGTTTTCAAGGTACTGCAGTAAAATGAATAATAAAGTAGAGGAAATCATAAACTTGGGAACAAAATGTATAACTAATACAAACCCCTAAAATAACTAATGGATGTTTCTCAATGGTTTTTGTGATATTTTGACATTATCCTCAGAGCGACATGCAAGAATGGCTTTATCAAATTAACAATACAATGTGAACATCAGTTTAGAGTTATTAAAAACAGAAATCTTTTCAGAATCATACTGGGAATATAAAACATTATCTGTGACCAGGTTTTATCTTCCTAGAAAAAAATAAAGATTGTAAAGGATAAAGATTATTGTAAGGGAAGGGAAGGGAAGGGAAGGGAAGGGAAGGGAAGGGAAGGGAAGGGAAGGGGCAATCTAAACCCACACTTTTTAACATTCACACTGGTGGTAAAGCTGTGTCGCTTTCAGGTCATACAGTGTACAAGCAAGGAAGCAGTATGGAACGAGTAACACACAGGTATCAGTGCTGGGATTCATCTAAATTCTGTGTCACGGTAACAGTCTCCAGACCTGCCTTGTACAGGTCAATACAGAAGGGTGTGACATGATTTTTCCAATGAGATAGAAGAAAGCTTAACACTAAAAAAGTACTAGTGGTTGAAAAGCTACAATTCATGAAACCGCATTTCTGAAGGAAAGAGGAAGTTAGAAATTGCCTCCATTCACTAGTGTTGAAAGACATATTATTTCTTTAGAGATACCTTAAGAGAAATAGTCGTCCTACATTTCATGCACATACAATACTGTTACCAGCTTTCACCTTCTAATATTTTTAATTCACTTTTTCATTTAAAGTATACGTACGAACACATTTACAGAGTAACATCTGAACATTGGCATACCATTAGCAAAGCTTCATATTCAGTCTACACATTCAGCAGTTGTTCAGTGCTCTAAAGCTAGCAGGAAAAGCATCTATTTCACTGGAGATGGAATTTGGGATCATATTAATTAATTCATCACTATGAATCACTGGAAGAGAACATATCTTGTTAGCTTCAGTCACTCAGATACTAATCAGTGGCTCATTAGCTTTAAAAATATCAACCTGGTTGAGCTACCATTGCTCTGCACAGTAGACTAATGAGTCACATTAGACAGAATGCTACATGGCAGATAGAAAACTTACTTTTACCCATTATCCAAGCTACATGCACAAAATCTTACAGGGAAATCAGTGGTAAAGACACTCACTTAGATAATGACAAAATAGTACTGTAACTGACCTCAATTTTTGTGCCATATTTTGCTGCTAAGTGCTACTTAGCCCAAGGCCTACATGCCTTGCACATGCAGTGCTCTGATTTGTCCTAACGAGGGAGTCCAGATTACCTCAGGAGAAAAGCATTGGGCCTCATACATCTATGGTGTTACCAAGAGAAATTATTCACCCATTCCCAAAAGTTAGTTTTAGATTGTAAGATATTATTTAAGGAAAAGTTAGACGCGGTACTGAAGGACATGGTTTAGTGGTTAATAGGGGGGGTGGGGGGAACAGTTGGACTGGATGATCCTTGAGGTCTCTTCCAACCTTAATGAATCTATTCTATTCTATTCTATATAGACAAATAGAATGATCCACAGATCCAATAGTATTAAATACTTATAAGCAATAATTTTAAAAGTCAATCATATGTCAAAGAACACTTTTGAACTGTGAATAATATTATCTTCAGCACTAAATGGGCCTCCTGTAATTAATATGGTCAGATTAGCGCAGACATTAGCTGGTTCAAGCTGCTTTTTGAGCTCCAAAAGGACTGCAATTTTACAACAAAACAATGTTTATTCACAGTCATTTCTGCAGAGGTTTCCAGGTACCTAAATAAATTAAATTAGAAGAGCACAAGCAGCATTAAGTAGGGGCTCAGCATTTACAAAAGGTACTCTGAAGCGTCGCTATACTCAGACAAATGCAATAGATGTAGTTTTTTGAAAGACACAGTTATGCCGAGACTGTAAGTGTAGGCACAAGAACAACAAGCCTTCACTAGTTTGTCAGCGTTGAGCATCAAGTTGATTGTAACAGAGCAAACAAGTAAAAGAAGTGTACACTTCTAAGTTCAGGGGGATTTACAGAGTGGAAGAGGTTAAATGTCTAGCTCTGTTCACACAATTTGCAGACTTGTCAAGTCATAGACTGAGGACGTTTGCTGGGCCTCTACCTCATGTTTCCTCGCGTGGTAGTCGGAATGAAACGCAGCCTGGAGCATGGCATTTGCAAACAGAGGAAAAGGAAAGCAATCGGCAGAAATAAAATCTCTGGCAGCAGCCTAGCACTTTGTACTTGTGTGCATGACCTGGTGTGCCCCCAGGCTCATCCATCAGAAAGCTCTATGTACAGTCCCATCCACCAATACCTATCTGCATAATGTCCTTCAAGGCACGAATTTCTCATGTTAAGTTTCTGTTAACTTAAAGTCTGTATCTTATAATCAGTATAATTTATGCTGCTACCATTAAGCAGCTATAGATAACTTTTAATGTTCAAATAAATTTACCTGAGCTATTAAAAGTTTGAAAACGTGCAATGATTTAGGTGCACACCAGTGCAGTGAGGATCTTGGTGTTGTACCAGTGCTTTGTGTTTTAGAGAAACATAGCAATTTTTCAAGATAATTACAGCATATTTCCTGACAGCCTAAAATTCTCTTCAAATTGAGTGTAAAGCCACCATCATCAAAATATCTGTTAACCTCTTCTAAAATGTATGCTAGCAGACTATCACTGCTTGTTTTTAAATATTAGACTGTTTTTAATTACTAGAATAGGGAATCTGATTATTTTATAATTGAGTACTTGTGGTGGCATCCAGAACAGCTTCCAAAAAAAATTATAATAATGATGGAAATTGATGCATAGGTTAATTGCCTTGTCTTTGATTGTATTTAGAAATTTCTAAATGTGTTTTTTTCATTGATTAGCTCGATTTGGTGGAGTGTTTTAATTCCATAATGTTCAGCACTGAACTGTGAAACTTGAATATAAAAAACATCTGGGTTGACCTTGTCCATGGCCAGAGTGCAGACTGAGCGGGGAGTGCCACAGACCTTCGGTTCAATGCTTCATGCAAAGGTTAATCTTTCCTTTTCTGTAATTTTTTGTTTTTCTATTTCACTATCAGGGTGCCAGGACTGGTCATTTTTTCCTAGACTGTAATCTACATCCACCTGGAGTTAGATGAAGATACTCACATTACATACAGGCTCTTATTTCAGATTTGTCCATCTGTAATCATGGCTTTGGATGTCACATGACTTTCAGTGATGCTGCTCCTACTGTTAAAGACTGCCTGTTTCATAGTTCAGAAAGTATTCTTCATCTGTGTTTAATACTACACTTTTTATGCAACATGAACAAGCATTAGCAGGAAATATGAGCGTGGTGAAAGCAGGAATCATGCAAAAGATCCTGCACTGCTGGAGGCATTTGAATCACAATGAGTGATGAAACCTACCTCCTGAAGTACTTAAGTACTTGGTGGCACGTTTCCTTTGAGTGGCTGGAGTATCTTGGTGTCATCTTATATTTTGTTGTCTTTTATACTTTGAAACGCTGCTCTTGTCCTTCGTGTCTTTGCTATATCTGCCAACTACAGAAGAGGTGACAAACAAAGTAGAAGGAGAATAATGCTATACTAACAGCTCTGCAATATAGTTTTTATCTGATTTTATTTTAAAGATGTTGTTTCTTTCCCTGAGTTTAAAAACATGTGAATAATATTGTTCGGGCATGTAAAGCCCGTCTCACACAGACAGAGGAGCATGGAAGCAGAGGGCAGAAGGAGAGCCCCAGTACCCCAGTCAGAGACACGAGCCCCTGCCCCAGATCCCCAGGCCTGTCCCAGAGACCATCAGCCCCATGGACCCTGTGGGATGGGACTCATTATAGGATGCAGAGGAAGAGGATCCTGGGACTGTGCAAGATTTATTATGGGATGCTTAAGTGAGAAACCAAAGGTGGGGAAAGGGAGGGACTGAAGTGAAATGAGGCAGTGAAAGAGTGGGACAACAGAGGGATAAGAGGAAAAAAGGTGTCAGGTGCCTGTAAACAGTTTGCTGGTCACCATGCTGGTTGGCCTTGTCCTGTGCCTGGTCAGCACTGTCTGTTCTGTCTTCTCATTTAACTCCATTTCTAACTTTTTTCCTGGATGAGGTGCTCTCTATTCTGTGTGCTTGTGTGTGTTTGGGGTCTGAGTGGAGTCTGTGTTTGGAGTCTGCATGTGATGGGCAGTGAATACCAAGCAGTGCCCGCTGCCTAGCCAGTGAGTAAGGTATGAGCCAGATCTCAAAGCTGGATCCTGGAGAGACCAGAGGGTCTGTAGACTGGCTACCGGAGGGGCCAGGACATCTCAACCAACTCCCAGGGATATTGTGGAGTCCAGGGGTTGACTGAAACACGTGTGTACATGTGCATGAGGCAGGGGTGGCTGGGACATTCCTGCTGGGGAAGGGCCCATGTCTGAGCCCACATGCTCAGGCAGTCCATGTGTGTGTTTGTGCCTGTGCTGGTCTGTGGGGTCTGGTGATAGCAGCAACAAGAGTGGGGCTGCAGCTTCAGGGGATTGAGGTGCAGGTGTCAGCAACTGGTGAGACTGGGATCTAGGGGCTCCTATTGGGAAGTCTTGGTGTCTGAATCCAGCTGCTGGAGGCATCCACCTTGTAGAGGTCTATAAATATTTTCCCAATAATGGACGTTCCTCTTGCTCAGTCAGAGCAGGAAGCAAGATCAGGCCATTGGCACTGTACACGTTCACGTGAGAGCTGTGTCTGTCTATGCTGGTCTGTGCTGCCAGCTGTGTGTGTATGTGTATAGGAACTGTGTGCGTGTGTGCCTACTGGGGACACGTGTTCACCTTTGCTACTGGCTGGATCTCAGGACGAGGAGCGGCAGCCTCACCTCTGTCAAGCTGTGGGATTTGGTAGCTAGTAACAAATATTAAATAAATATGACATATACATTGAGAAAAATTAATGTGTCAGTGGGAAAATTTCAGGCTCTTCTCTTTCCTGTACCAAAGTCTTAGATGCATACACTAAACCTGACATCCTCCACCTCAAAGACTGAGATTATCACCTTTGTGAAATCTCTAGGTCCTAATCAGTGGATATGACTCATGTGATTGCTTGCCACAGCATAAGGTATACCTCTAGCAAGCCCAGTGAAAGAATCTGGATCTGTGTGCATGTGGGCAATAGCACCAAAGGCTCACAGGAACCCAGATCTTGGCCTCTTCACCGCTGTTAAATGTACGAATTCAGAGTTTAATCCTCTGTACTTACTGCCACACTGAAACTAAATGAGGTACAGCTATAGAAATATCAGGTTCTGTTGTTACCCTTTGCTTGTGTAAGTTGTTTTGTTTTGCAGTGGAATTATTTGAAATTATAATGATGCGGTAGGTATATATCTGTAAATAGCATTACACACAATCATGCCTAGGCTAATGTGTTTAGCCAGGGTGTTAGAATGGTTCATTAAAAGGCCATTAGAATGGTCTTCTTATGAGATGCTCATGTATCTGCTACTTTTTCTCTCTGCTCACATGTATTATATTACAAAATTATACTCTATTAGTTTTATTATGCTTTCATATAAGACAGGTTTTGTTTCTTGCCTACATAAACACAGTCAGTCTACAGGAATCTAGCAGGTTGAAAGAAGGGGATTCAGGAATGTGTATATTCAGATAAATGAAGTTTCCAGTAAAATATGCCTGTTTCTTTGGTCTTAGGAGACCAAAAGTGCAGTGATGCATTATTCTGGTATGAAGTTATGCAGTATGGTGAAAAAGGTTTCAAGAGATGCAAATTCTAGCTGCAATTGCATTCCTTTCTCCAAGCTACAATTGAAAAAGAGAAGAAAAAAATACCTGTGTGAACATTATTTCAAATACTTGTCATTTTACTATGAGAATGATGATACTCCCTGAGCCAGCTATACCCTTCACATTTTCACACAATTCTCAGACATTTTGTGCAAATTATCCTCATCAGATGAGAAATTCTGTAATGCTGGGGCACATTCTGTAAGTCAAAGAAGATACCAAAAATAAATATAAACCTAACTATATTAAAGATAAGTAAATTAAAGATAACCATTGAAAGCAAAGCCAAAGTAAAAAAAATACAGTACTGAGTAGACTTTTAAGTATACGCAATGCATTGCATTGATTAAGCTTTTTGAGGCAAAAAATGGTTCAGCGTGGTGGATAAAAACAGAAAATGAATGCTGTGACAGAAGGAGAACAGAGCCATCTGCCTGCTTACTGCTGTGAAATGGACACTTAGACAGTTAAATGGAAGATAAGGGTTTAAAATTTTCACTGGAACTTTAACACTTTGAAATGGGTTGTTTCCCTGAGCTCCAGTGGGAGTGATATTTTTTAGTACTTTTTAAAAGTACTGAAAATAATGCATAGGAAACTGTGTATAGAGGGATCTCTATTCTTCTGTAGATAGTGAACCTCTATTTATAGAAAAAATACAGGGGAAAAATCAGAGTAATTCATAGTACACCAAAGATTTGTGCCCCAGTTCCAGCTCCATTGAAAACACACAGGCTTGAATCATATGAGTCATAGCAAATCAGCTGGTAAAGAAGAAAATAAAAAAATGAAATATCATTTTCCCTTATCAATTATGATTCTAAGGCAAAACAGTGCTATTTCTTTAATCACAAATATTTACAGTTAGACTGCTTTGAAAAAGTACCTGTGAGAGCTAAGTACTTTTTAAGATCCGTAACTGGTATTCCATGGCATTAATTCCAGGTTAGGAACTCCACAGTAATACTGGAATAATTCAGATCAGGATTAGATGTGTAAAATTCTGCCACATCACCTATCTCTAGACTGCTGCAACAGCAGACATCTGTATGTGACATAGCTGTCCAAACTCCCTTTATAGTTGGAGGAGAGTAAGAGCACTTCTAGAGAGTGATTCATCTGCCCTGTTTTAGATGTCAACCTTGGGAGGAGATGAATCACACTTTGGAAGTGCCTCTTCTTTTCTCTGACTATAAAGGGAATTTAGATAATTAGCTCAGATGTGGATGTCTCCACTGTAAATGCACAAACATTGGAGAGATGAATCCCACCCCTAGTCTGATAATGAGTAGCATCTTCCTTCCTGAATTGTCCCATTGAAATCAACGGTAAGTAGCAAAACAAAAATACTAATGTGCAGATCTTTATTTCTGTAGAATTTACAGGAGCTACATAAACTTTGATTAAATGTTCCAAAGCTCCAGGAAGTAGGGAAAAAAAAAAGCCTAGGTACCATTGCAGGGAAACTGCAGGGAAATCATGGTAAGCAAACAAACAGCCCTATTGAAAGTGGAATTAATGAAGCTTAGGTTCCGATGGATTTGTGTTTCATGACTGACTTATTTTGTGAGGAAATTTTAATAAGGCTGCTCTTGAAACTCACTTCTTCTTAGACATCAGAGATTCTGCAGAGGAAAGAACTATTATGACTATCTCAACCGGAGGAAATGCTTCAGTGAGAAGGCATGCGTTATTGATGCTGGCACAGCCGTGCTAGGAAAGAACTATTGCCTGAAAAGCTCATTCTCTGGTGCTTAGCACGAGACACATACTTTTCCTTGTGCTTTGGCTTTGTTCAAATGTTGGTGGGATCTCTTTTCCTGACCTGGACGCCTACTAACATGAAATGCATGGGGATTTTGAGACTTCTGCTCTGCCACATTTAACCAGATTTGCCAAGGGGTATTAATCAGAAGTTATTTGGGTAAACTAACAAACAGTCACAGGGATTTGCATAGATGCTTTTACATAGGAAATCAAGGGAAATCACAGAAAGCAATTTGTTTAGGCCATTCTTAAGATCCTTTCAGAAATCTAATTACCAAGGACTTCAGTTTTACATTTTATTTGGAAGAGAGCCCCTCCAGCCATTTTATGTCCCCTAATACCATGCTGAGGCCATTAGTTCAGCACTAACAAAGTGCCACCTGCTGCTCTTTAGATGTCTCATATCAAAGTTGTGAAATAACCTGACCCAGGATGTTTATCCAGGAAAGTATTTAACCACTTGATTTCACAAAGGTCTGGGGAAAATTCTATTTATGTCAGTATCACTGTGTTCTCAAATTAACTAGTTTTCCAGCCCAACCTTCACCCCTTCTGTTCATGAGCATTCAGATAGGTATTTGGTGTTGGGGTTTTTTTAATGTTTGCCACCTATTTTTACAGCATCTGATTACTTTAACTGCTAGAGCACAGAAATGGATCCATTTTGTCATGGTTTATTCAATGTTTCTGAGAAAACAGGCTGAATGTATTTTTCTCTTCTCTTCACAGCTCTGTGTTCTCCTGTTTCTTAATCAGGGAAATGACATGTGGTAGCTGTGATAGTCTAATTACTGGAATAAATTCAGGATGAAGCCGTTACTCCGTGCTGCAACTCTCAGCCTTTGTCAGACTCTATGACAACCTATGTGATAGACTCCAAGCCACAGGAAATATCAGGCATCTAGGTATTTTCACCACACGCATCACTAAGGTAGCAGAGCACTTAGGCTGAAGTAGCAGTGCAAGGAACAGCTTAGAGATTCGTCCATTAAGCAGACTGATTTCTCATGCTGTATCGACCTGAAAAAAATTTTGATCAAGGAAGAAGTTTGAGTCCTGCAAAAACAGGAAATCTACTGGCAAAGTAAACAATTGCTCTTGAAGCTATAACACTACAAAATGTTACAAATACTGTAGCATGTACTATATAAAAGTGCTGTGTAAGAGATCCACATTATGACCTTTCAGGCTTTAGGCTTATTATTTTTGTTCTGATGCAAAATATAAGGAGGATCTATAACATTAGGAAGAAAAGTCACTTGACAGACATTGCTGTGAGTAGTCAGATGCATGTTTCTGGATATATATTCAAGAATTAAAATCAATTTCAACAAACCAAACTCAGTATTTCACAGTCTAAACCCTTTTAGCTGTAATGATCCATACTTATCTGACATCAATCAAAACATAAAAATAAAAAATATAAAAATGAAACCCAATTGCATATAAGCTGAAGAGAGAAATACCTTCTGTAAGTGCAACCCACAAGCTACCATTTCCTCTGTCTTTTCCTTCATGGAGACAACATTATTTCTACATCAATGTAAAAATCAGTAAAGAATGATTAATCTTTTTCCTAGATTTGTTACGGAGTATTACGTTTATTATGGAATTTGTTTTGTGTTCTACCTTCAGAGTTCATTAGCTGCTGCTGACTTTGATGCCAGAACTCTGTGCTTTTAGTTTCCACTGAAATCTTTATAATAGAATTTACTGAAACGCAATGACTAGATTCTTGGTTTTGTGGATCAAGACTGGCACCTTCTGGTGAATGAATTTAAATTCACTGCAGAAATATAATATCCTCAGCCATACCCTAACAGACTGTGCTTTTAACAAGTTGCTATTTAGAAATATTCCAGTATCCTAGATTTGGCTTTCCCCCACTCACTTTAAACTTAGAAAGTCATAGTATTTCACAATATGTATACGTAAGTAGATTTACGCATAGATACATGAGGATTTATCTGAACATTTATCACTTTGTTAACTGATGGTCCTCAAATTTAGCAAATTATTATGTATAAATTTTATGTATATTATGAATAAATACATACATACATAGATACAATAAATAATAAATACAATAAATACATAAATTTATGTATACATTTTTGACTCAGACTAGCAAGATGGCTATTGTGCTAGATTAGTAAGAGATAATGAAAGTAATTTGAGTTTATGTAACAAGAGAAATAGGATTTAAGCTTGAAAAATGCAGTTAGTGAAAATACACACAATTTATGTCAGGTATTTTCTATGACAGTACAGATATGTTTACAAAAGCTGGATTGCCAGTTGTTTTCATAAGCAAAGAATGACAGAGCAGAGCATATTTTACATACATTTGGGATTTGTTTGTTTGAGTTGGTGCCATGATTAAAGACACTTCTGTCACAGTTTCTCAGCTACCAGCACACCCTGAGATAAACCTCGGTATTTTGCTGTCCACACCAGAATAACCCATTAAATTTCCATGCCAGCAAAAAGAAACTCTTCTGAAGAGTTATTTTGATGGGGTTTTTTTGATATATAAATTATAAATGTTGCAAGGAGGGAAAGAATAAACTTTTCTTGGTTTTGGGTCAGACTGTCCAGCTTTTCATGTTAGGTAGCCATTGAAAATAGGAACAAGACACAGATCTAGTCTCCTTGAAATGTTGTACTTGTTGCCTAGCAGAAGTAGCTTTCTAACATTTCAGAGATTGATTTGTGCTCTCTAATCCACCCCTACTGCAGTATACTATAGGTAGAAGATGGCTTGCATTAAAAATGGAAACTGTCTGGGAAATATTTGAAGGATCTTGAAATACACTTGATACCTCCACTGATTTATTTATTTTTTTAAATGTGTGTAATTGATATTCCTGCATGACCTAGCATGCTGGAAAAGATGTGTAGGTTATGTCCGTTCATTAATTTGCTAATCAAAATCAAGTTTTGTTTGGGTTTTTTGTTTGTTTTTTTTTTATGACTGACAGTACTAGTAAATTTACGAAAGTCTACATAATATGACTGTGTAAGATAGCAGTCACTGGACCTGACTTACTGAATGTCTTTTAATCTGATGTTCTTAAATTGCGAGATTTTAATTAGCACAGTTCTGAAAATTAGGTCATTCTCCAAAACCATTTTATCTTTATCTTACTTTAGTGCCAATTCCACCGTTGTTTTTAAGGCTTCAGGTGGTTGTGCAATGGAAAGTGTTACCAAGTCCACCAGATTCTTCCACATAAGTCAAGGAACAGTCATCTCTTTGCAATTATCTTTGATGACTACAGACACAATTAATCAGTCTAAATGGTTCCATGTCCCATTTTCTTATCCCTTGTGTCACCCAGTCCCATCACATTTCTGCTGAGTTGCATCCCATATTCACTTGGATGCTCACTCCTTGCATCTCTCATTCCTGCTGTGCCTGCTCTCCACATCTCTTCCCAACGAGGTCAGAATAGAGTGATAAAGAAAACAGTACACCAATTTGTAGTTTTTTCAGTCTCTTTCAGACAGTACCTGGCAGGATGCCATTCACATCAAGAATAAGGCAACTTGCTGTCCTTGAAATAATAGCATAAAAGCTGCCAACCGATTGTGCTTGATGGGACATTATCACTGGATAAATTGTTTTCCTACAGCAGCACAATCCACTTTCAGGATTTACTGCCGATAACTGCAATGGGAATGTTGTGATAGTAAAAAGGAAGAAGAGTCTTATAGTTCTAATTTGAAATATTTCTCTTTCATTAACATAAAAATGCCTGATCAAGATCATACCCTAGAGTATGCAAGAGTATGCAATGTATTTTGATGTCAAGAACTCCAGTAAAATTGAACCATGTCCCTAGAGGCGATTGGCTGAGAGATACAGTTCTGTCGACCCTCTTCAGTACCATAGTCTACTTTTTTTATTATTACTGTTATGAAAACTTACAAGCAACAGCATTTATACTGTGGAATAGTACACAAAAATTATCTTAATGTACCATCCTGACAGCAGTCAGTATTTGTGTTTCCTTTTCAGTGATTACAGACCCATTATTCCAAAGAAAACATTGTTTTATTCTGAAAACATGACTTTGTGCATCTTTTTATGTCTTATTAAGGGATCCTCTAGGACTTAAAAAATAAATGTCTCCAGAAAGATTTCATGTTGTTAGAAGGTGAAATAACAATGAGTGATAAGCTTTGTTTGCTACCTAGACATGGCTTAAGAATCTCGTGCCATAATTGCCTGCAGCAAGAAAAGCAGGTTTGTCACTACTCAAGCAACAGTCAAAAACAGTCACAGACAAGTTGTTAAGTACTTTTCATAATCAATTAACATCCGCCTTCCTGCTTAACAAAGATTTTAACATTTGTAATAGATAAAGTAGAATGTTTTAAAGAGGAATGTGTGTTTTAAAAGTTTTAGCTGGTTAAAAGACATGCCATACCATTTTGGCTGCTGGGTAGTTCCACAATTATTTTTTAAAATACTAAAGGAAACAGAAGTTGTTCCAGGTGTGTCCTCCTTAATTCTACAGCCATGCAGGACATGCCATTGGCACTGTGTCCATAGAACCATTCCAGATATCTAGAATGATTACAAAAAAATAGAATTGCTCTTCCAAATAAAGTAGTGAGGAGAGAAATGGGGGAAGAAGAGGGAGCAGGAGAGACTTAGCTTTCAATACTTAAAGGGGTCTTATAAAAAGGATGGAGAGGGACTCTACTCTGGTAGATAATGATGGAACAAGGGCCAATGGTTTTAAACTGAAAGAGGACAGATTTAGTCTAGACATTAGGAAGAAATTCTTCCCTGTGAGGGTGGTGAGACACTGGCAGAGGTTGCCCAGAGAAGTTGTGGAGGTCCCATCCCTGGAAGTGTTCAAGGCCAGGTTGGATGTGGCACTGGCCAAACTAATCTAGTGGGTGATAGCCCTGCCCACGGCAGGGGGTGGGAACGAAATGATCTTTAAGGTCCCTTCCAAGCCAAGTCATTCTATGATTCTATGATTCTACGAACTGTTTTGAATTTTTATGTTCTATAAGCACTGGCAGCCCTGAAGACTACAATTCCCTGTCCACAAAACAAATATAGCACAGGCAGCACTAGCATATGTTTTTTACATGCTTCCTTAGAGACCACGCATACTGCAGAGTAGGAGAGCTGTCATTAAGTGAGGGAACATGTGCTTAGTGAACGGGGCATGGGACTGCGAGACCTGAAGTTGATCCTCACATGGTATAAATTATTGCAACTCCATTACACCTCTTCTGTCTCTGTGGGACTACTCAAATTTATGGTGGTTGAAAATTGATCCAAGAGACCTAATTTTGGCAATACTTTTGAACTGCTGGATGTGAATTTGGATAGTTAGCTTTACATCTAAAATTAAGATACAGCATTGCTTTGCAAAATATGAAGATACAAAAGGAACTGTGAGAGAAAGAGGTTAGTGTTGCTAGTTAAAGTAAATGTCTTTGAGTCCTAAGTATTGATATCTACCGTTTTTGTCATCAAGGAGCTGCAAAAGTGAATTTACTTGTACTCTCCTCACATGAGTTTGATGGAGGCTCAGTTACAGCATTGCACTGGCCATGCTCCCTTCTCCATTCCTACTACTTTCTTTTCCTATCCAGGCCAGAAGTCTGTCACAGAGTTTTGGGACGTATTTTGTGAGTGGTAAATAGGGAGTCTGGAGTGGATGTTTTGTTCATTTTCCTGAACAAAATATCTTTTTTTACAGTTGTTTGGAATTGTGGGAAGTGGACTGGATTTGATGGCTCAGCTATTCCTTCTCTAAAACCATGTTTTTTATGTAAAGTACATCTTTATGACTCATAATCAGATGCCTTGCACATGACAGCTCTGAGACTGTTGTGGAAAACTGGTGAAGAAAATTTCATTTAAATAGTCACAGTAAAGATTTTTCTAAACCCTCATATATCAGACATTCTATCTCTAAAAAACTATGTGAAAAATATCTGCCTCAGGGGAAAGGTGAGGATACCTCATGTGCTGTGCAGAAACAGAGAATTTTGGTGTTGCTTGTCCGTGTTTCTACTGCAGGAATTTATAGCTGTTTTTATGACAAGGAAAACATAGAAGGTAATAGATAGCCACCAAAAGCTTAACAAAAACACTTTAGTTTAAACAATAGAGTGTGTGAATAGATTCTGATCAGCTTGTTTTACAGAGGTAATTTTGCAGACTAACACAGAACAGTCACTTATTTATGCCAGTGTAATTTAGAATATAAACATGAATTATGTAACTCTTAAGACATTCTATCTATTTCTTTGCCAGACTGTTCTCTATTGTATATACACTAATATTTTGTCCACTTTAATTTAATTTTTTCCTAGCTATAGAGCTTCTATTGCTTCTTTTGTGAGATCATTCCCAAGGAAAATAAATCTCTCTGTCAAGAACTCTTCTTTGATTATTCAGTCTAAATTTTTCCTCTCATAATTTCATACCTCTGCTCCTTTTTACACCTCTTTTTATTATGCTATAAAATTTGACTGTGCTTCTGGTTGACTGCATTCTTCAGTAAAAATCTGCTAGCATGTTCCCTGCTAGCTATTCTTTAGCCAAGCTATAGTACTTAGACTTTCTCATAAACTAGTCCCTCGCTGCTACTATTGCCCATCGCTGAACATTCTTGTGTCCCTCTGTATTTTATATCAATTAGGTGCCTTGAAATATATCCGGTAATATAGATATTGCACTATGTGTATATATTATAGAAACTACCAAAAGGTCCAAAGAAGGAAATTTTTAACATGTTCTGGTAATATATCTCTGCCTTTAAAGATGGCTGCTCCTTGGACCTATACCTAATTTGATGGCCGTAATTGTGTCAGGAATTCTTCTGACACTACATTTCCTTTGTGTCTTCCCTCTGTATCTTGGATTACATTTTCTCCCAAAGCTACTAATTTGAGCTTCCCTGCTTCTAATGCATACTTGCCCTTTGCAATTTTCTGCCGCTATTGATGTTTACATTGTCAAACACTATGATAACATATATATACCTTTTTAAAATATGTTTTTTAATATTTATTTGTTGCTATCTCTAATGAGATAGCTTTTATCACTCCCTCCATCGTCCCTATATTGCCTATTTGGGAAATTCTGTTGCATGATTTTACAGTATTTATCCCATAGGAGCCCATCTATATGCAACTAAATTGAATTTTGTCTAAGGTAGCAAACTCTACTAAATACATTGTTTTGGTGATTTATTACATCTATTACTCTTCTTTTATCCACATTTTTTTTAACTCAGTATTTTAAAAAGCTAAGTACAATTTGCCTCCAGATCTTTTCTTTAAAACCCACAATGCTTATTCAATGCAGACACATTAATTTCCAGGAGCTGGAAAGAGTGTAAGTTCTGTTGGAGAGGGGCAACACTCTCATTAGGAAGACAACAGGCTACCACATGTGCTATATCCATACTGTTTTGGTACAAGGAATTAGCTTTAAGTTCTTAGGGAGCTGAGGTGAAATAAGTCTTTATCATTACTTAGCCATTCACCCTTAGGAACGATCAAAACCAAGGTGCAATTGTGAGACAAGTAAATACAACCAAAATATTTCTTGATAGTATGGTGATAATAATTATTGGTTTTCTGTAATTGATATACCATGGAATAATAAAATCATAACCCATAATTGTTTAAGACATTGCAGAAGGAAGAGTTCCAAGGAAAAATTAAATTGCACAGCAATTCCTGTAGATTAGATCATCTGCTTGCTAACACAGTTATTCTGAATTTATGGATAGAGCTGAGTATTTTTAGACAATTTAGATTTTTCAGGCCTGTTCTGATGTAAAGAGGTTGTGAAAAGAATGTTCACAGCATCTGAAATCTGGAACGGGCAGAGAAAAGATTGACATTTTGAATCACTAAGTACCAACATATGATCTCATAGTTAATGTTGTCTGTACGAGGCCACCTGCTTGTTGTCAGCTGCAGAATCTGTCCCTCAGTGCCTATGAAAGTCAATGGGCACATCCTCTGCCAGGTGAGTCATCTTGACTTCACGGAAGTCAGTGGAGCCACAGCAGTCGATACCAGATATATATCACTCCAGAGAAAATACTCCACCTCTTACTGCAATGGGCTTTGGATCAATACCAGAGTTAATAGGTGAGCACATTACATTTGAAGCCAAAATTAGGAAGAAATCTTATAATTAAAATCATGTATTTGATCATAGGTGCATTAGAATTCATTGTCAATAATGGTAATAGACCTAATGAGCACGCGTCTTACTTCACTTCACATTAATGGAGATGTAGGTTACTTGCTGTTATTTGTAAGCAGTTGCTCTTTGATCTCCAGGTCAAAAATGCAGGGGGAAAGAAAAACCTGATTACCTGATTTAAATATGGAAATGTTAAGAAATGTTACTCATTCCAGCAGTTTCACATAGATAAACTGCAGTATGAAATGAAGCTGAAATTCAGATGAACTCCTTCTACTTCCTGAAGAAAGAATGGCCCAAGCACAAATGAAAATCTAGCAACTGCTTTGCTAGTGGAATCAATCTGCTGCTTGCCATGGCAGTGCTTTACTCGTTGGTCCTTCAGCAGGAAGTAGCAATGCAGCCTACAGCTATCTGCAACAGTCAGTCACTTCAATTTAACTTTAAAAAAATCTGGCTGGCAGACAGGGAGCTGGTCTCCACAATGGTGATTTTATAACAAAACGCAAGTGTCAGGTAAAATTACATTTGGCAACTAGACTTCTACCACCTTACTCATCCAGTCAGCCAAATAGAAATATTACCCACAGTCCCTTCATTAGAGGTTATTCATCTGCAATACACAGTAATTTTTCATCTGTTTTGTATAGTTTACAACATTCTGCCACATACTGTTATAGTTCTGTGTTTTTAATTTCAAAAATCCCTTTAAGAAATGTTTGTTGCATGTTCTTTTTATTTCTTTGTTAAAGGGAACCTATTAAGATTATTGAAGCTATTATTCCAAGCTACAAAAATGCCATCTGACAGAACTGAAACCCTTGATCACTTCTCTCAGCCCCTTAAAAACCTGTACCCAGGTAGTCAAGCTCCGCCTCATAAGCTCATCATAAACAGACCCACAGCAGCTTCTAACAAATGCGATGGTTGCTTGCTCTGCAGACTACTGAAGGATCCCACCGGAGACAATGGGATGTACAAAACTGATGAAAGCAAATGCATTTAGCAGATAATATGTACCTTCTCTATCCACAGGGGGTTTCATTTCACCAAATGTAGAAATCGGAAATTGCACATTAAAATCAAAGATGGTGGCCTAGAGTCCCTTTATAGTCAATAAAGAGAAATAGGCTTCTCATGAAAGAGGAGTAGGCATGTCTGTCTCTAGTTAGCTTGTCCTAAGATATTTCTGAAAATGACAGATAATTGCCCACAATAGGGGCTTTCTTCTGGAGTAGAGAGACATTGTTTGGTGTCTTTAGCAAGCAGAATTCTGCAGTGACAGCTTAAGAGTAATTATTATTCAGGAACAAGCTTGAGAAGAAATTAGGAGTAGAGTTTTCTAAAGTGTTAGAGGAGGAAAAGCTAAGATACTTGAAAACTGGGAGAAGGTACATCTAATTACCATGCTGGGGCAGAAATATAAAGCAAAAAAAATCTATAAAGTACAGGATTTCTTTAATTCTGCTGCTCAGGAAACAACAAACATCAAAATGGTCATAGATTCCCCCTACACTTTTGAATATTCAGCAGAACAACAGGTCCTTTACGAACTTCACAGAATCAAATTCTTTCAGTAGTAGAATATAATACAAAAATCTTTCAATACTGGGAACTGCCTTTCATGAAACCGAGCTGTCTGAATCCTGCAGCAGCACTGAATCGATGGCAAAGAGCTTTAGTGAACAAAGCAGACAGAGCTGCCCCTGCTGACACTCTCAGCTTTTCCCACCACCATTTCACTTCTCATCGTCCTCACAACATGCACTTTGGGTCACATGCTGCTGGGTCACCTCTGTTGGGTTAACTAGCTCTCCTTACTTCTCTCCTGCCTGTGTACACTCTCAAAAGAAAGTGTCAGAGGAATTGACAGACCAACGACCTCGTCAACAACTGAAAGAACAATCACATTTTTCCCAACAGGAACTTTTTGAAGCAGCAATAAAGAAGAAACAGCAAAAAGATCTGGCATGGCCTATCTGCATATATGCCAGCAAGCATAACTCAAATTAAAAATGAAAACTAAAAGCTGCATGTGTCTGGGGAACAGGGACTTGAGCACAACCCTCATTCCCCATGCCCCTGTGCTGCTCAGCGGTAAGAGGTAGAGAAATCAGGAGTAAAGTTGAGCCCAGGAGGAAGAGAGAGGTGGGAGGAAGGTGCTGTTATAGCTCACTACCCCACTCTGTTATTAATTTGCAATAAATTAAATTAATTTTTCCCCAAGTTGAGTCTGGTTTGCCCATGATGCTAACCAGTGAGTGATCTCCCTGTCCTTATCCTGACCCATGAGCCCTTTGCTGCATTTTCTGTCCCCTGTCCAGTTGAGGAGAGGAGTGATAGAGTGGCTTTGGTTGGCACTTGGCTTCCAGCCAAGGTCAGCCTGTCACACTTACCGTTTACTCTGAAGTGCTATTCATGACATACCTTGTGGGAGCTGTCTCACATCAAAAATTATAATCTGCCTCCTTACACAGCAGGTGTTCTGGACAGTTCTCATCCAGTGCTAATTGAAGCACTCCTGGGAGCATTCTACAATGGTCAACTTTTGGATTACGATGTGGGCAGAACACTACAAAATAACTGATCTGTAAACCATAGGCTAAAATTAATGTTTAATTCACTGCTACATCCCAGTGTTTCCAGAAATCTCTATCATGAATTTGTCAGATTAACTTTATTTCTGTCTGCATTCTCTCCTACATTTCATGGTCAGTCTCTTCATTCATCTTTTTCTCCATCTAAAATATTTTCCTCTTATTTCCCCCTTTCGCCATTCCCTCAGCCAAACGTCTTGAAGAACTCATATGATATTAGTAGGATAACACTCATTTTACAACTTTGTTATTGTTTTATATCTTTCTCCACCTTTGTATTTGTTTCACTGCTTAGATCATAGAATCATAGAATCATTTAGGTTGGAAAATGCCTTTCAGATCATTGAGTCTAACCATAAACCTAACACTGCCATACCCAGCAGCACACACTCTTGGAATAGGGACTCCCCTGATTTTACCTGTGCTTACCTCTACTGGACTCCTCTTCTTCATTTGCCCTACATGATAAAAGGTTATGAACAGTAAATAACATTATTGGGAAGTGTAGGTCTAAAGAAAACAGAAAAGCCTACCAGCCAACGAAAAATACAGGTTCACTTCTCAAATCTACCACAGACTCTGTTCTGTGTGACAAAGCTACAAAGGCTGGGAAAGTACCCATTGCTCACACTCTGGATGATCACACACTAAGAAAACTGTTCTTAAGACTGACAGCAGTATCATTACAGAAAGCCAAAGGAGACTAGCGTTCCACAGTATCACAGTTGTTTGGATAACCTAAGAGAGTCAGACTTTGAAAATGAGGAAAATAGCATTTAATTTTATTCACTATTTATTAAGTTACTAGTGGAAGAAATGAATTAATATCAGTGGAGGTTTACTGATTGTCGTGATTTTACCCCAGCCGGCAACGGATCACCATGCAGCTGCTCGCTCACTCCCCCACGGGGATGAAGGAGAGAATCAGAAGAGTGAAAGTGAGAAAATTCGTGGGTTGAGATAAAGACAGATTAATTGGTAAAGCAAAAGCCGTGCACACAAGCAAAGCAAACCAGGGAGTTAATTCACCACTTCCCATGGGCAGGCAGGTGGTCAGCCATCTCCAGGAAAGCAGGGCTCCGTGATCAACACAGAAGTTACGAATATGGGTTAAAAGACAGATCTAACATGACTTCATTAAGTCATTTGATTTCAAAAATGGTCTGATTTGTTTCTGGCTCTTCACCAGCAGGTAACAAGAAGTCACAAGGAATCAACAGTGCTGCTAGAGCTGCAAACTGTATTAATGATTTGTAGCCATATGTCTTTAGTGGAAGTAAGTAGGAAAATGACAAGTTCTCCCATCATCATTTATGTTTAATCTAAAATTTTCATGCAGCTACTGATTGCATGCCAGAAGGGTTTTTAACCAGCAGAAACTACAAGATCAAAACCCAGCATAGATAATTCACTATAAATATGGATAATCTATAGAATTTCTTCCTCTCAATGCTAGAACAATTTCCCCCCCTCCCCCCGAACAATAGATAGAAACACAACGCATTCAAAATCTAGAGCAAAATTACCATGCAAAGCTAGATTGTTCTATCTGGACAAAATTTTAAACCTGCTCCAATGAAAATGCTGATTTAGGTTTATTTAAAATCTAACTATAAACCTAATTATCTTGCTATAAAGTGTGAATAATTCATATTTTTCTAACACCTATAGGAACCCTACTGCAGTATTTTCTTTACATTGAATCTGTATAACTTTTATAAATAATCAAATTATGTGCTGTCATAAAGTGTTCCAGTGCAAGATGATCTAGCTAAAAATCAGTCTTAACAAGATAAAATATGACACATTCTCCAGATAAACACACTTTTTTAACAGTTCAAAAGCAAGTCAGTTCCCTCTTAGAAGTGAACTAATTTTATTTTTAATACCCTTGGAAAGTATATAACTTCCTATAATACATAACGCTTTCAAAGATAAACAACTGCAGATTAAATCTAGTCAAAGTTTTATAGAAAATTATGATTCACAGAATCATAGAATCATGGAATGGTTTGGGTTGGGAGGGACCTCAAAGATTATCTAGTTCCAACCCCCCTGCCATGGGCAGGGACACCCTCCACTAGACCAGGTTGCTCAAAGCCCCATCCAACCTGGCCTTGAACACCGCCAGGGATGGGGCATCCACAGCTTCTCTGGCCAATCTGTGCCAGTGTCTCACCATCCTCATAGGGAAGAATTTGTTCCTTATATCTAATCTAAATCTACCCTTCTACAACTTAAAGCAATTACCCCTTGTCCTATCATTACTTACTGTTGTAAACAGTCCCTCTCCTGCTTTTTTATAGGCCCCCTTTAGGTACTGGAAGACTGCAACTAATTTTCCCCAGAACCTTCTCTTCTCCAGGCTGAACAAGCCCAACTTTCTCAACCTATCTTCATAGGACAGGTGCTCCATCCCTCTGATCATCTTCGTGGCCCTACTCTGGGCTTGTTCCAACAGGTCTGTAGCTTCCCTATGCTGAAGACTCCAGAGCTGGATGCAGTAGTCCAAGTGAGGTCTCACAGGAGTGGAGTAGAGGAGCAGAATCACCTCCCTTGACCTGCTGGTCATGCTTCTTTTGATGCAGCCAGGATATGGTTGGCTTTTTGGGTTGCGAATGCACATTGACAGCTCATATCCATCTTTTAATCCACCAGTACCCCCCAAATCCTTCTTGGCAGGGCTGCTCTCAATCCCTTCATCCCCCAGTCTCTATCGATACCAGAGGATATCACTTCATATTTGAAATTAGATAGTAGCACTGTGGATATAAGGACATGAATGAATCCAAAATATCCCTCTGATTTAGCCCGGGAAATATTTCAGCAGAAGATGCTCTTGAAAGCTTTCTGATTTAACATGAAAGCAATGCCAGAATTTGCTCTGTTTCTGTTGATGTGTATAAGCTATGGTCAGTGGTGTTGAAAGGCATATGCGGAGTCAAGACGCAGCACAGTTGTAATCACTGATGAACGCAAGATGCCTGAGGTGAATGAGGGGTTTGGTACATGTTCTTTAGGGATACACCAAGGTGGAGGTGTCAGAATGTGCCTGAAGGCAGACCCGAAGGAGGTGGGAAGCAGAAGAGGATGCTGGATATGTGGACTTGCAATGAGATACACAACCATACGAGGAAAAATGAGCTAGAAAGCTACTTTTTGATGCCACTTAACAGTGGATGTCTTTCTACATTAATTCAAACATTCTAAGTCTTGATTTATCAGTATCTTAATTAGATACAATGATACAGCCATTGAAATGCTACATGTGCCTCCTTACAAAAGAAGCAAAAAAAAAAATCAAGCCTGCTAATGCAATTATGATTAGCATGTGTGGGCTCATGATTAAAGCACATGAGAGGAAGGCACCAATCAAAAATGAAAATGTGAGAGAGATACATTAGTGATGTCTGATAAGGGTTTTGTATATCTGAAGAGACCTGATAAAATCTCATTATTCAGGTATTACACAATCTCAGTACAATAGCCTTCTCTGTACGAGGAATACATCATATTCAGATTAATCCAGTGGATGTGGAAAGAGAAATGGATAAGAAAATTTACAGTCATCAAAATGCTTCAACAGATGCCTGCTTTTTTTTATCTTTATTTAGCAGCAAATCCTCATTTATGTGTGATTTTGTATATTTCTTCTTCAGTATGTCTGAACTAGGAAAAAAGTAAGTATTACCAAAAGATACAGAGGTTCTCTTTCAAGTCTGTGAGTTACAATCTTCTTGACTCAAAATTATTGACCTGAAATGCAGCTTCTCCTTACGTGAACAAAAATAGAAATGTTCTGCTATTATTTTTTTCTACCAGTACTGTCACACAATCCCCAAAGCGGCACTGGCATCAAACATCTCCTTCTCTCCAATTCTCTACAGGTCAAGATGTTTCTCTGCTATAAAATGTAATTATTTGGAAGGAACTCCAAGTGAGAATATTTTCCCGTTTCTACAAATACTTTTCTCACCACAATTTCTGATCCATTCCTTGGTCACAAGCATCTTTAGTCTCCCCTCTAAGGAAAGACAGACAAATGAAGCAAAAAATCTGTAAGGCAAATTTAAAATTACATTTGAGTTAAAGGACTTCAGATCTAACCTTTTTGGACAAAAACTTGAACAAGTCAAAAACATGTATTTGCAGCCCAGAAAGCCAAACATATCCTGGGCTTCATCAAAAGAAGCACGATCAGCAGGTTGAGGGAGGCGATTCTGCACCTCTACTCCGCTCTGAAGAGATCCCACCCGGAGTACTGTGTCCAGCTCTGAGATCTCCAACATAAGAAGGACACAGACCTGTTGCAGTGTCGTGATTTTACTCCTGCTGTCGGCTGAGCACCACATAGAGGCTCGCCCAGTCCCCCTCATCGGAAAAAGGGGGAGAGTGAAAGTGAGAAAACTCTGGAGAGTCAAAGTGAGAAAACTCGTGGGTTCAGATACAAGAGTTTAATCAGTGANCATATAAACCGAACATGACACCATATACTATGGAATGTTCCTTTGATCAGTTGGGGTCAGCTGTCCTGTCTGTCCCCTCCCAACTCCCCGCGCACCCCCGGCCATCCCGCTGGCGGGGCGGTGCGAGAAGCAGAAAAGACCTTGGCTCTGTGTAAGCATCGCTCAGCAACAGCAAAAACATCTCTGCACTATCAAAGCTGCTTTCAGCACAAACCCAAAACACAGCCCTATACTGGCTGCTATGAAGAAAATTAACTCTCTCTAAGCTGAAACAAGGACATGCACTGAGTCCAGAGGAGGGCCACAAAGATGATCAAAGAGCTGGAACACCTCTCCTATGAAGACAGGCTGAGAACGTTGGGTTTGTTCAGCCTAGAGAAGAGAAGTCTCCAAGGAGACCTTACTGCTCATAAAGGGTTCGTATATGAAAGATAAAGACTTTTTGCCAGAGCCTGTAATGACAGGACAAGGGGCAATGGTTTTAAACTGAAGAAGGGTAGATTTAGATTAGATATAAGGAAGAAATTTTTTACAGTGATGGTGGTGAGGCACTGGTACAGGTTGCCCAGAGAGGTTGTGGATGCCCCATCCCTGGGCGTGGTCAAGGCCAGGTTGGATGAGGCTTTGGGCAACCTGGTCTAGTGGAGAGTGTCCCTGTCCATGGCAGCAGGGTTGGAACTAGATGATCTTAAAAGGTTATATCCAACCCAAACCATTCCATGATTCTATAATATTTAAAGTCACTTGGCCCAAGTGGAAGTTACTTGTTTACTTTTATTTCATTTCATATAGTAAGTCACACTTTTATTTAACAACAGAAAAATTGTAAAAGGCATTCCACAATTCCACAACAAATAAACATTTCAACAAGAACTTAATCATGGTGAGAAAAAAAATTTCTGTTTAGAGTTACAGGAAAATAACAATGTCAAATAATCATTAATAAATCTCACAGAAATACAAAGAGGTTTTTGTCAGCCTACAAAAACTAATAAAATGAAAAAACAGAGAAATCAAAAGGCTATGCAACAAATAATCCTCTCTGGATAGTTGGTTTTTTAATAAATAAAACCTGTTGAAAATGGTTCTTAAAGTTCTTATGCTCAAAGATCTACTAGTGCTAAAACTGCTTTCAGTATCTCTTACTTTTATATCAGAATTCTTACAGAAGGTCTGTAAAAGCCTTTTTAGTGCCGATTTAAAAGAAAAAATGTAAGCTGTCTTGGTTAATAAAAAAATATAAGCGGACTATAGATATAAGGGTTGAATACAAGATGTAACATTTTAACAGTGGTATCGATTAACCCTTGGAACAAACTCCTAAAAGATTAAATTATACTTATAATCTGGATATTTTAATTATCTGTTAGATGTGTGTTTGAACACCCATTCTCTAGCTCCCAGGCTCAGTAGAGTTGCTGTGCATGGTAGGGAAGAGTCTCCAAAGCACAAGCACTGGCAGAATTCTCTCGTCTGTCTTGCACTTTACTTTTTTGCTTTTCCCCAGTGATTTCTGTTTGAGAACAGTGTATTCTGTTTGGAAAGCAGTCTTCAAATGTATTAGACATTTTCAAAACATTGTCCTTCTTAGTGTGTTAAATAAATGGATTATAGAGGGAAAAAAATAAAAAAGAAACCAAACAAAAAAAAACCCACAAAAAATCCCCCACATAATTTTATTGCCTGATAAATCATAAATAGAAAACTAAATTATTTACCAGAGTAAAGTGGCCTAGATTGGGCATATCCTGATTAAATTTGCCCATTAAAAAAGACTGAGCTGGGGCTGTTCTGCCTGTCAGGGTTAAACTGCAACAAGAGGGAAGGAGAGAAAATCTGGTATTTGGTCCTCATTCACAGAACTGCCTTTGCTTTTTATTTTGGAAAAAAAAATGGAACAGAGAAAAGAAAAAAAAAACAAAAACACAACAAAAAATGATTCAGAATCACCCAGGGAGCCTGTGACCTGCTTCCCTTTTTAAGATGAATGTCCTGATCATTAGATAACAAAATCAGGCTCCTGCTCTCCTGCTTTTCCTCTGGCATAGGTTGATAGGGCAAGTCGTCTTCTCTACTCCACTTCCAGTGCATCCTCCCTCTACAATATTGTGTGGTCTTTTGAGTAGGACATTCCAGATTTGAATTGCCTGAGGCTTAAGCAGAGAAATTAAGCAAGACCTCCAGATTCCTGGTGGGATACTATAACTGCTTTATAGAAATACAATTTAGATAAAACTATTTTCTTCTAAAAAGAGATAAGCAGAACCAGCAGCTAGTGGACAGGCACATCTTAAATGTCCCTCTGCCTCAGGTGGCAAACTTACCATAGCTTATGTGGGAAGCTGGCACCCAGCTTTTCAGGCTGAAATACTCCCTTTATGCATGCAGGTATCAGGGGAAATTTCAATCTGAAAGGAGAGTATTTAGTGATTACCAGGTAGCTTTTCTCATCACTTTCTCCAACACAGAAGCATATCACGTCAAGTTCCATTTTAAGTAATACAGTGCACACTCTGAATCTCATCATGTGTCTTGTAAGGAGATACTGCATTATATTTTGTGAAAAGCAGTTCCAATTAACCTTCATTCACTTCATTTACAGGATAATTATGTTTCAGTGATTTGGTATTTGTTTTCATCTTTTTGCCCATGGGAAAAAATTAAAATGTTTAAAGTAAGGGAAAGAGTAATCCAAATCCACAAATTCACAGTGATGTAATGCCATAGCTAACTCAAGACATGATTAATTTATTAATTCAGTAACTATTCCTAGGCATTGAGACTTCTCTGAAAGATCTGAATGCCAGAATACTACAATACCATGGATGACTAATTTCACTTACAAACGCTCAGATTATAATTGAAGCCGGTGACTTGGAGCACAATCTCTTCTAACTCACACACAAAACCATTTTCTTTAACGCAAGCTGAAAGAAATTCCTGACTGTGAATATTAATGGAAAGGATCTCTAGTGCTAAATTATGATCTGCACTGAATATGCTTTTTGGCTTGGGCAGAAAAAAACACAACCCTAAAATTGACCTAACTGGCTACTATGCGAACTTGCTACGTGAAGGAGTTTAGGACTTCTAGAGTTCCTGTGCTAATTTACTCTGCTTTCCACTGTCCTTTAGAAGCTAGAAGAGCTCCTGTAGGTTCCTGACAGGCACAAATTACAATAGGCTTCAGAGCACTTTGTATTGTACTAGATACAAACAAGCCAGGATTGTATTCAAAAGCAGTATTATTCCCATTTTTATCAGCATTATAACAATTTTGAGCTGTGGACCAAGAGGAATTCAAGTAGTTTGCTCCAAACAAACATGTACGGAGTTAAAATTTGTTTTACTGAAAATTCGATACGAGAGGGTAGCAAATAAATTTTTAAAATTAAGTACTATGTATAAGAAATGTACTCACTACAGTATGGGTAAACTTAACAAAGAAAATAATGCATAAGCATAAATTCTACAATCATTGTTTTTTAATCTAGCAGATATTGAGAGATCAATCTAATCTGACCTTTTCAGTAAACAGCACCTGAGAACAGCAACCTCAGTATGAAAAGAAGTTGAGTACCAGGGAAACTCAGCTCTCTCTGGAAGAGTGCTTTTACCACCTGATCTACCCATTGATCTACAGCTGCATTAATACAAACATGACAAGTTAATAACCATAATTATGTCACCTGTCTTTGGGCTGACTTGATTAAACTTGGGTTTTATTTTGCAGTGCTGCAGGTTGTCTGAAGCAGGCTGATTTTGTGGCTAGTGGTTAAAGCCAGAACCAAGCAGTGCAAGTAGAAACTTCATCGATTTTACTCTAATTCTCTTCTATGAACATTTCCTTTGACTCTTCTGGTTCTGGATGCCTCTTTTTGGCATCTGTATGCTAAAAGAATTCAACTTTTAAAGCACAGAACTTCTAAAGACTAAAACTTTTTCTCCTACCAGGCATGCTAGCAACTACTACAATGTCAACACACATTCATATGCATTGAGGCATACATACCTGCCATACAGTATACCATAGGAGAACTTCTTGCTTGTACTGTGCAGCAAATAGCACTACCAATATCAGCATCTATCACTAGGGCTTGCAGGTACTGCAACCACGCAGATATGTAGAGAGCAGAATTATTGAATCACATTGAATAGGAGATGGCATGATTATTAGCATGAGAAGACTCAAGAAAGGAAAGTAGTTCAGACTGAGTTAACCTTTCTATGATTTCAGTCACTTTTTTTTAAATTTCAGCATATTCATAATAGATAAGGGTCTTGTCATGGTTTAAATGGAGCTGGCAGCAAAGCACCATGTGGCTGCTCTCTCACCCCTCCCCCGAATGGAAAGGAGAATCAGAAGAAAAAAGTGATACTCATGGATTGGGATAAGGACAATTTACTCGGACAGCAAAGGAAGAGGAAAATAACAACATTTATAAAAGAATATACAAAGTAGGTGATACAAAATGCAATTAGTTCACTACCCAAAGCTAAATTCCCAGCCCATCTCCGAGCAGTGATCCCTCCTCCCTGGCCAGCTCCCCCCTCATAGACATGTCAGCCTGGGAGTTACTCTTGCACAGTGGTCTCCAGTGATAACATCTGTTCACGATTCTTGCTTTCAGCTGGCCACATCTGTTTGAGTAGTTTGTTACAAAACACAGAAACTATACTCACAATTGAACTCCCTTATTTCGAGAGGCTAGACCTGCTCTTCTAAAATGGAAGACTTTTATTAAAAGTGGTACTCCAAATTAGATGATGTGTTAGAAGTAGATAGTCAGAAAGCATGATCAAGGAAACAAAGATAGATCAGTTTTAGACTGGAAGTAGTAATTAAAGCAACTGTGGAATACAGTATTATTAATCGTGACTATCTCTGTTACAAACATCATATTTTTCCCACTGAAAATAAACGTATTTATAATAAAAAATTGAGACAATGCCTAAGATGTTAGGTTTTTGATTCCCTCAACAAGAAGGCACTGAGCAGAACTGTGGCAGCATAAGTAATGTCTATTTCTTATTGCGGAGGTCAGGTGCTCCTCAAAGCCGCTCTGTCACTGTCCATCCTCAGTCAGACAGGAGAGAGAAAATATCATGAAAGGGTTGTGGGTCGAGATAAAGGTAGGGAGAGATCATTCACCAATTACCATCACAGGCAAAACACACTCAACTTAGAAAAAATTAATCTAATTTATTAGCAAATAAAGCAGAGTCGAGTAATGAGAAATAAACCCAAATCTGAAAACACTTCCCCCCACCCCTTACTTCTTCCCGGGTTCAACTTTATTCTCAATTTCTCTACTTTCTCCCCACCAGGGGCACAGGGGGACAGGGAATGGGGGTTGTGGTCAGTTCATCACATGTTGTCTCTGCCGCTCCTTCCTCCTCAGGGGGAGGACTCCTCACACTCTTCCCCTGCTCCAGCATGGGTCCCTCCCACAGGATGAAGACCTTCAGGAGCAGACTGCTCCAGCATGAGTCCTGGTTCACAGGGTCACAAGTCCTGCCAGCACACCTTCTCCAGAGTGGGCTCCAGTCTCCATGGGGCCACAGGTCCAGCCAGGAGCTTGCTCAAGCATGGGTTTCCCACAGGGTCACAGCCTCCTTCAGGTGTCTTCACCTGCTCTGGCATTGGATCCTGCTCCTTTTTTTTTTTCCTTAAATATGTTATCACAGAGGTACTACCACCATCGCTGGTTGGCTCGGCCTTGGCCTGCAGCAGATCCATCTTGAAGCCGGCTGGCATTGGCTCCATCAGACACAGAGGAAGCTTCTGGTAGCTTCTCACAGAAACTACCCCTTCAGCCCCTCTGCTACCAAAATCTAGCCACATAAATCCAAAATTCTTATAAAGTGAATAAAATTTTACATTTTTCCTCTCCTACTCAACTGCATAGCCTTACTCTGAGTGATCAGTGATTAATGTTAGCACATAAATAAACAGAGCAATAATATCACAGGCAGGGACTGGGTTTCAAATCCTTGTAAATATATCAGTTTCATATGACGGTGCTAGCAACAGGACCTGAAAATTCAGTTCTTACACTGAATAAACTTTTAACAAATACAAAGAATATAGTTATTTCTCATGTTCCGTGTTGCACCATCATTCATAGTTACAGGCTAGTAATTGCAGTGAGATGCCCTTGTTAAGTTGTAGTATAGAGAGGTGTGATACCACCCTCAACCTAACCTCCACAAGAACTCTGAATTTTGTCTTCCTACTTTTCACTCAGTGGCTTCCTGTCTTCATACGAAACAGATGTTCCTGCTGATCTCTGTTCTTGTGTTTTAGTCCATTTCTAGTTGGTTTTCTGTCCAAACTACCAAGTCCTAGCTGGACTAACTCCCTACTGGAGATAGTCTTGGAGGATACTTATGTATCTAAGAGGATTATTTAAAAAAAAAAATTAAAACAAAGAAAGAACTCCCTACCAGTCATGGGCATTGTAGATACTTACCAGCAGAACAGAAACCTACTTTTTCAGTTGAACTCAGTCTGATAATGTCTTCTTTAAGCTTCTGTCAAAGCTTCGGTAAGCTTCTTTGCTTACAGAAATAGATTATTTTCACCTAAATCACATCTGCAAAGACAAAATTTTCATGTGCTGCAGCATAGATATTTACACAGGACAACAGCATAGTCTTGCTATTCTGCAAAATATTGTCATATACATCATTAGCTTTATTTTATGTCTTTAAGAATTAATCAGAAATTAGATTCTTATTACATAAAACACAGTAACAAATATCCAATTATCCTTGGATATTGCACAATATTTTTCCATATAGTATTCTTATTATCCAATATGACATTAAAATCAATGTTGCAAGAATCTTATTAATTCAGTGGCACTTTGCTACTTAATAGAAACACAAAAAGTAAATGCTTCACCTAAGAATATTTATTAAACAGGAGAAAGAAAATATTTTAGCACAGCCCAATAGGATATGTCAATTCTCTTAGATTAAACCATGTCAGGGAATGCTTTCAGGCATTGGAGTTTGATGTTCTGTACTTTTAAACTGCTGGAATGATCCCTGACACAGTTTGACCCAACTTAACTGGTAATCTTGCAAGGCAAGATCTCAGGCAGGGTTTGGGAGTCAGCATGAACCAGGAGCTGTTCTCAGTGGGCACACTGTAGGAATTAGTATTAGGGAATTTAATACCGTGTGTGCAGCTGCTCCACACCACTTGGCCTTAGTGCCAAAGAACAGCTCCAGAAACACTGAGGCTACAACTTCAGTAGTAATTAAACACAGCTGGGATTTTTTTCTGACCATATTAGATGTAATATTCAAACAATTTTCTCAGTGAAATTCTGTGTGGTGCTTGCGCATGGATCTCATGGGCCGAGTCTCACCTTTTACTTCCTCTGTCTACTACAACTCTATTTCTTCAGACTTTCAATGAGAATTGGGAAGCCAGGGGCAAGGTGCAGGCGACCTTTTTGTAGCTTGGAGGAGGGTCAGCAGAATGACTCACCCTGAGCTCAGGTGAATATCACTTTAAGGCATTAAAAGAGTAGAGAGGAATGATGATATAATTTCCCCTCTTTCAAAGACACATAAGTCAAGGTTTCTGCAAAATCATAGCCTTCCCTTTCTTTATTGGAGCACTATAGAAGAGTCAAGAGGAGTTAACTGAAAAATGTCTTACTTATATATTTTAAAATTAAAATCACTAATAAATAATACATATTTATTTTACTTTTAAATTCAAGATTATTTTTAAAAAGTAAGTGTGCTTTCTTTTATCAGAAACTTTCATGGGTTTGTGGGTTTTTCTAGCTATTCTGAGGAAGAGAAAAAAATATCCACAAAATTAAATTTTTAGGTCCCTTAGAAAATAATTGGCACTTTTCTACCAGCTCAAGAGTCAAGCTCTATTATTAAAGCAGCATTAGTACAACTAGAAAATTAATATCTATGTCGACAGAGACTCTAATAGGTTAATAATTTTACCATATCACAAGTGGAAGTGCCCTACTTAAAAGGCTGGGAAAACTAGGTCTTGGGGATTTTTTAATCCTTTCACCGGTTCCAAACATCTATTAACTCTTATGGAACAAGCTATCCTTGTATCCTTTCCTTACCACTACGTTTTTTAAACAGTTAAGCTATTTTTTCAAGTGATTGCTTGCACAGATGAAAGCCTGATTCACATTTCTATGAAGCCCCCTGTAGAGAACACGTCTGAAGCTGAAGGGTGAAACAGAGCAAAAATCTTGAAATCACTCAGCAGACTCAAAACTGGGCAGGGCTGAGAACAATGGAAGGGAAAGACCTAATGGAAAGATCCTAGAAGGTAAGGAAACATTTTATCTGCATTAACTTGCTTAAATGATTTCATTGTCTATAATATTTTCAGGTTTAGCGATTTACTCTTTATGCGTTATTTACTGAAATTTTCTGTACAGCATGTACATAATATTTTGTAGCAACTGCTCACACTTCACAGAAAATAATCGAAGATTAAGGCTGCTGGTATTTCAGGGTGGAACTTCTACAGAAGATTAACTTTCTCTCCTTAGCACCTTTGTGTCATAGAGAGAACAAATTTTCCATGAAACTTTTATTAGAATTAAGCTCTTAGGGTGTTGTTTTCTGATTTCAGTGAGATACGAAATGTTCATATCAATTTATGACTTGGTCCACAAAGATGCATTAGTGCCTAAATTCCTCCAAGACCAATGTGAGTGGGATGTCTACATGGTTTTGTGGGGCTGGGCCTCAGTTTTCTGAAGGCTAGGATGCCAAGGAGTTACCATTCCATGTAAAATTCAAGGAACACAAGGAATTACAATTCACAGGAGCTCAGATTGATGCACTAGCTTGTCTTGGACAGCAGCTAGAACAAGATAGTTCAGGAGGATAAAGGAGTAACAGCAAATACTGAGTTTGGGTGCCCAAATCGCATAATATTTAGCATGGCACACAGATTATAGAGTCTGTGTGGTACCTCAAATAAAATGTGGCAATCTTCAGACGTTTGAGCAGGGAAACTCTCCAAGAGCACCCTCCAAAAGTGTAGAAGGGTCAAAACGCACTTGTAGCTGGACTGACATCTGTGTTTTACCACTGCCCCTTCTGACTGGTATGATGGAAGGGACAGGTGACATATGGGTCGGGAGCAGAGAGACATTCTCTGCCTTACATGCTCCAGATAGATCACAACCCTTCTCTGGCCTGATCACACACATTTCAAGCCAGGACACTGAAGATCATAACCTGCTCTTCACACACAGAAACAATTCTAACTGATGGGCTACCATCAGCACCACGCAGGCTTCTTGCTCGGATGACAGCAGCCAGCAGCTCAGGAGCTGAACAAATGTCCCTTGAAGTAAGTGCAACTCTTTTGACTGATTTCACTAACTTTGGGATCAATATCAGTCAACAGAAACATTGAGTAAGTCAAATCTGTGTATTGCACATGTGCCTGAAGGACGTGTTAACGTTTGCACTGAAGTGAACGTGAATGATGATTGGAAGGGAGGCCACGCTGTGCGTCAGATTATATGGTTTTGTTCAGAGCTTTGTAGTGGTTTCCTTATAGTTCTACACATTGAATCCTATAAAACTATGCAGCTGGCTCCATACTTTCACCAACGCTATACTCTCATGCAAAAAATAGAATAAAATAAAGAACAAGTAGTATGAAAACGAAAAAAGAGATATTGCTCTTAGTATTTTGTTTATATTATTGAATATCAGGATGGCTTTGTAACGATGAATACTTGCAAATTGAAAAGTCCCATAAAGCCTTCTTGTACCTCATTCATCTACAGGTTACTGCTTCACTAATCAAATGATTTCATTTAAAAATATCCATTTTCTCTGTTACACACCATGTGATAGTAGGTCATTGACCTACCTCTGTGCTATTGAATTTCAGGATAATGCTTCATTTACCTTGGACAACCCACGCACATACTCAGAATGCCAGCTTATACCCACTTTGTAGCACTGCCCTTTGTTCACTAAGCTTTTATCCAGGAAGCAAACTGATACTACAAACTTTAATTTATCATTTTCTTATGGTTCCTGGTGAGATAGAGTCCTTTGAGCAGATAACAATAGTTGAAGGTAATGATCTGGGTAGATGGAATTTCCTAGGGAGAATCAAAACACACGAGTGGGAAACAAAGATGTGCCAATATGTCGTTATTTAGAAGCTTTCTTTCTCACGTATTTCACACATGTCTCCCAAACCCACAGTTAAAGTTGCAATAAACTTAAGACTGCCATATATTCACTTTAATTCAAATTTTTGTAGAAATAACATTTCAGCCCAGTCTTTTTAAAACGTAAACATTCTGTGCTTATTAGCCCTCTTTGTAATAGAAATGACGGATAGAATTCTAGCCCCAGTGAAGCGATTGAAGATTAGAAGGGACAAATTTCACATCCCCAGATTTGCATTGACATTAATACCAAAAATTTGGGATTTGAAATAAGAAAGATTATATAGAGCAGACATGATTACCCATGAAAAAAATTATAATGTGCTATAAAGTGTTCATAGATACCAATTTGTACATATATCCTGGAATTATGTTGGTATGGTATATGTAACTGATGTCTAAATTTTGCTTTAAAAACTGCAATAAAATGTCATTTATTAAATAAAAATAATGAGTAACTCACAGTAGTGGAAAGATGTATACTACTTACAGCTATAAAAAGTGGATTTAAGAAATTCATTAAATTGCAATATTCAAAGTCCTTTATCTGATTCTAAATATACATCCCAAATTATTCTAAGCTTTAGCAAAGATCCAGAGTGGAGTAGATAGCTGACCATCCAGAAATAATTAGTACCTCTCTCCGTTTGAACACAGTTAATCAGATTTTCTCATTCTTCCTCTCTCATCTCCTCAAATGTATGAAGTGATAACACATTTTAAGACTACAGTAAGTGTTCTAAAAAATCAAATAAGTTTTATTTCTCCATCTTATTGATGTGAATGTGCTGGTTTTGGCTGGGATAGATTTAATTTTCTTCATAATAGCTAGCTTGGGGCTATGTTTTGGATTTTTGCTGAAAACAGTGTTGATAATACACAGATGTTTTTGTTACTGCTTAGCAGGGCTTACATGGAGCCAAGGCCTTTGCTGCTCCTCACACCACTCCACCAGCAAGCAGGCTGGGGGTGCACAAGGAGCTGGGGGAGGGACACAGCTGGGGCAGCTGACCACGGCTGACAAAAAGGATATTCTATACCATATGACATCAGGCTCAACGCATAAAGCGGGGGGAAGAAGAAGGAAGGGAGGGACATTTGAAGTGATGCTGTTTGTCTACCCAAGTCACCATTATGCATGATGGAGTCCTGCTTTCCCAGGGATGGCTGAACACCTGCCTGCCCACGAGAAGTGGTGAATGAATTCCTTGCTTTGTTTTGCTTGTGTGTGTGACTTTTGCTTTACCTGTTAAACTGTCTTTAACTCAGCCCATGAGTTTTCTCACTTTTACTCTTCTGATTGTCTCCCCCATCTCACCATAGGGAAAATGAACAAGCATCTCTGTGGTGCTTAGTTGCCGGCTGGGGTTAAACCACAGCAATAAACAATCCAACTTTCATTTTGAAGTTTTTCTTGATGGTACAGCAGTCTTCCTAAAACTTTATTTCCTTTCCTTACTCATCAAGCGTTATTTGCCACATAAGGTATCATTTTTTGCTTTAATTTACAAAGCAATTTTTGGATCAAAATAATAATCAAATTTCTTGATTTGCAAATCATAAGACCACATCTTTATAACTACACATATTTTATAAACTTCTTTGTTGGGTGTCTAGGATAATGTTTTGGTAATGGAAGGGCTGCAGGGGTGGCCTCTCTGAGAAGGAACCAGGGGCTGCCCCATGTCAGACACAGCCAGTTCCAGCTGGCTCTGCAATGGACCCACCACAGGGCACAACTGAGCTTATCAGCAAAGCTGGTGGTGCCTCTGGGAAAACATTTAAAAATGGAGGAAAACACCATGATAGGAGGAGGAGAGAGCAATAAGTGTGAGAAGCAACAGAGGGAACACCAAGATCAGAGGAGAAAGAGCTGCTCCATGGTGCAGCAGGCACCCCCTGAAGAGACTGCAGCCTGTGTACAAGCCAACATTGGAGCAGTTACTTCCCAGCAGGGTCTGGTCCCATGGAGGACCAATGCTTGAGCATAAGAAAAAGGTGAGGAGGAAGGACCAGCAGAGAGAAACTGCTTACCCTGACCTTCTGTGTCACTGTTGCTTCTCTGAAGGGACTGAGTGTAACCTGCAATGATAGCAAGGTGGAAGGAGAGGTATCTGAAATGAAGTAGTGAACTGGATGGATATTGAGAAGGGGGGAGGAGTCTGAAGGGAAGCTGAGGCCAGGAAAGCACGAGGAAAGGTCATCTTCCTTAACTGTTTTAATGGTTTGTCTTTTTAGTTTGTTTGTTTGTTTCCCAATACCCCATTCAGTAATTAAATATCTATGCTAATGGCAACATATTAAGTCAAATTCCCTAAGTGAAGTCTGTTTTACCCACAAGTGTATAGTACTTGGTAAGAGATTTCCCTGTCTTTTATCTTGACCCATGAGTCTTCTCGCCTTTATTCTTCCTATTGTCTCCTCCATCCTGTTGGAGGACAGGAGTGAATGAACGGTGGGGTGGGTGCTTGGCTACCAGCTGGGGTTAACCCACCAAAACTTCCAGCAAATAAGCAATTTACCTGTTCCTCACTTTCTCATGTTACTGCACATGGATTTGTCACCCTCTGAGCTCTTCATCTTTTTTTTTTTTCTTTCAATATATAAAGATCACGAGATCTTAAGACAACTGCCTGCAGGTGTCTTATTAGAAAAATAAATCTCCCCACTAGATCAAGCCCTATCTGCCATTGCTCTGAATGAGAGTTCATTGTCTTAAAAGAGGATATAGAGGTAAAATATATGGGAGATAATATAATCTTTCTCTTCATCAGCAAGGAGGAGTTATTCCAGTGTTAATCTACCAGACTCAGAGGATCTATTTATGTCTTGAAACACAGCTATCAGGACATTGATCAGCAAAAACACAGCATCAGGCATTGATCCCATCAAAGTGAGTAGGAGCTTGTCACTAAACAACTATTTCTTGGGTTTTATATTAGCAGAAAAAAAATAAGATGGGGAATGAAAGAACAAGAGTGAGCAAGAGAAATAGTGAATATAGCTTTGCTTGCCTACAAAACTAAAGGTACATTGTATATACTTATTAAACAAACAGCGGTGAAAGACTGTTTTAATTTCAGAAGTATTTGTTATTCTTCCAAATGGTCATTTTCGCTGTTTTAATTAAAAAAAAAATAAAAAAAGAAAAGAAAACTGTCATCTTGCCTCTAGTTCTCTGATTTTTCCCCTCACATACTGGAGGAAAATTTCTGTGCTATAAAATTAGCTATGAATAAATCCACAAAATGCTAGAAATTACTTTCTAATATTATGACACAAGAAAAAAAGCTGTTGATTAATTAACAGATCTATATTTTAACATGAATTATATCTTAAACAAAATCAGCTATGATATCCAAGGGAACTCTTGTTTGCATTTCTACTAGTATTTATCTTTTTTATATTAGTAATTATTTTGTGCACTGGTCTATAATTGATTAAAATACATATTTATTCTTCTGGGATCTGAAAACCCCAGGAACACAATTATCCGCTAGAGCTGGGTAGCCTGCAACCCCCTGTGAACAGAATGAACTTTTAAAAAGGATATGTCTTATGTTCATTTTAGATTTGGAATAAATTTTCAATTTGCATGAGAATGTGTCATTATTGAGGTCATGATTTTAAATTGATATAAATCTAGCAGCTCTCTATATTAGAGAGTAGAGCTCTATGTTAGCGGTAGAGCTCAGGGCTGGGAATGACAAGGTCAAGTCCCTGTGGATAAGGGTCAGGAGGAAGGTCAACAAGGCGGACATTCTGGTGGTGGTCAGTTATAGACCACCAAACCAGGATGAAGAGATGGATGAGGCATTCTACAAGCAGCTGGTGGAAGTTGCACAATCACCAGCACTTGTTCTCGTGGGGGACCTCAACTTCCCAGACATTTTCTGGAAATACAATACAGCCCAGAGGAAGCAGTCTAGGAGGTTCCTGGAGTGTGTAGAAGACAGTTTCCTGACACAGCTCGTTAGTGAGCCTACCAGGGCGAGTGCCCCACTAGACCTTCTGTTCATGAACAGAGAAGGACTGGTGGGAGATGTGGTGGTCAGGAGCTGTCTTGGGCAGAGTGACCAAAAAATGGTAGAGTTCTCTATTCTTGATGAAGTCAGGAGGGCGCTAAGTAAAACTGCTACCTTGGACTTCTGGAAAGCAGACTGGAGATGACTGGAGACTTGCTAGTGTGACGCACATCTATAAAAAGGGTTATAAGGAGGATCCGGGGAACTATAGGCCTGTCAGCCTGACCTCAGTGCCAGAGAAGGTTATGGAGCAAGTCATCTTGAGGGCANAGAGGGAATGGCAGCAAGATGCCCTAAGGGAGGTTTAGGTTGGAGATGAGGAGAAATTTTTTCTCAGAAAGAGTGGTCGGGCATTGGAACGAGTTGCCCAGGGAGGTGGTGGAGTCACCGTCCTTGGGTGTGTTTAAAGAAAGGTTGGATGTGGTACTTAGAGACGTGGTTTAGTGGTTAATAGGGGGGGGGGGGGGGGCGTGGGGGATGGGATGGTTGGACTAGATGATCCTTGAGGTCTCTTCCAACCTTAATGATTCTATGATTCTAAGGTTCTATGACTAAATGAGATTGGTGCATTTGTTAGATCCTGTTCAGTGTTGTAACAGGAACGTTATACATACTTTTGAAATTTGCTTCTTCAGTATTTGGTTGTTTTAATTTTATCACAGTGTTGTTATCAACCTGAATAGCATTTTAGAGCCTTATATCACCCTCTTGTTATAGCTTCCTTACGAAAGATGCTTGCTGTGTTAAAAAGAGCTAGATAAAAATATTTTCTCCAGGAGAAACTGAATCTGTTTTAGAGTGTGTCTGTAGCTGTAGACATTCACTGTGTCTGAGTATTTGGTCTAAGTTTAATACACTTAAATGACTTTTACAAAATACCTAAAGAAGGTTCCTTAATCATTTGTTCCATGTTCCATTCCGAAAATGTATTTTTTCAAGAACCTTTCTTGAGAAACATGCTTTCTGGCTTGTATCAGGAATAGTGTAGCCAGCAGGAGCAGGGAGGTGATTGTCCCCCTGTACTCAGTCCTAGTGAGGCCACATCTCGAGTACTGCGTCCAGTTTTGGGCCCCTCGTCACGAGAAAGACATCGAGGCCCTGGAGCGTGTCCAGAGAAGGGCAACAAAGCTGGTGAAGGGTCTGGAGCACAGGTCTTATAAGGAGCGGCTGAAGGAACTGGGGTTGTTTAGTCTGGAGAAGAGGAGGCTCAGGGCAGACCTTATTGCCCTCTACAACTGCCTGAAAGGGAGTTGTGGTGAGCTGGGGGTCGGCCTCTTCTCGCAGATAACTAGTGACAGGACAAGGGGGAACGGCTGCAAATTGTTCCAGGGGAGGTTCAGGTTGGAGATGAGGAGAAATTTCTTCTTGGAAAGGGTGGTCGGGCATTGGAACACGGTGCCCAGGGAGGGAGGGGAGTCCCCGTCCCTGGGGGTGTTTAAGGACAGGTTGGATGTGGTACTGAGGGACATGGTTTAGTGGGGAATAGGTGGTGGGGGGACGGTTGGACTAGATGATCCTTGAGGTCTCTTCCAACCTTAATGATTCTATGATTCTATGGCTCCAACAGGATTGAAAGCATTTCTCCTGAATCCAGCTGAAATCTGTCTACTCAATTCAGGTCTGTTGTTTACAGTTGTTTCTCTACGTATATGTAACAACATGGAGAATATGGAATTTCAAGAATAATGTAGTGTAGAAAATATTCAGGGAACCTAAGAACAATCTTAAAGAGCTAGACAGAAAAAAAAAAAGAAAAAGGCAAAATTCATGGACTGAGATAAAGGCAGTTCAATAGGGCAGAAGAGGAAGATAATAATGACAAAAAAATATACAAAACGAGTGATGCTCACCACCAAAGGCAATGCTTAGCTAGCCCCTGAGCCACATCACCTCCTGGGCAACCCCCCAGTTATATACTGAGCATGATGTCATATGGTATGGAATATCCCTTTGGCCAGTTTGGGTCGGCTGTCCTGACTGTAAATGAATATATATATTCATATAAATATGAAGTGGACAAACTCCATTGTACTGCGCATAGATGGCAGGGTGTAAGTCAAAGGGGGATGCAGTGTTGATCTGTATGGGGAAAGCCATGAATTGCTGGGTGCTGGTCACAGTCACTTCCAGCTCACAGGTGACCACAGACAGAGTCACCCCTGAGGTACTGCAGTCATGGGTGACCATGCTGGGGCAGGAATGCTAAGATACTAAGATAGGTGGATCACTGCAAGAAAAGAAGAAAGAGACAATGACGGAAAGAAGACAATATGCTTGTGACTTCAACCTCCTGTGCCTCCCTAAGGAAGTGGGATGAAGTAAATGAAAACAAGTGTCTGGCTGAAGCTGAGCATTGGGAATGGAAAAAAAAAAGATGTTTACTGAAATGTTTGACTTTTTATGTTTTCTTTTTCTCAATATCCGAATTAGTGAATAGAATTTTCTGTTAATTGGCAATAAAATAAATAAATAAATAAATAAATCCTGCTAGTCAAGGCTGCTTCCACACTATACTGTGTTTATGCAAGCACATTTCTCTTCAGCTCTCAAAAAAGTCTGACAAGCATATTGGAGAGTACAGCTAGTTTGTGCACTCCCCAGCCCCTTTCTTCTTGAATGGGTAAATACCAGTTTTAGAAGTCTTATGGAAAGTCCATTCTGCACTGATGATCATTATACCAGTAGTTGACAGAGGAGATTAAAAAAATCAGCAACACTATTTGCAGAAGTGCCTGTCTTAAAGACAGTATTAAAGTTTTGCTGATACCAAATAAACAATTTATAAATAACAGAAATATTGGATTTGAGTTAATAGATATTAATATGTAAGATTTTTTTTTAATAATCATCTATTTCTTTACAGGAGAGGTGATTATAAAAGCTTGTAAGTGTATGAACGTCAATAACTCAGCAAAAGTATCGAGATCTTGTAAATATGTTTCAAGAGGCATTTGCATGGTAAACTGACTTGTTAAAATAGCCTAAAATTCATCTGACTTGTTAAACAGCATGTTAACTAACAGCCTGTAAGCTCTGGGACTCTGTATTCTAGGACACATGAAAACACATATGCACCTTAGGTGTGGTTTTAATGATATGAACTTCTCCACCAGACCAAAAAAAAAAGTCCTTCAAGAATCCACAGGAAGAATAGCAATGGTGGTTCTTAGTCATTGTGAAGGGAAAAACTTGAACCATCCATCTCTGAAATGATGTAAAGTCATCAAAAATTCTAGTCTCATATCCTGCCTTTGGAATAAGTTAATTTCATGTAGCACAGATTGAACAGCTGTATGTTCTTCGTAGCATGCTGTATCATTTAGCTGCTATCTGTCTCTCAGTTGCAGAAATCACTGCCTGGTCATTTTGCAAATAAAATAATTCAGACACCATCCTGAAAAAAATGCTCACATACTTACTCATGATATGCACTCAGGTCTAGTGGGGTCTGTACTAAGGCATGATGGGTTTAGCCTTTAGGCCTGGTAATTTAATTTCACTTTATACCATATCCAATGCTATACAATTCCTTAAGTCAGTTGAGCTATGCTCTTTTATACTACCTGACTGCTGGCCAGAGGAGCACGTTGTAACACGGCATCAGTCGCATACCTATTTAGGGTATTCCAGTCTGCAGGCACACAGACATAAACCAGGACAGCTTTAAATTAGCCAACAGGAGAGCACTGATAACACAAGGCCCTAGGGTTATTTTACCTGTTTTGCTCTTAGCCCTTGAAAGTATCAGCTAAGTAGGGAGTCAGGTAGAATGTAGCACAGTAAAGATCTCCATCCTGAGCTGCATTATAGACATCTTAACAACATCCTTTTCTTTCTGAGGTGTTTCTATAACCCCCACTCTCTCATGTAGTTAATAACATTGACTACGGCTACCTAAGTTAGTAATTCCCTTCTTAAAGTGATGATTAGAAATAGTTGATCTGGTATTTTTCCCCCTCAGAAAAGCTCTTCTGAGTATTATTGACATGAAATGGAAAAACAAATCCTCCAAAGTTATCCACATAACGATTTTGTTTAGTTCACAGCATTTTCTTTCACACAGTGAATTTGTATTTTTTTAATAATGCTAATATGACAATAAATATGATAAGACAAGAGGGAATGGCCGCAAGATGAGCCAGGGGAGTTTCAGGTTGGAGATGAGGAGAAATTTCTTCTCGGAAAGGGTGGTCGGGCATTGGAACGGGTTGTCCAGAGAGGTGGTGGAGTCACCATCCCTGGGGGTGTTTAAAGAAAGGTTGGATGTGGTACTTAGAGACATGGTTTAGTGGTTAATAGGGGGGGGACGGGACGGTTGGACTGGACGATCCTTGAGGTATCTTCCAACCTTAATGATTCTATGATTCTATAAAATATTCTTCAAATGTATGCCTGACTGTGTTTTGAGATACAGAAGATGTAAGTTTAAATGTTAGTGGCTCTACTGAGAGGTTACACAGGACTGATAACACCTGCCACAGCAGGGCAGAATTTTCATTATCAATCAGTTGCTAATGTGCATGCAAGGACGATAACGTTCCCTTCTGCTTTCATTATTTATCTTGTTCACTTAGATTACAAACCCATAAAAGGTAACACTGTTCATATATCATAGTGGAGGGGGATTCTTCTTGGGACAAGAGGCCCTGCAGAGGGATCTACATAGATCGAAGCACTGGGAAATCATCAGTGCCATGAAATTTAACAAGAACAAATGTCTACTTCTGCACCCAGGATGGAGTAGCACCCAGCACAAGTATAACCTGGGAGAGGAGTGGCTGGGGAGCAGCCCTGCAGAAAGGGATGTGGGGGTGCTGGCTGACAGCAGCTCAGTAGGAGCCCGCAGTGTGCCCTGGAGCCAAGAGGGCAAACCCCATCCTGGGGTGTGTCAAGCACAGCGTACCCAGCACAGTGTAACCAGCCAGCCAAAAGAGGTGATTGTCCTGCTGTAGTCAGCGTTGGTGCGGCCTCACCTGGGACATACATTGTGTGTAGTGCTAGGTTCCACGATTTAAGAAGAATGTGAAGGGCCTTGAATGTACCTAAAGAAGGGCAACAAAGCTGATGAGAGCGCTGGAAGGAATGTCCTCTGAGGAGCAGCTAAGGACTTTGGACTTGTCTAATTTGGAGAAAAGGGATGACCTCATTGCTCTGTACAGCCTCCTGAGGAGGGGAANCCTGGAGCCAAGAGGGCAAACCCCATCCTGGGGTGTGTCAAGCACAGCGTACCCAGCACAGTGTAACCAGCCAGCCAAAAGAGGTGATTGTCCTGCTGTAGTCAGCGTTGGTGCGGCCTCACCTGGGACATACATTGTGTGTAGTGCTAGGTTCCACGATTTAAGAAGAATGTGAAGGGCCTTGAATGTACCTAAAGAAGGGCAACAAAGCTGATGAGAGCGCTGGAAGGAATGTCCTCTGAGGAGCAGCTAAGGACTTTGGACTTGTCTAATTTGGAGAAAAGGGATGACCTCATTGCTCTGTACAGCCTCCTGAGGAGGGGAAGGGAAGGGAGGTGCTGAGCTCTTCTCCTTGGTAGTGACAGGACGCACAGTAATGTTTCAAAGCTGCATGAGAGGACGTTCAGACTC